>OY728138.1:2097916599-2098516599 GCA_963277665.1 Viscum album
AATAATTAATAAGAGAAAAATGTCTTTTGGCTGAAAAAGGAAACATATGGGTTAAAGAAAGAACCAAGACCATGGTATTCAAGGTTGGATCAGTTTTTGAAGAAGCTCATTTTCAACATCATGAAGTTAATTAAAATATCCTTGTTAATAATGGTACTAATCAAAGGATGATAGAGTTGGTGTATGTCTATGGCTTGATATTTTTTTGATCAAAAAAAGCATTGTTCAATTGTTTTTAGAAATCATGAAAAGTGAACTCAAGATGTCAATGATGGGTGAACTGACTTTTTTCCTTAGTTTACAGGTGACTTAAAAAAATAATATAACATTCATTAATGAATACAAATATTTTGAGTAGGTTTTGAGAATATTTTTAATGGATAATTCCAAGTAGAGGACTACTCTGATGACTACCCTAATGATGTTGTCATGGTATGATGAAGGTAATTAAGTAAATGTTATAGAATGCAAAAAAATAATTGGTAGTATATTGTACATGACAAAAACATACATGATATTATTTTTCCACCATTCAAGTAGTATGATATTAAAAAAATCCCATTGAAACCCACTTGTTTGGAATTAATATAATACTTCATTATATCATGGGCATAATTGATTTTGGTTTGATGTATAATGAAAAATATTAGTAAGAGTTATTGGGATATAAAAATATAGATTAGGATAGATCAACAGATGATAGAAAGACAACATTAGGTGGTTCATTCTATCTAGGTGGGTATTGTTTTTCTTTGATAAGAAGTAAACAATATTTCATTTCATTGAGAACTATATAAGATGAATATATAGTGACTTCTCAATCATGCACAAAATTATTGTGGATGAAGCATCATCTTGATGATATGGGATTTGAAGTGAAGTATTTTATTGGAATCCATAGTGATAATTAAAGACCTATAAATATTAGAAAAAACCCATTACATCACTCAAGAAAAAATAACATTGAAATCAGGTATCATTTTCCCAAGGAGAAGGTAGAGAAAGGGCTTGTGAAGTTGGAGTTTCCTCCTATAGAACTACAGGTTGTAGAATTTCTAATGAAGGCCTTACCCAAAAAAGCATTTGGATGACATCAACTAGCTTTGAGAGTTTAGTCGACTCCCCACATGTGAACAAGTTTTTATGTGGGACCCCTCTCCTGGAGGTATGGTGTGTTTTGACCTAATGTATTGATCTATGTTATTTACTGTATTGTAGACCATGAAAAAGTGACATTTGAGTTTCATGGAAAATGGGGAGAAATTATGGCTTTAAAAGGGGAGAAAATTAATTAATCAAGATAGGGGAGAAGCTGACTAGGGAACTAGAAAGTATGGGGAACTTTTAAATTATAAGATTCTAAATATGATCAATCAAGGGTTATATATCATGACAGATAGGGTTCACAATGATAGAAATTGAGTGGTTTTGGAATGAAGTGATACATTGATAAAATTTTCAAACTACTCTTATTTCACATGTCCAGTATGAACCATGTGAAAATTGATCGCTATTGGAATTTAAATAAGTGAGTTTTAATAGAAGATGGAAGAAAATTTAACGATGTATCAAATTGTGAAGAGTTGTTAACAATTCCAAAGGGGCTGATTGTTGTAAAACAATACCTCATGTGTTGTATTAGTGTTTTTAGGGTGATTGTGCTTGTTGAAAAATCTATATGATCGTGTCTCAGTATGGTTGGGGTTGCCAAAGTATATGTTTAAAGTGACATCATTTCTTAGTGTTTTCCAAATTTTTGGGCCTCAAAATATGGAGTTTGTTTAATGGTAAACGAATATTTTTTGGAAAATTAGTTCACAAAGTGTAGTTTTAATTCCATTAATAATGGAGTTCATAGACCATATTTCATGGACTGTGAAGTGTGAAGTTTATAGACTATAGATCTTGGAGTTCACAGACTTTATAGTTGTGAAGCTACGCTAAGGTATCGCAAAGGAGGTATGTAAACCACAAAGAATGCCACATGAACTTCATATGGAAATAAATTTTCAAGAGGCTTGTCATTCATAAGAGGATCATATCTCATGGGATCCACACAATTTTCATAAGGATGAAAATGTTTTAGGGGTTCTTTAAATGAATTAAAGCACTATGCGGACCACGAAACAAGATTGCGGTGAAGGACGTACCACATAAAAGTTTTGGAAATTTGTTATTATTAGGGTTTTTAGGAAGTATTATCCTATAAAAATGATCCCAATCACATAATTAAAAAGAGTGAATTTCATTAGAAAATACCATCTTTGGACGATTTCAAGGAAGTGCTAAGTGGTTCGTGAGGGAGGATTCTACAGAGAAGGAAGTTGTTCATAGGGTATCAATTATGAGAAAGATAATTTTCATGAGGATATTTCATGAAAGGGGTTTGTGGGAATCAATAAATCAAAAATAAGAAGGGAAGATGTAGAAGAGGAGGTCCTTTAGGAATCAATCATCCATGAAGGAGGGTCTTTCATCGAAGAAAAAGTCAACCATGAAGCACTTGCGCTACACGGGGCAATGCAATTCATGGAGTATTCAAGGAAGTTTGAAGATGGATAAAGGAAGTTTATGATGAGAATAAACCAGTTTTAGAATAAAATTTTAAAAAATTAATAGTATGAAAAAGTGGTTTTCATTTACTGGGTGAAAAAAGAACTTCAACAGAGCATGTATCTATAAATAATGATACATTCATTATTAATAATAAATGGAACTACATGTCCAAATACTATGTGTAGATCCTTTCTAGAGTAGTGAGAAAATAAAGAGAAATAAGGTGATCACTTCCACCAATAGTGATCAAATAAAATATCTATGGTGTGTCCCATGGGAAGTAGTGAGCTGTCCCTAAACATTGTAAATGCAGTGAGCTTATGCATATTAGGGATCTAGATCAATTCGTGAATTGGTAGTGTGCCTTATTAAATTTGGTATATCAAAACATTATCATTGTATGATCCTTATATGTAACCCAGTGAGGGAGAACCAAGTGAAAATATATGTGTCTCATGCATGATTTAATTTCTATTTATGCATTGCTATGGTAAAGAGAGAGAAGAGTGATTTGTTTAACAAAGAAACGAGATCTGAAATGGCAGTTGTTTTAATATGTCATAACATGATCCACCACCCCACTCTAGGTATTTAACCTTGTTATTATGACAATATATATATATTTTTCTATTTTAGGTTGGTAAAAATAATTCTATATGATTATTTTTTATTCCCAGGTGCTAGTCTCTAGCCTGTGGAAATCAAGAATTGGCTTCAGGTATATGAAGGCTTAGGTTGGGTACCAGTTTGAGAGGGTATCTAGGTCCGGTTCATCATAGTTTGGTTTCATCGGGATTTGTTTTTTCTCAAGATTATTTGTCTTGTAATGTTGATAGTATATAGATAAGATTTTAAAAACTTGTGAGGATGGTTGCGGTGAGTCCCTAGTGAACTCTTTCCATGAAGAGACTCAAGTTACCCTGGGATGTCGGGTTGTGAGTGTCATTTTTTTTGATTTTTTGATCATAATATTGTTATTTTTCTTACTTTTTTATGATTCAAACCAATATTATCTTCTTTTATGATCATTTATTTTATTTTTGTGTGAAACTTTATGCCTTTGAGATGTCTTCCATGGGTTCCCAAGGAGGGTGCAACTAATTCTCCCCAAGGGAATCTAACTTTAGATAAGAATAATATTGTGGCTATGATGTGAGCATTTTTTTCTATCAACTAAAATATACCATAAGTCTAGAAAATATTTTTTTAGGTGAAAACAGTAGTTTTTGGAGAAAGGGATTGATTAGAGAAGTTCTAATACAAGAATCGACCATCATTTAAGGGTAAAAATGAACCTCAAGATGCAGAGGAATGGTTGGACCAGATTTATTAGATCTTTGTATTTCTAGATACACATGATATTATCTAGGTAATGTTTGTGGAGTCCAGGATTGAGGTTCCCAATAAGGGATGGTGGGATTCTATGATATATGAATTTATTCTAGTATGGAAATTATTTCATGAATATCTTCTTCAATTAGTTTTTTAGATTCTTGGACAATTATGAAGTCTTTGGAGTTTTTCTCTTTATAGAAGTGAGAGAATTTGGTGTTTAAGTACACCAGAATGTTTTAGGAGAGGGTTCATTTTTATCTAGATGTAGTAAAGAATGACCTAATGAAGGCTCATAAGTAAATAAAAGGTTTCCAACCAAATAACAGATCAGATAAATTTATGGTGAAGCTTTCGACCTACACAAAGATGGTATACATGGAAATGATGGAAGATATGAATACGAAAGAAATGGTTGGCTATTATACCCCTTTAATTCCACCCAGTGGTAGCTTTAGCAGTGTGTAGATAAGTAATAATAAGTTTCATGAGCATCACATGAGTGTTGGGGTGGTTCTCAGTAGTAGGCCTCCTCGGCACTATCAGTTACAATAGTAGTATACCCATGTCTTGATATCAATGTAGAAAATATTTTAGGCAAGAAATTATTGTTCCACAACTGAAAATATGTGCAATAGTGGAGAATGTTATGGTCATGTGTAACATTTATTCCAAGGAATGTCCATGCCTCTTTATGGTGGAGGCTCATTGGCTTCAAAGGCTAATGCAGCACAATTAGATTATTCAAGGACTACAATGATCTAGCCAAATGCTTTAGAAGTAAAGAAACTTCATACAGTATATGAGTTTCCAATGGAGTTTGATGCAGGTCTATTGATAGTGAGAAGCAATATCTTTGTTATATCTTTATTAGTGATTTTGTAATTTGATACCATTACATCCCACTCATTTATTACTGACCATTTTGTTGATATGATTAAACATAAAATGGAGATCATGTCCATTGTTATAGAGTCAGAAACACCTATTGAGAAGGGGAAAGAGTAGGGGTTTTAATTTACATCATGTTCTCTATCAATATCTAATGAATATTTAGTCTGGGATTACATTTTTCTCAATATGTTTATTTTTGATGTCATCATCATGATGTATTATCTTTTTTTCCATTATGTGGTAGTTGATTTTCATCATTAATGTGTCTTGTTTATAGTGGGTGATGGGAGGTATTTATCTGTTCAAGAAGGGTGGGTTCCAAGGTCTAGTTTTTTAATACCTTCCCACCTAGAGATCCCGAGTTTGTTATATGATGTAGTAGTTGAGCTCGATGATTTTTTTATTGTGGATCTCCTCAGTGTAGTTTGGGAAATTTATAAAATTTTTCTAGATGATTTATATGGTCTTCCTCTAGAGAGGTATGTGGATTTTAGGATTTATCTAGTTCTAGGTATGCATCCAATTTCAATATCCTCTTAGTGCATTGCACTAGAGGATCTGAAAGAGCTTAGAATTTAGTATGATGACCTGACTGTGAAAGGTTTTGTTCACATGATTTTTTCAACTTTAGAAGCCATTATACACTTTTCTTGGAAGAAAGATAGTTCAATCTGATTGTATGTGAACTATCATAAGATGAACTACGTAATTTTTAAGAACAAGTACCCTTTTCCCATGTAGATGATATTTTGACCAATTAAAGGGGGAAAATTTGTTTCTGAAGGTCAATATTTGGTATGGTTATCATCAGCTTAGAGTTTGAGAGTCTGATACACTATAATGGATATCGATAGTAGGTATATACATTACCAATTTCTTATGATACCATTTTACATGACTAATTATAATATAATTTTTATGGATTTTATGAATCATATATTCCGTATGTTTCTCAAAACTTTTATCATAGTGTTCATGGATGATGTTTTGGTTTATTTGAGAACCAATCATGAGCAAAAATACCATTTGAGTTTGGTTATAGAAATATTGTGGAGTTAAAATTTTTATGGAAATACTTGAAAACGAAATTTATTGATCCATGAAGTGAAGTTCTTTGGATGTTTGATTTTTGAGAATGAATTATCAATTGATTATGAGAAGGTGAGGTCTATCTTATCTAGAGAAAACAACATAATGTATTCATGATTTAGAGTATCATTGGTCTTGCTGGGTACTATTGATGGTTCAAAAAGGATTTCTAAAAGTTGGTGTCACCTTTGACTTCTCTTACTTGGGAATAGGTAAAATTAATAGGTGATGTAGAGTTTTCATTTGCTTTCAATGTTCTAAAATCACTTTTGAAATTAGAGCCTATTCTGATCTTACCTAATCTTAGTAAGTGGTATATAGTTTTTTGTGTTGTTTATAGTTTTTCATGGGATGTGTGATTATACATGATAATCATGTGGTGTATTACAAATCTCTCCAGATTCTACTATATGATAATAATTACCCTAATCATGATAGAGATATTTATGTGGTTATGGATAAACATAAGTGTTGGAAGCACTATATTTTTTGGGGGATGTTCACAGTATTCTATGAACATAATATTCATATATATATATATATATGTTCTTAGAAAGACTTGAATCTTATATAATGGTTGTGTGTGTCGTAACTTCTGACATTTTACATTGACATCGCTTAGACCATGGGGAAGGGCAATTTCATTGCAGATGGTCTCAAAGAGAAATTACCATCACAAGATGTTTTTGAATCAAATGAGGAGTGGAATATTATGAGAATATTTTTTCAATTTCACCTAGATTATCTAGAGGATGTTTTAGGTGTGGATGTGACTAGTTTTTAGTTATAATCATATTTACTTTAGTCCATTATGTGGGTTTAATAGTAAGATGACAAGTTCAGGGGAATTCGAGAGATCCTATATGGATGTGAGACTTTTTTTAGTTGGTATCTATCTTCATATGGTATTCAACATTTTAGGGATCAGTTGGTCATCCCAAAATTGATAACGTGCTCAATTTTTTTTGATTTTCATAGTTATTCATGGTCCATTCATTAATTAACTATGAAGATGAATTATCACATGTGATGATGATTCTTGTTGCTTAGTATGATGTAATACATTACATACTATATGTTCCACTATTACACCTTCCTTTAGATAAAGGTAGAGCATATGAAGGCTTATGATTTTCTTCAGAAACATATGGTGCTTTTTTGGAAATGGGATGTGGTTTATTTGGAGATTATTATTGAATTACCATGGACTCCATGAGGTAGGAATGCAATCTAGGTGGTTAATGATTGGATGACAAAGCCAACTCATTTCATTCCAATTAGGGACACCACTAAAAGTAAATAATTGAAAAATCTTTATCATCAATAGATTATGAGTTTTTATGGATTTACCTCAACCATTTTTCTTATATGGATTATATCTCGTGGTTCTAGAAGATTATTTTTCAGGTGATGGGGACATGGGTCAGGTTGAGAACAACATACCATCCATAAAACGAAAGTCACATGGAGTGTGTAATTATGATTTTGAAGGATATGATCCATGCCTAAATCATGATTTTTTTGGATCATGGGATAAGAAATATGGAACTAGTTGACTTTGGTTATAAAAACACTTACTAGTCATCGACTAGAATGGGTCTTTGAGGATTTATATTATTTCTAGTGTAGATCAACTCATTATTAGAAAGAGGTGGTTGAGACTTCTTCAGTGGGACCGAGTCTTGTATAGGAGATGTAAGAAATGATTCAAGATATACATAGAAATATGGTTATATATCATAGTCAATATAAATCATATATAGATCAGTGAAATTTTTCTTTGGAGTTTTCCCAAAGTAACAAGGTTTTCTTGAAAATTTGTCCTCGGTTGGGTGACCATCGTCTTGAAAAATAAGGAATTTTTTATTTGAGATATGTTGGACCATTTTAGGTAATTTAGAATCTTGGAAAAGTTTCGTATTAGTTTTAATTTTTCAGTGAAGTTGATGGGTTTTAATTATATTTTCCATATATATCAGCTTAAGAATTACAATTCTAATCCCTCTTATATTCTGAGCTAGAAAGAGATTGATTTAGAGTCAGATTTTTTAGTTGTAGACAAGATAGTGGAGATCATTAACTCTCTAGTAAAATTATAGAATTTTAGGTTGATTACATTTTTTAGAGTTTTATGGGAAAACATATTGGATTATCATGAGAGTTGGGGGTATGAGTTGGTGAAGAGGTAGAAGTGGCCTCACCTCTTTCCTGACACCATTCTTTCACATGAAATTATGAGGATGGAATATATTATGGTGTGTATTTTGTAACATCCCAATAACTTATTTTATTTATTTCTCATATCTATTTTAATTTCCGTATTAGTTTTGGTGTGTTTTGTTACTCCCCATGTATGGAGAACATTGGAGATGGTTGGGGTTTTCATGAAGATTCACGGTTTTTTTCTACCTATAAGAAATTTTCACATCACGAATGGTTTACATGACATGAAAAAATTACAGGGAAGATTATTTGAAATTTTTTTAAGGTGTGAAAGCTTTATACACTATTAATATGTTTCATCTCATGAAATTATCAAAAACCAAATTTTTAATCTGAGAAAATTTCTTTAGTGTATTAGGGTTATAGAGATTTCAAAAAATTAAATAGGGATTTGGGATATGTAATTCTAATTGTCTATAATTTTTAGGTATAACACATTAGATTAAAGTTTCATTAGACCATAGGCTTTTATTCTTAGACCTCGGAGCACTACTAGGTGTTTTTGGGGATATCCACACCTTTTAGATCATTTCAGTCAATGATTGATCTTAATTACAATTGTAGTGGGTCTCCCCAAGTGATTAATAGGTATTGTTATTCACAACCATTAATCATGGTAGCATTGTTGTGAAATGTTTATAGATTAGTTGATCTACGATGAAAATCATATTGATCATTTCTAGGTTTGTTGTTTGATATTCCTCTAGAAGATAACCCTTGTATTGGTTATAATACAACATGATCATTCTTTGAGGTATGTTGTGATATTTTTTCTTCTCCAATAACTTTTCCTATTGAATTGATTATGATATGTGAGGATTTAATATAAGGTCGCCATTATTTTCCTTGCAATCTTCCATGTTGGTGTATCTCATTTCAGGCATGTGTGACTTGAGTTTGAGTTAAGTTGTTCAATCTCTAGCCTATTTAGAATGAATTTTATTTCTCTAGTTTTATAAATTGGTTTATAAATTAATTTTTATGATTGAATTATTTGTGTGGAAATGGGGTTATGAGAAAATATTTTTTTACCATTGTTTTGGTAAAATAAAATATATTTTGAAATCCTTTTGAAATTGATTTATAAAATGGTTATCAAATAATGGTTTTTATGAAACAGTTTAGAGAACGTAGCATATGGAAAGCCTTGGGTACTTAGGTGGAAGATATAGTAATAGGACTCATCCATTAATAAATCTGGGTGGTTTACTCATAGGGTGATCCTCTAGTCCATAGGCCCATTATTTTTGGGAATTTTTAGAGGCTATTGAGAGGTTCACATTTTGGGGTGTTCCACTACTCTCTAGATTTGATAAATATATCTAAAGGCTTTATGCTTGTGATTGTCTATGTTTGGGTAAGAGAATCCTAGCTTTCTTGACCTGTAGTGATCATTGTTGTGATATTACTTATGATTTGTATTGTACTATTTTATGTTGTAATAACATTGATTTTATATGATATGTTATATGGTTTTATTTGACTAAATTGATGCATATGAATTTTTTTGAAACTATTTCATGTAGATTATTTATAAATGTGGAAAAAGGTGGAATTGTTTTTACAATGATTTTGATATAAAAATTATTTAATCGATCATCATGACTTTTTTACTTTAAAGTTAATCATTGATTAAATTTGTGTATAAATACTTGATATGTCACAATTGGGTGGGATATTACTGAGTCTCTTTATCTCACACCTTGCGGACCCTTTCACTAGTCTTTGGACCTTTGTTTTTCATTCAATACAAGGAATGTAAAGGACCCAAAGTGAGGTGGTGAGGTTTTGATCACCTATTTTTGGGTATCCAGTGGTGAAATGGTGGATGTTTTACCACTCTATCACATGGATAGCTATTTTGATTTGAGTTTTCCTTTTCTATTAGACTTGTATCTTAGAGATTGTTTGGATACCTTTCAGTTTTTTTCTTCCATTGTTTCTTTTTTATTTGAAATATATTTTTGTTTACTCTTTATATATTTCTTCACATAATGTATATATATGTCATGATGTCTACTTCAGGTTGGGTGAAATCATTCCCCCTGGTTGTTGTTGTTGCCTAGGTTCTAGTCTTTAGCCCGTGGGGATCAGGAATTCCCTTAGAGAAAGTGACAACTCAGGCTAGGTACTAGTTTGAGAGGGTTTCTAGTTCACGTTCATCACATTTTAAGGGATTATTAAATCTAAGGAATATCTAAGGGAATGTATATATCACACTATATAATTTGAGGAAGGTTTATTTTGCTATAGAACATGTTGATTATGATGAACTAATAAGGTGGATAACTAGATGTATGAATGAAAATTTTCTTTTATGTTAATAATTCACATGTGGTGATATATGGGAAACATTGATAGTATTTCATTTCAGAAATAAATGTTATGATAACTATCTATGTATGTTAAGTCTTTGCAAAGTGTAAACTAGGGATGAAACCCCATTCATAAATCCAATATTGGTAGCATTTTATACATCATCATTTGTGAATTTGGGATATATGTTTTACATTTTTTATTTATTTTTATGATAACTTGGGGCAAAGATATCCAATTTAAAATATCAATGTATTTTTAGAATGAAAATGAAATTATATACAAATAATCCATATATAATTAATAGTAAATTAAATGCTTATGCATTTGAATGTTTTCTCAAATTCTTTTAAGTATTTATTCTAGATATTTTTAGTATTAGTTTAAGTTAGCTATAATTTTTTATTATATATTATGATTTAAATATTAGTATGGTGCGATATTGGTATAGTTAAAATGATTATAAAATTAACAACATTTTCTTGATCTATTAATAAATAAATAATATATCATATTACAATTTTTTTTTTGATTTAGATCCTCTAAATGTATTCAATATATTTGAAAAATATATATATTTCTTATTATGTATTGTGAAGGGAAACCACATAGAATAAAATTGTAGACATTATAAAAAATTAGGCCCCAATTGAGGTGGAATCATGGTTGAAAAAACACCAAGATTCCTTCTATTCCATTTCAAATACATGTTACTTTTCATATTATTTATTCATAACCATTAATATAATACAATGTGTTCATTATGAATATTTGAACCAATTGTTATGGCTCAAACTTTCACTCATAGATACTATTATCATAGACATGTACTTTACATATATTCTTTGATACAAGATATAAAATATTGGATATAACCATTCATAATTACAAAATAAAAAATGGTTATTTAATATCCTACATATAAAGGATCTATTTTGGTTTAAATATTTCAAGAATTAGAGCACATCATTAACTAATAAAGAAATGTATTTCAAAATAAATGGTCAATTTTTTAAATATATATAAGAAACTACTTAATTCATGATAATATTAATAATCTCCCATAAATTCACTAACAAGTTTTGTCCCTCTAAACATGTCACATGTACTATCTTATTTTTAAAACCTATGAAAATGGAAACATAATACTTGGTGTTGTCAAATGATCATCAAGGGAAAAAAATACAACAAAAAAATCTTGGAATACACATGGCATATTTATTATGGCTGAAATAGGTAAACAACATGAAGCTATAATCAACTTGAAACCGAGAACATTATATATCCATGACAATAAAATATGACATGGATATCAATAATATTGATATCATATTGATGGAATTGATAATAAAATACATAAAAAACTAACTATCAAGGCCTTGTTCTACATCATTTAATTATTTTCTAGGACATAGTCAAGTATTTTTTCCAAATTCTATAGGGATATGACAAATTCAAAAACATGTTTTATCTCATGATACCTATTAGTGCATATAGAGGATATATAATTATGGGACACACTCTTCACCTAGTCAAGTCCAATGAACTCACCATAAGAGTCATTGTGAATTTTCAATAACATTCCCTTAGCACCTATTACCAAATAAAACTTGTATATCAAGGTAATGAGCAGTACAAAAATCAAATACGTACCCATTAAATAGAATAATGTTTATTTCTATGAGAGAATACCTTAATCAACATGTAAATTGTTGGCTATTGTAATGACCCATTTTTTTCAATGGGAATTTAATTCTAATAAATAGTTCATAAAATCACATGAAAACACAACATAATGAACTACGAAGTTCTATGATACCTTTATACATAAGTGTGTCACTTCTGTGTTTGGAATTTTGAAAATCTGACATACATAGTTTCAATCAGTAAGTTATTTGGAGTCCAATAAAAAATGTATTTTTTGGGTGAATAGTAACCTACCCTTATGAATAGTAGAATACCCTTATGAATAGTTATATACCCTAATGAATATTAACCTTACTTATTATAGTATAAAGATTATATTCAAGTGAAATTATGATGTATATATATATTTTAGAATAATTAAATGAATGTTTTAAAACTGTTTTTTAATAAATTATGAGTTTAATTAAATATTAAAATAATAATATTTAGAAAATTATTTGTAAAAAATGGACTTAATATTTGGTATCTACACTTTAAAAAATGGTTGTGGAGAATATTTGGGATTTTTCTGAAATAATTGAATTTTTTATGAATAGTGAAATACCATAATTTACAAAATAAGCTAAATAAGCTAATTATAGAGTCATGCGTGATTTTATTATGATTTAAGACCAATTGGTTTGGTTTCACGTGATAAAATTACTATTCTTGGTCATGTAAGACTCACTATTACTTGTATTGTGGGGAAATGATAAATTAATGAATTTTATATTGAGAAATCCTTGCTCCCCTCCACTATAGATACCACCCTTCCCACCCTCATTTCCTCAAACATGTAAAGCATCAATAATTGTCTAAAATATTCCCAATAATCTTCCCTAGATTATCCTATACTTCTAAGAGATTCTGGTCTCATCAAAAGACCAATCTTAGGTTCCTTAATGGGGATCTCAAGAGGAGGATTCAATAGGTAATTTATCTCTCTCTTTCCTTTAATTTCCTCTCAATTTTAAGTTCTTTTATTATTCTCTTCCAACATATCTTCATACATATGGTATGGTAACTTCAGTATCATAAATATAATGTAATTTTATGATACCAATCAGATATTATACCATCCAAGCTCCTTCTCCTCTTCCTTTTATTTAATAAAATAAAACGTTGTTCGTGAGGTGTTAATCTATCACCTTCAAGAACGACATGTTTCTTTTTTCCATTTATACTTTCAGATACAGTCATGTGAAAAATTATATGGTTTAAACAGAATATTTTATATGTATTAGGTCCTATTTAAATTTCTGGAACAAACTTATGTACATATTACTAGATGATTAATCAAAACAATTTCGTTGTGGTCGAAAAACCGCCCATATTAACCCAAACAATCAACATTTAATTCTTATCTAATGATTCATCTATATGGTACATAATATAATAAATTATAAGATAATTTAAAAATTAATAATATCATTAATAACATGAAATATCAGTTTTGTATGTTTACTGATGTTTTACCCAAACATCAATTTATGAATACAAGTGAACCGCTCAAGAAAAACCATAAAAACAAACATTACAAAACAATGTTTTTAAACACTATAACTCATCCAAAGGCCCATAAAATAACTCAATGAAACCATAATAAACCATATTAATGTATAAAAGTCTTTTTAATTGGTAGTTAATGAGTCTAATGTGGTCATATAGTACATTAAAGTGAAGGAAGGGTTCAGATATAAGGTAAGGGGAAAATCTTGAACCCAATTTTCTTTCTTCGGGTTCTCCCTCTTTCACAACATATTTGGTATAGTAACTCCTTCAAAATAATTTTTTCATCATTATATTAAATGTTCTGGGATATAAATGTTTTCTAATAAATTTTAGTTCAAACAAAAGTTTTCCAAAACAACTCTTCTTTAAAAAACACACCTTTTACTACTTACACTAGGTTGATGGCTATCGTATCAAGTATGTTCTTCCCACTTAATTTTGCGAAACCAATGTTTATAAATGTGTTATTATGAAATGAAACCAATTTCTTTTCATGGGATAGTTATGTTCATTTATGATATATATTCATTATGTATTGAATGATAAATGATAATGTTAAGATGTGATGGGTGTGCCCGGAATTATATTGCGCAATATGAATGTTTCCATGTGACGGGTGTGCCTGGAAGTATACGACACTCCAATTCATTTTTTAAAGTGATAAATATCATGACTTAATGTGAAATGATGTGTTAAAAATATTCTATCTTTTTTCACAAGTATGTGTGTTATTTAACCAATAAGGCAAGATGTTTCATTATTTCTGTATTTCCACATTTCACGTCTCTTCTTAATCCTTCCTCTCTTTTTCATGCTCCTTTACCTATGTTATGGTTATACTCACCCATTGTTATGTTGTTATTATATATCCTCTTACTAGGATTTTATCTTACCCCGTTTTATGTATATCATCCAGTGACTACATGTACTATGGAGTGTTTAATTGCCAATAAGAAGCTAGAGATGGAATTAAATGAATTTTTATGCTTGATGTTGTAATTGTTATGTATGATCCTAGTTTTCCCAAGTCACTATGCCTTTGGATCCTCTATGTGTAATAATATAATTTATATCTTTAAAATTATGTAATAGTAATTTAAGAAAAGGCTAGGTCGCTATAGGTATCATCTATGTAACATTAAGTAACAATATTAAATAAATATAGGGGTTAGGGTACTTTCAATGTGTTAAGTTATACATGGAAGATTGTATTTTGGTTAAATAGATTTCATTGGTTGGAGAAAAAGGAAGTGGTAGGAAAAATCCTTCATCATGGTTCATTATGAGTGTGGAAATATTTTAAAGCATATACCTCAAGAGTTTCTCTTCAGATGTGTAGTCTTTGGTCCAATCATCATGCATTAGGGTGATAATTGAGTCAATTATAGACAAACCCATTTTGGGGTGATTACCTATAGGTTCATATTTTCCATGACTTCATCCAGTTACTAGTATCTATATAAGGAATAATTTTATAGGAAATAAAACATACTATTAATGTACCAAAACATAGGATGGTTTTTCCACCACGAAAATGATTGAATTTTACAATGGTTTTTGTATATTAGAATCAACAGAATATGAGGGATAAATAAAAATATAGACTTTTAAATCCTATAGATTACTTTATTACTGTGGTAAATTTTTTCTATTGAAATGTATGAACCACATAAAAAGAAATAGGTGGTGAATATAGCATGATTCTAAAATAAGGAAAATTATGATGGAAAAACCACTTATATGGATTGTGTTGTAATTAAATCACAACCTATTCAAAGATAAGACATAAAATTGACCATAATAAAATTAATAAATGAATTTAATGATATAAAATATCAAATTGGATGTATATATACACTAAATAAATGAAATTAGGTTTATAATAAAAACATGTCTCAAAGAAAATAATTTTATATAAAAAACCCTTACATCATATCATGAATTCCATGAATTTAATTTAACATTTTTAAACATAACAATATCCATATTAATCACTTAATTCATAACATTTTCATATCTATTTTAATTCATACACATCCAAAATATTCATTCTCTATATTAATTATTTTGATTTTCAACATTGGGTGTTTATATCCTTGATCATTTTTACTAGTTTCATAACAGTTGTGTCCATATTAATTATTATTATAAATTTCATTAGTAATAGGTCTTTTAGGATACTATTAGTGATGTATTATAATTATTTACTATGTTTGAATTTAATTTCATAAGTGTTTTAATATTTATTTTTGAAGAAGAAAAGGATAACAAGAATATTTCGGTGGTTCTTAATAGTCAAAGGGAGTTGTATTTTTGGGTGTTTTAAATATTAATATAACAAATTTATAATAAAAAATAATTATTTAAAAATTTAAAATATATTATAATAGTAATTATTTTTGTAACACACCAGGTAAATAAAGAATATTACATTTTCATATTTATCCATATTTGTGAATAAAATATTAATATGACTATAAAGGGGACGCTATGCTCGATGGCGTACCCAACACGCAACAACGAGTTTCTTGGGAATCTTACGTTGCACACTAATAATAAAATAATATTATTTTAAATGGTAGTTAACATGTAGCTGTTGTATTGGCGGTAATGGTTAGAAATAACTAAAATATGATTATATATTTTTTTAAATGTTTTTACATTTATCCAATAAAAGATAAAGGCATAAAATACGGAAAGAATTCAATTTTAGGCGTATATGCCCTAGTTTTCACTAAAGGTTCACTTATCGCCTTTTGATGGAGAACCGTCATTAAATATAGTTTTGTTCACTCTTATACATCCTTTTGGACCAAATAAAACTCTTCTTATGAATTGGGACATCAAAATTTACTTTTTGTAAATTTTTGGTATCTTTCTGATAAAGTTCATTTTTAATGAATAGTGTAAAATGTTGTATTTTAATTCAAAACCACTTTTTAATCTAATTTATTTATATTATTAGATTATATTTTTAATTGGTTTTAAAGTGAAATTAGAATATATTTTTACCATTAAATCCAATAGTGGTCGTTGGAATTAATTTCACTTTGAAATCAGACTTAAACTAGTGTCAATCTTTTGATACTTATTGTTTCAAAAAAACACGATATTTGCTCTGACAGTGGGAATTAATTATTAAATTAATTAATGTGACTTATATGTTTTGAATTTTGTAAAATAGAATTCATTTTTGAATTTGGAATATCAAATATATCTTAGGGTGAATTTTTGTGATTTTTCTGAAAAACTTCAATTTTTGATGAATAGTGAAACCACTAAGTGGTACTTATAAAAACGGATTTTTCCGTTTAAATGAAAATTTTCCATCTTTGTGTTTTGAATTTAAAAAATCCGACATACATGGTTGTCATTAATAAGTAAAATGTGGTTCAATGGGATAAAAATAATTTTTTGGTGAATAGTAACTTATTAAGTTTTTAATCGCGATTAGAGGTAATTAGTGTAGTTTATGGTAAAAATAATGTTTTAATAAAATGAAATTACTTAGACACATGTCCTACCCTCATTGGATGTGTCATGACCGACCCATAAAATCCATGGGTCAACTTGGGGACCCCATGGAGCCACTTTGGTTGGAAAATGACATAAATACATTTTTATTTAATGATAAAGTAAAAATAACACAAACATGAGATGTTTTACTAAAACAATTTTTACATGGGGTTCTACAAGTCAGATGTTTGACTATAAATATTAATTGGAAATATAAAAAGAATTAATATATCATTGTATATTTTTATAATTTTTAGACATTAAATAAATTAAATTATTTATGACATCATGATGATGCAGCGATGACCTCATTATTTAACGATTTAAATAAAATGGAAAGATAATGTAATATCTAAGACCTACACATGTCCAAAACCTCTAGGATGGGTGGATTTAGAACCCTTATCACCTTATCCTTGTAATACATCAATGTGGGACCTTTAAAATTAGAAACTCTTTTGAAAATAAAGTAACATTTTGTAACTTTACAAGAGTGCCCCTCCTCTCCTCTTATAAAAGGCACCCACCTCTACCTCCTTACCCACACTCCCAAAGCCTTTGGCTCGGCCAACCCCTGCCCATTTTGTCTCTAAAATTCCCTATCTTACTCCTTGAAGCCTCACTTTGGGCCGAAGTCTTCCCAAGGAAGCCTTTGAGCTCAAACCAAAGGGAGTTACCCGATTTTAAGGTAATGTCTTCACTTGTGTTCTTTTGTTTTATTTTTCTTCTCCAACGCCCTAAATTTTTTTTATTCATTTATTTTGTAACAACTACAGTATCTTAAATATACTAGGATGTTGTTATAAGAATCATTCTAGATACACTTACACACACCTACATTAAATGGTTAAAGAACATACAGTTTCTGTGGATGGCGAATTTCTGCCTCACGAAATGATGATTGTTCAACACTCATACAACACCTTAAAAGGTGGCCATTAAGATGTCACTATATTTATATATGATATATAATATGTTTATGTTTCTGTATTTTTCTTTTGTGTCATACCTTTATGGTTTCCATTGTGGGAAAACACGATAATTTCATTTTAGGAAGTGCGGACTACCGCCCCCTCAAAGTAATTTGATTCGTTAATGCCATATGTGGGATGTATAAAGGATGGATTTAAAGTTATTTTATATTATTTATGTTACATATAAATTATGAATATAATTCTGGAATTAAAATATACATACCTCTCTTTTGGTTTTAATTCCATTAATATGACATAGAAATGAAAGTAGCGTTCACGCGTACGTACGGCCTACCGTCTCCATGAACGGTGCATTTCATTTCTTACCTCTAAATGATTATGTAATATTATAAATACATGTATAATCTGGATATATATGATATATATGATATCCAAATGATGAATATAATTATATATATAATGAACATTTGACCACACGAACAACATGTAATTGTAAGAAGTCCACTTTCGACTTAAGAACCAAATATTAACAAAACAAGCATTATTAACTTAAATGATTACATAATGTTTATAACATGGAAATAAGTGATCTAAAAGGAATAATGAACTAGAAAAAGATTATTAATAAATTTGAAATTAACTCAAGTTTATTATTCAGGAAGTTAAAGAACGATCGAGTCAAGTCGGACCCGAGGTAAGGGACCCTACTCTTCTCTTTCTTTTTAAGTACACTCTTTTATGTCATTCATTCTACGCTCATATTTCCTGATATTGTGATGTTCTATTATATTACTCTTACTGTAATTTTTATGTTCATATGATGAGAGACTCTATTCTCTCTCATCAATCCATTTTGGACGTTTTGAGTGGCGCCGTTAGGCTGCCGAATTTTCGTAAGAGATCTAACCTCTCTCTTTCTCTTTAACTACTCTCCTTTATGTCACTTCTTTAAGATCCTCTTTTTTATGATGGGGGATGCTATTTTATATTCATCTTTCTATACATTTTATTTTAATGAGATCAGATACCCTATTTGATCTCGTCAATCCATTTTTGGAAGTTTTATGTGGCGCCGTTAGGCTGCCGAGTTTTTGTATGGGATTTTTCATCTCACTTATATTCCTATGAGATTTATGCTACATTTTCCACAATTTCCTTTGAGTGGTGTATGTACTGCCCATTATTTTACTCATTGTGTAATATACTTTCTTTTATGAGTATTTACATCAATGTTGTATTGTCCTTCTTTCACGAGGTGTATGTTTCGAAAGATACCCATGTCGGTAAGGGAACCTTTCACCCTCCTCTTTTTAAAAGACTTCTTTTGTTGGGTCTTTTAATTTACATATTGTTATGTTGGGATATGTTCTCATATATCCTTATTGATGTACATTTTATGTCCAAGTGATGAGATACCTTTTTTTATCTCTCATCAACTCATTTTGATGTGACGCCGTTAGGCTGTCAAGGGAACTTCTTAACCCAATTTCGATTTCTTTGGGTTCAACATGTAGTTATTGAATATGTCATCCTTTGAATATGTGTGAATGACCTTTGATTATTTTACACTTAATATCCACTTATATTTGGTGTATTCGTTTGTCACACATAATTATGTAATTGATTTATCCTTAAACCAAGGATACCGTCTTTGTAAGGGACTTCGTCTCAATCTCCTTTCATTGAGGCATATTCTATTTTATACACAACCTCCTTTTATACGGTGTATAAACCCCTTTGAATTTTACATTTATTCAAAAAGAATATTTTTTTATAAGAAGTTTTTACTAAACGACAAAAGGGAATGTTTTTGTCGTACGTATGCGGCGACAACGAATTCTCCGCCGTCGTGACCATTATTTGAGTTTCGGCTTCCTCTACAAGCCATACCTTCTTTTTAAAAGACAAATAAATACCATGTTTTACTTTTCTTTTATTTTGGTATTGAAAATGGTTTTCATAATGTATTTATATCAATGTGTTGTATTGATATCTTGTTATTAAAAGGTGGAAATGTTATGTTTCCTTTATGCATGTTTTATGTGATAAGATTATGTTATGGTTCTTGGGAATTGTTATGAAGATAGATGGTTCCTTGATAAAATAAGGGAGGGTGAGCCCGATATAGCTCTCCAATGCATTGGGTAAAGCGAAGGAGTGAAACGTTAAGGTTTCTCCGAAGAGATTTAGGGAATATACTGTGATGGGTATTCCAAACGTAATCAAGAGGGTTACTCCCTATGTAAGAATGTTATGAATGCCTCAAGTTACCTTTATATCTTATGATTTATATGATTTATTCATGGTTTGATGAGGTATGATAAAGTGCCTATGTTTTATGGGTAAAGTATGATTTCATTCTTATGTATATATGAACTCATGTTTCCTTTCCATATTTTTATAACCCTTACTGAGCTTTTTATGCTCATCCCAAGTTTTTGAAATGTTTTTCACAGGTCAAGGGAAAGGTACATGATGTGATGATAGTGTCAAGGATGTGTTAAGAAAGAATCCGTGTTTTATTTTAAATATGTTTCCGTTGATGGGAAGAATTAATATTGTCTTTTATGTAACCACTTTGTTTAAATGCGGAATGTAATGCAAGTTTCATGATCTAATTCTCTAAAAATCTAAACCTAAAAATATCCTCAATGTTTAATCTTGTAAAAACTCAAGATTAAGTAATGTTTAAGGCTGGGGACTTACAGTTGGTATCAAAGGTCGGTTTAGATAACTTTAGAGGTTAGGTTATTCTTTAAGCATAAGTTACATTACCATAATGGTTAGGATTTCAGAAAGAGTCCTCGTTTTAGATAAAGTGAATGAGTAAGTATATCTTAGTGTTTATCTTCCTCATTAGTACATGATGGTTTTTTTTGATATACTCACACTGACCTTTTTGGTTTTAGTAAATGGGTGGATCTAGCAGGCACCAATGTAACAGTGGATGTGAAGGAAACTGTGACAGTTTTTTGAGCAAGCAACTGAATGATATGGGAGCTGCAATGAGAACTCTTGTGATTATCCTCAACCAACTATCTGGAGTCATGATTGACCACCTAAACCTTGGTGATTTATCTAAGGCATCATATATGCGAGAAAAAAATCCCTACGGAAGTACATGTAATAATCATAAAGGTAAGTGTGTTCAAAAACCTATGTGTCAAAGATGTGGAAAGAAACAACTAGGAAAATGTTTCAAAGGGACAGAAATATGCTATAGATATGGAAATGAAGGTCATAAAGCAAGAACCGGCCATGGAAAAAGGAAGCATCCATTTGACTCAAGGAAAGGGAAAGAAGTTCTTTCTGAGGGATCAATTGAATGTTTTAAATGTGGTGTGCATGTTCATTATGCAAACACATGTCCTATGAAGAAGTTTCATGAATGGGATCACCAAGAGCGTACAAATGTTCGTTTACCAATACCTAATGCCATTCCGATTGAGGATGAAGAAACTGAAAATAACCAATCAAAGGTATGTATTATTTCATGATAATTGTTTTCCTATTTTGGAATCTTAGGATATGATTCATGATTTGGTTTGTAGGAAAGAGGTATTTAGGAATAAGTTGGAAAGGAATGGTTAATGGATCATGAAGAATGTTGAATGAGTAAGATGTCAACATATAGGGGCTTCAAGAGTTATGGTGAAATTCTTAAGAGTATTAAGTCTCTTTTGATGATGGGGTTACATTAGAAGACTTTTTATGTTATGTGTAACCCTTATGTTTAATATATGCAAATTTTATTCAAGGAATAGTTATATTTTATTTTGTGGACATAGTTATAAAGAACCATTTGGGTTTATATGATCCTTACTTTTGAGGTAATTATGGGTTACTATATGTTATGATTGAAGTGAAAGGAATGAGATAAAATTGATGTTAAATTATGATATGGTTATTTTTGATGATTTTATCCCTTTTTGGGGAATGATTTGAGAATTATATAGTTTTGGAAAAATGAAAACACGCAGACCGTGTGACTACCCGTCGCATCGGACAAAGCTGTGGGAATCGAACCCACAACCAAAGTGCGACTGGTATTTATCGCCTACCACTAGACTACGTGAAGTCCTTGGTTAGTTTGACTGATCCTTTTTAGTTATATGATTTTATGAATTAAGAGTAAGTTGATTTTGGGTTATTTATGAAAATGATTAACCTATCAGGGAGGATATGTGATTAGGTTAATTACTTTTCAATACGAGACTTTAGGAGCAACTGATGTTGTTTGGAGATAAATGTTACGATTTAACTTGGAAGACTATGTGAATAAATCCTTCAAATATTTGGGTTTCAATCTTAGATTGGTTTACTTTGAAGAATTTTATGGACAAATTGTTTATCAGATGGTCCTCATTGAACTTTGGGTTTTGTTAGACAAATTTTGGAGATTAAGCATAGATTTTCTTTTTAATGGGTTATCCTTTTCTGGATTATCTGACCTTGTACTAACCTTTTTGGTTTTGGTTTTGGTTAAAGCCTAAGACATGGGAAGTATATAGTTCTCTTTGGTGGATTAGGTGATTCTCTAGAAGTTTATTATAGTACTCTTAATACGAACAAGTCTCCCTAAATACTCGTCTTTTGGAAAAAAATATGAGTTTGATTAAGGAATCTAGTAAAAGTTGAAAGTCAACATGATAAGTGATTATGTTTCCTTATGAATAAATTCCTCAATAAAAAGCAACTTAAAACAAAAATCTTGTCTATTAACTTTTCCTACTGGGGAATCGAATACCGTTTAACTCATCACAAGTTTGTGATTTTCTTATGGTTAACTTTCTCCTAGACATGTTTACTATCACTCTCCCTCAAGAACATGACCCTTTTCTTTTTCTTCCATGCCCATGTTTTTCTATATATGGGTTAACTTGGGTGACCTCTGTACTTATCTTCCTATATTTTAAAGTTATTGTTTTACCAACTCTTGTTCCGATGTGGGACTTTCAAGGATGTTTCCAAACTCAATTTTAAAAATTGCGAGGATGCAATTCCAAAAAGGGGGGAAGGATGTAACACCCCAGGTAAATAAAGAATATGACATTTTCATATTTATCCATATTTTTGAATAAAATATTAATATGACTTTAAAGGGGATGCTATACTCGATGGCGTACCCAACACGCAACAACGAGTTTCTTGGGAATCTAACGTTGCACTCTAATAATAAAATTATATTATTTTAAATGGTAGTTAACATGTAGCTGTTGTATTGGAGAGAATGGATAGAAATAACTAAAATATGATTATATATGTTTTTAAATGATTTTACATTTATCCAATAAAAGATAAAGGCATAAAATACGGAAATAATTCAATTTTAGGCGTATATGACCTAGTTTTCACTAAAGGTTCACTTATCGCCTTTTGATGGAGAACCATCATTAAATATAGTTTTGTTCACTCTTATACATCCTTTTGGACCAAATAAAACTATTATTAAAGATTGGGACACCAAAATTTACTTTGTGTAAATTTTTGGTACCTTTCTGATAAAGTTCATTTTTTAATGAATAGTGAAAAATGTTGTATTTTAATTCAAAACCACTTTTTAATATAATTTATTAATATGATTAGATTATCTTTTGAATTGGTTTTAAAGTGAAATTAGGATATATTTTTACCATTAAATCCAATATTGGTCCTTGGAATTAATTTCACTTTGAAATCAGACTTTAACTAGTGTCAATCTTTTGATACTTATTGTTTCATAAAAACACGATATTTGCTCTGACAGCGGGAATTAATTATTAAATTAATTAATGTGACTTATATGTTTTGAATTTTGTAAAATAGACTTCATTTTTGAATTCGGATCATCAAATATAGCTTAGGGTGAATTTTTGGGATTTTTCTGAAAAACTTCAATTTTTGATGAATAGTGAAACCACTAAGTGGTACTTATAAAAACTGATTTTTCCGTTTAAATGAAATTTTGCCATATTTGTGTTTTTAATTTCAAAAATCCGACATACATGGTTGTAATTAAGAAGTAAAATGTGGTTCAATGGGATAAAAATAATTTTTTGGTGAATAGTAACTTATTAAGTTTTTAATCGCGATTAGAGGTAATTAGTGTAGTTTATGGTAAAAATAATGTTTTAATAAAATGAAATGACCTAGACACATGTCCTACCCTCATTGGATGTGTCATGTCCGACCAAGACAATCCATGGGTGAACTTGGGGACCCCATGGAGCCACTTTGGTTGGAAAATGACATAAATACCTTTTTATTTAATGATAAAGTAAAAATGACACAAACATGAAATGTTTTACTAAAACATTTTTTTACATGGGGTTATACAAGTCAGATTTTTAACTATAAATAGTAATTGGAATGCTAAAAAGATTTCTTATATCATAGTAGTTTTTTTATAATTTTTAGACATTAAATAAATTAAATTATTTATGACATCATGATGATGCAGCGATGACCTCATTATTTAATGATTTAAATAAAATGGAAAGATAATGTAATATATAAGACCTACACATGTCCAAAACCTATTGCATGAGTGGATTTAGAACCCTTATCACCTTATCCTCGAAATAAATCAATGTGGGACCTTTAAAATCCGAAACTCTTTTGAAAATAAAGTAACATTTTGTAACGTTACAAGAGTGCCCCTCCTCTCCTCTTATAAAAGGCCCCCACCTCTACCTCATTACCCACACTCGCAAAGCCTTTGGCTCGGCCAACCCCTACCCATTTTGTCTCTACACTTCCCTCTATTACTCCTTTAATCCTCACTTTGGGAAGAAGTCTTCCCAAGGAAGCCTTTGAGTTCAAACCAAAGGGAGTTACCTGATTTTAAGGTAATGTCTTCACTTGTGTTCTTTTGTTTTATTTTGCTTCTCCAACCCCCTAAACTCTTTTTATTAATTTATTTTCTAACAACTACAGTATCTTCAATATACTAGGATATTGTTATAAGAAGCATTCGAGCTACACTTACACACACCTACATCAAATGGTTAATGAACATACTGTTTCTGTGGATGGCGAATTTTTGCCTCACGAAACGATGATTGTTCAACACAAATATAACACCTTAAAAGGTGGCCATTAAGATGTCACTATATTTATATATGATATCTAATATGTTTTTGTTTCTGTATTTTTCTTTTGTGGCATACCTTTATGGTTTCCATTGTGGGCAAACACGATAATTTCATTTTAGGAAGTGCGGACTACCGCCCCCTCAAAGTGATTTGATTCGTTAATGCCATATGTGGGATGTATAAAGGATGGATTTAAGGTTATTTTATATGATGTATGTTACATATAAATTATGAATATAATTTTGTAATTAAAATATACATACCTCTCGTTTGGTTTTAATTCCATTAATATGACATAAAAATGAAAGTAGCATTCATGCGTACGTACGGCCTACCATCTCCATAAACGGTGCTTTTCATTTCTTACCTCTAAATGATTATGTAATATTATAAATACATGTATATTCTGGATATATATGATATATATGATATCCAAATCATGAATATGATTCTGGATATAATGAACATTTGACCACACGAACAACATGTAATTGTAAGAAGTCCACTTTCGACTTAAGAACCAAATATCAACAAAACAAACATTATTAACTTAAATGATTACATAATGTTTATAACATGGAAATAAGTGATCTAAAAAGAATAATTAACTAGAAAAAGGTTATTAATAAAGTGGAAATTAACTCAAGTTTATTATTCAGGACGTTAAAGAACGATCGAGTCATGTCAGACCCGAGGTAAGGGACCCTACTCTCTTTCTTTTTAAGTACACTCTTTTATGTCATTCCTTCTAAGCTCATATTTCTTATTATTGGGATGTTATTTTATATTACTATTGCTGTAATTTTTATGTTAATATGATGAGAGACTCTATTCTCTCTCATCAATCCATTTTGGACGTTTTGAGTGGCGCCGTTAGGCTGCCGAATTTTCGAAAGAGATCTAACCTCTCTCTTTCTCTTTAAGTAATCTCCTTTATGTCACTTATTTTAAGATCCTCTTTGTTATGATGGGGGATGCTCATTTATATTCATCTTTCTGTACATTTTATTTTAATAAGATGAGATACCCTATTTGATCTCATCAATCCATTTTTGGAAATTTTATGTGGCGCCGTTAGGCTGCCGAGTTTTTGTAAGGGATTTTTCATCTCACTTTTATTCATGTGAGATTTATGCTACATTTGCCAAAATTTCCTTTGAGTGGTGTATTTACTGCCCATTATTTTACCCATTGTGTAATATACTTTCTTTTATGAGTATTTACATCAATGTTGTATTGTCCTTCTTTCACGAGGTGTTTGTTTCGAAAGATACCCACATCGGTAAGGGAACCTTTCACCCTCCTCTTTTTAAAAGACTTCTTTTGTTGGGTCTTTTAATTTACATATTGTTATGTTGGGAAATGTTCTCATATATCATTATTGATTTAAATTTTATGTCCAAGTGATGAGATACCTTTTTTTATCTCTCATCAACTCATTTTGATGTGACGCCGTTAGGCTGTCAAGGGAACTTCTTACCCCAATTTCGATTTCTTTGGGTTCAAAATGTAGTTATTGAATATGTCATCCTTTGAATATGTGTGAATGACATTTGATTATTTTAAACTTAATATCCACTTATAGTGGGTGTATTCGTTTGTCACACATAATTATGTAATTGATTTATCCTTAAACCAAGGATACTATCTTTTTAAGGGTCTTTGTCTCAATCTCCTTTCATTGAGGCATATTCTGTTTTATACACAACCTTCTTTTATACAATGTATAAACCCCTTTTGAATTTTACGTTTATTCAAAAAGAATCTTTTTTTATATGAAGTTTTTACTAAATGACAAAAGGGAATGTTTTTTTCGTACGTATGCGGTGACAATGACTTCTCCACCATCGTGACCATTATTTGAGTTTCGGCTTCCTCTACAAGCCATACCTTCTTTTTAAAAGAAAAATAAATACCAGGTTTTACTTTTCATTTATTTTGGTATTGAAAATGGTTTTCATAATGTATTTATATCAATGTGTTGTATTGATATCTTATTATTGAAAGGTGGAAATGTTATGTTTCCATTATGCATGTTTTATGTGATAAGATTATGTTATGGTTCTTGGGCATTATTATGAAGATGAGTGGTTCCGTGATAAACTAAGGGCGGGTTAGCCCGATATAGCTCTCCAATGCATTGGGTAACACGAAGGAGTGAAACGTTAAGGTTTCTCCGAAGAGATTTAGGGAATATACTGTGATGAGTATTCCAAACGTAACCAAGAGGGTTACTCACTATGTAAGAATGTTATGAATGCATCAAGTTACCTTTATGTCTTATGATTTCTATAATTTATTCATGGTTTGATGAGGTATGTTAAAGTGCCTATGTTTTATGGGTAAAGTATGATTTCATTCTTATGTATATATGAACTCATGTTTCCTTTCTATATTTTTATAACCCTTACTAAGCTTTTTATGTTCATCCCAAGTTTTTGAAATGTTTTTCACAGGTCAAGGGAAAGGTACACGATGTGATGATAGTGTCAAGGATGTGTCAAGAAAGAATCCGTGTTTTATTTTAAATATGTTTCCGTTGATGGGAAGAATGAATATTGTCTTTTATGTTACCACTTTGTTTAAATGTGGAATGTAATGCAAGTTTCATGATCTAATTCTCTAAAACTCTAAACCTAAAAAGATCCTCAATGTGTAATCTTGTAATAACTCAAGATTAATTAAGGTTGAAGGCTGGGGCCTTACAATTTTCCCATATGCGTCCATGATATGAATTCATTTTATTGTTCGAGTATGTTGTTAAACCAACGTAAACATAGAATATACCCGGATTTAGTGAATGATTATAAGGTGATTTTATAATAATATTATTTTAAGAGAACTAGAATGTTATTATTTTTTGTTTATCATTTTGATATATCATAATTTTTAGGATTTATAAGAACAATTAATGGATATAGAAATATTACAAAATTTTAGTAATAGGTCATACTCTCAGTACACTTATTTTATATGATTAATTTAATGATGATCATTTGTTGATCATATCATTAATAGGTTTCAAAATTTTTTATTCCATAACCATATTGATATGATAAACCTAATATTTATCATTTTATACCATCCTTATTTCAAACCTTGTAAATTGGTGATGGAAAATGAAACATGTTGCTTAATGGAGGTGGTAGTCCACAAAATGTTAGAACAACAATTTTGTTTTGGTAAATGGATGAGGTATATGAATAAAAAATGATAAAAAACATAATATAGTAACATTAAATTATATAATTGATTCTAATATAATTATATTATTTTTTCTCAAATGAATTTGAAATATTATTATTAATTGGAGAAGGTAAATACTAGATAATACTCATGTTAGTGACTTGAATTTTCTTTAGAATTTTCCTTCGAAATGAAGGAATTAGGCAAACTAATGGGGGCCAGAATAATTTTAATGTATTATAAGGTTATTGTAGGATACAATTATAATATTTTTTGATGAAATTATATAGATGGGTGAGTATTGATGTTGTGACGATTTTACCCATTCATAACTGAAGGTAAGGGTAGTTTTGGGAGTAACCCTTACATTTTTAATAATAAAAGGTTAGTATTCAAGTAAAAAAAGAAAAAAATAGAAAAATGGGATGATAAAAAGAGTGTGGGTATAAAATCACTCCAACACTCATTTTTTAGACCACTATGATTGATTCATTGATTTTTATTTTAACTTTTTATCATTTGAAATAATTAACAATTTCTTTGGTAATTAGTTTCTAACTGTAATAATTAATTTCAATGAAAAAGAATAATTTTAACCTTTTTAGATATTATTTTACATTAAATTAAAGTTTTGAATATAATTCTATCAAATAAAAGTTATATAGATGTGAAAAGGTAAATTTAAAGTAAACAGAATTGTGTAAAAATTATTTTTAGAGAAATTACATTTTTAATACTAAAAATTATATATAAGAAAAAATTATTTTGGATATATATTATAATGAAAAAATTGATTTATAAATAAAAAATAAAGGATAAGAGGCTTCCAAGGAAACCCTAAAATGATCCTCCCTTGAAAAAAAAATTCAATGAAAAGTATGAAAATAGTTTTTATATTAAAATAAAAATACAATTAGTTATAAAAATATTTTCCATAGGTTTGATAACATAAAATAATATTAAAAATTTAATAATATTATTAAAAATAAAAATTTTATAAAATTAAATTATTTATAAATTCTTGGGCCATTATTATATAACTATAAAGTTAAAAAAATTACATGTCTTGTAAAAATAATATTTACTAATAAAAACAAGTATATTTTATAAAAGAAAAAAATCATATTAATTTTTTTTATATGTTTAATTAAAAAATAAAGTGCAATTTTATTAATTTTTAATTGAAAAATTTATTATTTGAGTGTTTGAATGAAATCATAAAATATAATAAAAAATCACTTTCTTTGGAAAATGAAATTTTCAAATATTAACTTTTACAATTTTTATTTAAAGTCATTTTTGGATAAATTTTCATTAATAATTATTAATATCAAACATATTTTATCATAAACCATATGATTATTTAAATAGAAATCTGAATGGTATAAAATTTATTTTTTTTTAAAAATACTTTATATAATAATTAATGTTATCATTAGACAATTTAGGTAAACTAATTGAAATTAATTCATGTTAAAATTAGCCTTTATTTTCTATTTACATATACTTCATTAAGAGGATATGCATAATAATTCTTGCTAATTTCACAAATAGGTTTTTAATGATCTAAAAATATCACCATCTCTTTTTAGTTTTGTGGTTCATTCAGATAAAGCTATCAAGAACATTAAAATACATAAATTTAAACATATATTAGAATTTTTAGGTTTTACCTTCTCCCCAATTAAATAATTTTTTTCCTCCCAATTTGAATCATATGATTAGATTCATTTTTATAGGGAACTCATAATTAACCATACACCACTTTATGATCATGAGTTTCTTTAGGATATAAAATTAGATTTATTTATATGAAAAATAATTATAATAACTTTATAAATAGATCTAACCCATTCCAAATTTTCTATATAACTATACTAAGAAATATACATTTAGGTTTACAATAAATAACTCCCCAAAAATCATGAAAATGATATATATGATAATCATAGAACTAGAGTATTTTATTCATAACTAATATCTAGTTATTAGAGAAAACTTACATGACATCGGACACTACAAATTATATTGTTAAAACTCAAATTCTGATTCATTAGTTGTAGTTGAATGGGATTTCTCATGTTCACATGGGTAACTATATCTATAATTGGCCCCTTCATTGGGACATTCAGTCTTATAATTCCTAACACCCTTGAAACCCAAGAAATTAATTTTTGTATCTTCTCTCATTATCTTACACATGTGAGTCTGATAACCTTCATCTCTACACCTATATCATTTACGTGTCACTTTAAGGAAATTTACCTAATGTTTCTTCCCTTATTTTTTACATGTAAGAAACTGAATATTTTCCCCCTCATCATCTTGGTCACTCAAACTTCTATTATATTTTTTTATTTATCTTCATTTTTGTGTTTTTTATTTCAACTATTTTGTCATTTGTAATGAAAATTCTTAACAGTCAGTTTTAAATAATTACAATATTTCTCACTCCATCCCTTATCCCATTATGTTATTAATTGTGATAGTTTCTAAATTATATATGAAATCCATTATTAAATTTTTTCATTTTGGATTCATCCATTACAAAAAAAAAATATTTTACATGAGTTATAATAATTATAAGATATTTATCATAAATAACCCCAGGAAAATTTAACCTCAAGATGTATCACTTTATAAAACTGTGTTTACTTGAATATAGTTCTTTCAGAAAAACTTCTATCAAAATCAGATCAACCTATATCAATATCACTATAAAATATATCATTTTTGGTTTAACATATTATCCTTTGAGTTGTGATTTCTCATATTTATTAACCTAATCCTTAAAACAAAGAACCCAAATCACCATGAACATTCATGGAATATTCTAAACATAATGTTCATTGAAATCTATGCTCTCAAAATCAAACATGTCCTTACTAAAACAACATTAATCATTTTTATAATCATATATCAAAGTATTCATATTTACTAATCACATAATCTCAATAACATTACTTTCCTAAAACAATTTTTATATCCACGTTATTAAACCCCATCATGTTTATATTTTTTTCAAAAAACTAACTATATATTTAATAATAAAATGTATTAATAACTAGTTCATAAAGTCACAAACAATTAGATATATATTCTAATGGAAAAAATTAGATAAGTATCAAAAAAAATATCTGAGATAACTTTTAAAACAATCAATTCCAAGGGTATGAATATTATCTAAATCACATTTCAAAAAATCAAGAAACCCTTCACCACCCCAATATCAAACTTATTTTAAACATAAGAGTTATATATATCTAATAAAATGTTCATAAATATTTACCCCAGAAATATAACCTTGGAATAAAATAAATTTTCAAGGTTATTAATTATATTTAATATAGTTTATATAACATTAAAGTAAAACTAATGAAGAATAATCCATAGATGTTTTTTATAATCCTCATAAATTTTAGAATATACAAAATTATTATTGATAAATGTGAATCAATCAAAAAAAATATAAGAGTATCAAGACTTATTTTCTATTCATATATCAATTTTATTATCTTATGTTAGATAAAAAAATCACCTTTTTTAATCATAACATGAAAATACATAAATTATCAACCATTTAAGTATGTTCCTTTATTCAGTTATAAGACATAGTGGTTTTTGGATACATACCATTCTAATCTTTATTTTTGTGATTCTGTGTCAATAAAATACTAAAACCAAAATTATTGTGATATTATCCAAAATATGAACTTGGAAAAAAATAAATCTGAATTTGTCTTCCTTTACGACTTTGTTGTTCTTAACTTGTGATTCTTTCTATTCAACATATTAATCTATTTTTTGAATCTTTGGTTATCCATGGTAAATTTTCTATTAGGTCCCCTAACCTAATTCATTAACATGATAATTAAATTCTTTATAATGGTTAGTAATTAGAATGTAATTAACTAAGTTATAACCCCTAGGAGTTTCAAACTAGGTGTGAAGTTTGGAATCCTTATCATGCAGCATGTGACACATGAGTTAATTACCAATACACCATTTTTGGGGTTATTACCTATAGGTATGTATGTTTCATAGCTCTCATCCTATTTCAATATCTATATAATGATGTAATTTCTATGTGTTCCACAAAATAATTACATTAAAAAAGCATTGAAATATTATAATATACATATAATTATTTCTTAACTTATCACTATGGCTTTCACTAAAGTTATATTATCTTAATACCTAAATAAAAAGTGCATCATTTAATTAGAATTAAATTATATACTATACCAAAGGGTTTTATATACCTTTTAAATTATGATAAACCTAAACTCGTCATCCCTTAAATTATCCAATTTGTTTTTATGAATTTATAATATTTTATAGACCTTTTCATTGATACCATCAATGATTCCTCACACCCACATTCCTAGTCCTGGTTCTCATAGAAACATACATTGTATACTTTCTTTGATATTTGATATAAAATACTAGATATAACCATCCATAATTAAAAAATCAACAATGATTATTATAAATCTTAACAACCAGGGAATATTTTTTAGGTTTAAGGCATTAATGAATTATAAAACATCAAGAACTTATAAATCCCATGAATTTATAATGTAATAGATATTTTTTTATTATATATAATAAATGAAATAATTTATAATTATACTTTAGAATATCCCATAAATTCCAATCATTTACAACCTTTGTAAATAGAAACATAAGAATGAGTGATTTCAAACTCTTAGAATGGGAAAATATAAAACTAAAATAATCATGGAATAAACATGGAATACTTTTTTTTTGTAGAAATAGTTAAAAAAATGAATTTATAAAAAAATTGAAAACGGAAACATGGTATATTCATGAAAATAAATTAAAAAATGGATATAAAGAATAGTAATCGCATACTGTTTCAATGAATAATGTTAGATGCCAAAAACATGTTATGGAGGACTTATACTAAAATATTCTACCTTCATACAATCTAAAATCAAGACATCATGATGAATTTGAATTTAATAAAAAAAATACAAATATTCTTTTTCTTAAGAGATATATTGATGCATCAAGGGGCTATATAAATCTAGGGCCCACAAGTCACCTGATTATGAAAAAATAAATCACCGTAAGTGTCATTAATATCTTTTATACCATTCCCTGAGGCACCTATTAATAAATAATACTTGGATATCCGTATAATGAGAGATATAGAAAAAACTTATTCCCCATTAAATACAATAATGTGAATGTCTAAGATAACATCCCTTAATCAACATGATTTTTTTTGTATTGTTAAAGTAATAAGAAGTACACTTATCAGTGGAATATATAAGAGAGTGTACTTTTAATGTGGTGGGATATACATGGAATATAATAATTGGGTTAAATAGTTTGTATTGGTAGAAGAACATGGAAATGAAAGAAAAAAATAATTCATCATTGTTCATTAAGAGAGTGTGAATTCCCCAAAATATATCCCCTGAGTGTGTCTCGCTAGGTGGGCAGTCTTAGGGCCACTCATCTAGCAACCATGTGATGATTGAGTTAATTCTCAAAAAAACATTTTTTGGGGTGATTAACTTTAGGATAATCTATGATATAACCACATATATGTACTAGTATCAATACATGGAAGTATTTTCTAGAAAATTATTGACACTTTTACATTACCAAATCATATAATGGTTTTCCACTATAGAAAATTGTGAGTTTTACAATGGTTTTGTTTACTCTTGAATAAAAAGAATGTGAAGGAATAATTACAAAATGGTTTTTTAAATTGATTAAAATCCCCAAGTAATATAGTATTATAATTACATGGATATGTATATATCATACAAAAAATAAATAGGTGGTGAATATAAAAGGATTCCTAAAGATAGTAAATTTGGATTGAAAAACCCCACATATGGATGGGGAACCAATTCAGTCATAACCACTTGAAAGAGAGGAATATTAATTTATTATCAAATAACATGAATAAAGTAATTTTATGATATAAATTATCAAATATGCATAATATATAATGTACATAAATGAAATTAGGTTTATAATAAAAAACAAGTCACAATAAGAGGAATTTGAGATAGAAAACCATTACCTCTGATCCTGAATTCCATGAACCTAATTGAATCTCCCATATCAAAAACATGGATATCTTAATTAATTAATTCATAAAATTACTCATATCTATTTTAATTAATAAACTTCATAAATATTCAATCTCTATATGAATTATTTTGATTTTATATTTTGAGTGTTTATAGTTCTGATCATTTGTACTAGTTTCATAATAACGGTGTTTGCATTCATTTTTCATCCAAAGTGCATAATTATAAAGTCATTATGGTTATTTATAAGGTTGTGTTATAATTATTTAAGATATTTTAAATTCCTTAAAGGAGTGTTTTAGTATTTATGCTTTTTTAAATTAGACTGATAGCCTTTCTATCTTTTATTAAAAAAGATACCCCCTTTTAAACTAGGTTGAGAGGGAACCCATTACATGGATTGAGGAACCATATGAACAAAGAGTTGATAGATGTCTTGATGGAACATACATATTCCAAGGAACCTAATGACTTGTAGGCATGATATGGCATGAAGGATGGAGAGGAAGCATGCTTTATAATAAGACCCAGTAAAATGTCTCACTTCCCCCAGCCATAGAAATTGCACATGTGCTATCAATCAAAGATAATGTCTCACCCCTACCAAGAAGTTGAACCATTATATTACAAAAAAAAAACATGATAGAGAAAATCTCTACCCCACATTAGCATGTCATGTAGGATCATTTCATTGGATCAAGAACACCCATATATCTTTCAATCCACTCGTATGATTATGCTTACATGGACCACACTACACCATAAACCTGATTCTCCACATCGTCGAATGAAGAACTATAAAAAATATATTTGAGTGGGAATACATCCATAAATCATTTAAATAAGGAGAGATTTCTGAATGATGGTTTTAAAACCCCTATCCCTATTTTGGGGTCTCCTTCCCAAAGAAACTTGCACAAAGCATGATGCAATGCCTTCCAAATAAACCAAGTAATATACCTGATCTTATCATGTCACATGAAACACAAAGTAATAACCCAAAGGCCCATTGGCCAGAAGTCCAATGTAAAATTCCATATCCTAAAGACCGAATACCAATAATATTAACCATATAGAAAATAAAACATTATTGGATGGAAATAGAAAAACAGTTAACAACATCATCATTACTTCCCTCCAGAGACACCTCCTCCACCCATTATGTTAGATTTTCTAATGACATGACACCATACATACCCAAATTAATGGATGTCTCCAACCACCTAGATGAAAATTTGAACTGACATAAAAAAGGCACAAATTATCTCATCAATACCCAGATCTATGATGGCACCCAAACAACAAAAGACCTTCCCTAATCATCATCCTTAATTCATCACGTTAGAAGCCACCATAGAAACCCATCGTCGTCACAAAAGAAGAAACAATACCTCATGAAAAACACCATATATCCTAAAAAATTCATCTATTATAAATATTTATAGGAAATATGTGAATAAATATCCCTAGAACTATATTTGATTCATGTAGTATGAGAGTATTAATGAATCTTAACCCTCAACACAAATCCATCGGGATTATAAAGTCACACTGCATGGTAAAATAGAGTGGAGAATAATAGTAAGTGTACCCAAAGTAGGGTGAAGTAGCTAAATACAAGTGAAAATGACCAAAAAAGTTCTTTAATAAGATATGTTTTCATGATAGAGAATCATCAGGGAAATAAAAAACTCGATACATGTCAGAAGCCATCCTGTTGAACTCTCACACCCAACGCTTGTAACGACCCCAAGTTTCATTAATGGAAAATCCCTCTTGATCCAGTTAAATGTTTCTTTATGAAAAATGTTTTTTTTATAAGATGTCAACTTCTTTAGTTTTATGTTAAGATTTGTGACCGTTACTTTTATAGCCGTTGAACAGTGATCATCTGGGTAGTTTAAATATAAGGATTTAACGAAACCATTTCTACTCAGACAAAGGAAGCGATGGCCTCATCCAGTAGAATTGCCCCTTACGAAGCCCATTTGTCGGAGCTCGGAAAGGAGGTGGCGTCTTTGGGCTTTGCCCTTGACCAAGCCCAAGCTGAGCTTCATCAAGTCAAGCTCGAACGTGATCGTCTACGGGAAAAATGGAAGTTGATAGAGATTACCACTCGAGCGATGTTATCCGAGCAACCCCAAGAGTCTGTCACCATCGCACACCTTACCCTTAGGTCTTATGCGGCTATTTTAAGGGGTTATGTAACAAATAAGTAGCATCATGTTCATGTACATTATTTTTTTTATATATAATAATGAATATAATTTCTAGTCAATTTTGTTACATTGTAATTAGTTTTTAAAGTACAAATGGTGTTTTTAGTTATTATTTAATTAAGAATTATATTTTATTAAATTAAAGGATTTTTGAATTAAATAATATTTTAATAAAATATTATTATTAATATTAAATTAATTGTCATTAATTATAAATGATCTTATAATTTTATGAATGCAATTAAAATGTTTGTTAAGGTTTGAAAGCCATTTCTGTCAAAACCCGTGAATTTTTTTATAAATGTCAGTTTTTATTTTAAAAGTGAAAATTCACATATTTAGAAAATTATTTAGATAAAATAAATATTATTTTTGGAATCAGGACGTCGAAATTATCCAACGGTGAATTTTTCATAATTTTCTGAGACAGTCAAATTTTTGGGTAAAAATTAAATACCATTTAAATATATAATGTGTTTTATGACATCATAATGACCAAATGGTGATGTAATAAAATACCATAATCCCTATGTTCGGCCAATATATGTTTTATCATTAAAATAATGAGGCTTTGGGTTTGTTTTACTCACTTTTCAAAGCATTAATGGAGCCCTCAAGACTTATTCAACACTTTGCCTTTTTAAATTAATTTCCTTGGGAGTGTGACTCACCTCCACATAAGCAACCCTAATTTTTTAATAAGTTCGGACCTTGGCCTTATAAAATATTATTTTCCTCTCTCCTTTTCCAGAAACCATGGGCAAATACCATGGGATGGTTTGTGGTTTGGATTATTTTAATATAAGGGGTCCCAAACCTAAATAATAAAGAATTCTCTCACCTTTCCTATATAAACCCACCCAAGCTCCCACTTCCTCCTCACTCAAAGCCCTTGAAGTTCGTCCAACCTCTGCCCTACTCTCTCTAGAATCCTCTCAAGGTGCCCCAAGCTCCCAAGAAGCCTCTCACAAGCCTCTCTCTAGCCTTTGGAAGCACACTTCCAAGTAAGGTTTTTTTCTTCCTTTCTCATTTTTGTCAATTTTCTTTAAGTTGTATTGCCCTTTTAATTTCATTTATGAATGTTGGGGTATGGTTTCTCACCTCTCCCATACTGCCCTCTTATTGTTTGAATGATGGGAGACCCCTTTCTCTCTCATTAAATGCCTCCCATGTACACCCGTTACTATGCCGAAATTCCGAAAGGAACCTTTTTCTCCTCTTTTATATTCAAGCAATACTTTTGTATCATGAATCTAAATTCCTTTTCAATTGTTGGGACATGTATCTATATGACCTTCTTACTGTCCATTACATGTAAATATGATGAGGAACCCCTTTCTCTCTCATCAGCCTTTTTTATGAATTCTTATGTCACGCCGTTACGCTGCCGAAATCACACCGATTTTCTAAGCCAATATCATTGTGTAGTGAATACAATGCCCATTTCTCCATCAAGGGTATTCACCTTTATGCACATTTACTTATTGATTGTAAAGTTTCATGTATGAATTCCACATTCCTTTATCGTGGAATAAATGATTATGTTTTATGAATCCATGTTTTATGATCCATGTGGCACACTTATGCATGAAATGAAATGTTTAAGAAGGGTGCGCCCTGATAGCGCTCCAATGCATTGGGTAAAGTATAGTATCATGATACGTCATGTGCAATGAGTGTTGACTCATGCTAATTCAAGTGCAACGAGGGTTTACTCGTGCTTCAAGTGCAATGAGGGTTTACTCATGCTCCATGTGCAATGAGCCTTGGCTCATGCTAATTCAATGTTAAGTGTTGTTGCCACATTTCCATGTCATGATCATCATGCTTTATCATGCCTTTATGTTCATGTTTCCATTATGCTCTATTGATATGCCTATTGCCTAACATGTATTTCACTCCTCATGTTATTCATTGTTTACTCCCTTACTGGGCTTTATAGCTCACCCTTTTCTTATGCATGTCCTCAGGTTATCCCATGCAATGCTAAGTACGAAGGAATGTAGTGGTCATGTAAAGGAAGTTTTCAATAAGGATGTTGTATTTCATGTTTAAAGTTTTTATGTAATGATCCTAAGCCCCAAAGACACTAAACCTCATGATCTTCTTTGTTGTATCAAGTGAAGTTTTATGTAATAAAGCATGTTTAAGTTGTAATAAAAAGCAGGGTTGTCATAGTTGGTATCAAAGGATAGGTTTAGTTATTTTTGGGATTAGGAAACCCTAGTAAAGCCTTAGATACAAGACTAAGCAAAATAAAAACATCCCTATGTTTTGGTAAATAATAAGTAAGTGGTTTATCAAACAAATACATCCCTGTCTGGATACGAGCAGGTAGAGGCGGCTCTGGCACAGATGTATCCTAGGGGTAAAACCCGAAAACACCGCTTTGAGCTAGACTCGAACGGGAACTGGTGCACGACAATGGGCCTTGCTGCACTCTTGGTTACGACACTCCCGGGGGATATGTTTTGATAAATTCACAATCTTAGTATGAACCCTTATTAAGGGAAAAATGCCCCTAAGAATATATGTTAGAAGGAAGATCATGAAAAGCCTGGATTGAATCCTATAGACTCATGAGTTGAAGAGATTAAAGTTTATTTATAAGTCATCAACTTTTGTGTTTGGATTACCCTTTATGTGTTACCCCTAACTTTCCTTTTATTCCAGCCAATGGCCGGTAATAGGAGAACTCGGGCTAACAACCGTTGTGAAGATCAGTGTGATGATTGTACTAATGAGATGCCCAATCCGATGGGAGCGGGAATCGCGAACTTTGTCACGCTTCTCTCTCAGCTAAGTCAAGTTTTGAATAGAAACACTGGTCAAGAGGAACGTTCAACCCCCCCTAAGAAAGAACAAGTCGCTATTGAAAGCTTCATGAGACAAAGGCCTCCTACTTTTAGTGGATCATCTGATCCCACGATCGCTGAACAATGGATCAACTCCATTGAGAAGATATTCTCCATCCTCCAATGCTCTGAAAAAGAGAAGGTTCTCCTGGCGGCTTATCGTATGGAGGGTGAAGCTGATCAATGGTGGACATTGATCAAAAATACGAAGCCTGAGGAGGAGATTGAGGCTTTGGAATGGAAGGTATTCCGGAAGATGTTTTTCGATAAATATTTTCCACGCACCCTCCGTCTTAAGATGGAAAGGGACTTCCTTTCCCTCAAGCAGAAAGATGAAGAATCTGTGGGAGCGTACGAGGCAAACTTCACAAGGCTTGCACGATACGCTTCTGGCTTTGTCGTTACCCCCGAATGCAAAGTTGACCGCTTCTTTGGTGGGCTGAAGCCTAGCTTGCGGAAAGCATTAGCGATCCGTGACTTTGACAGCTATGAGGAGATTGTCCGATGTGCCCTTAAGGTTGAAATGGAGATCGGAGAATCACAGGGGTATCATGGGGACAAGAAGCGGAAGGTGGACTTCAATGCTGGTGGTCCGATGGATAAATCCAACGGCGCTAAGAAATTCCAGCACCCCACTTGCCAAAAGTGTGGAAAGAAGCACCCTGGGAATTGCCTTAGGGGGACAAGAAAATGCTTCAAGTGTGGAAGAGAAGGGCACCTAGCTATTAACTGTCAGCAAGAAGGACCCGCGGCTGCGACGGAAGGGAGGAACGCTCCGTTCGAACCTCAACGCGTTGTTCAATGCTTCAAATGCAAAGAACCAGGTCATTTTGCGAATCAGTGCCCTAATCCAAGGGTTATCGGAGGCAATCAACAACCTCCAAGACAGCAAGGAAGAGCTTTTGCCATCACTTCTGCCGAAGTGAACCCCGACAACGAAGTGGTGACAGGTACGCTAGTTATTCATTCAAGAATAGCGAACGTACTTTTTGATTCAGGTTCTACGCATTCTTTTATATCTCAAAAGTTTAGTAGAATAATCCCTGCACCACCACAAATCATGGAAGTAAAGATGTCGGTGAGTACGGCAAATGGGGCAATCATTGCATCCCATGAGTATAAGTCCTCCCCTGTTATAATCTGTGGATTGAATTTCCCGGAGAACCTCGTCATACTCCCTTTGGTGGAATTTGATGCAATTCTTGGCATGGATTGGCTTTCCTTATATAGAGCCAACATAAATTGTCGGGAGAGGGAAATCACACTCCATATGGAGAATCGACCCCCGATTCTTTACAAGTGTCAGGAGGAAGATGAATCTCCATTAACTCCATCATCTCAAGCATGGATATTACTGCCTTATGAGCACGCATATCTGGCCCAGATGATTGAGTCCAAGGAAGAAACCACCCTTGAAGAAATGCCTATTGTGAGGGAATTCGCTGAAGTATTTCCCGAGGAACTTCCTGGTCTTCCTCCAAGAAGAGATGTTGAGTTCTCAATTGAACTTATACCTGGGGCGCTACCAATATCCAAGACTCCATATAGAATGGCTGTGGTTGAGCTTGAAGAACTGAAGAAACAACTACAGGAGAATCTGGATAAAGGGTTTATACGCCCAAGTGCATCACCATGGGGTGCACCAGTCCTCTTTGTCAAGAAGAAGGATGGGTCAATGCGGCTTTGCATCGATTATCGTGAACTTAACAAAATCACGATAAAGAACAAGTATCCTCTCCCAAGAATCGATGACTTGTTTGATCAGCTGCGTGGAGCTCAATACTTCTCCAAGGTCGACTTGCGGTCGGGATATTATCAAGTAAGGGTGAAGAAGGAAGATATCCCCAAGACTGCTTTTCGTACAAGGTACGGGCACTATGAATTCATAGTAATGCCTTTTGGACTCACCAATGCTCCAGCAATATTCATGGACTTGATGAATAGAGTCTTTAGAGATTACCTAGATAAATTTGTGGTAGTCTTTATAGATGATATTCTAATATACTCCAAATCCAAGGAGGACCATGAGGAGCATTTAAGAACTGTACTGGAGACTTTGCGCAAGGAGAAGCTCTATGCCAAGTACAGCAAGTGTGAGTTCTGGTTGAAGGAGGTCTCATTCTTGGGCCATATCATCACAAGCAATGGGATATCTGTGGACCCCTCCAAAACAGATGCAATTGAGGGATGGCCGAGGCCAACATCGGTAACTGATATCCGTAGCTTCTTGGGGTTAGCTGGATATTATCGACGATTTGTGAGAAACTTCTCACGATTGTCCAACCCTCTTACCAAGCTAACTCGAAAGGGAGTAAAGTTTGCTTGGAGTGATGAATGCGAAGAAAGCTTCAAGGAGTTGAAAAGGAGGCTTATCACTGCACCTGTGCTCACTTTACCCACAAGTGGGGAGCTTTTTGTGGTATTCAGTGATGCTTCGAAGAAGGGCTTAGGATGTGTGCTGATGCAGAATGATAAAGTGATATCCTATGCATCAAGACAGTTGAAAATCCATGAGCGAAACTATCCAACACATGATCTGGAGTTGGCGGCGGTGATCTTTGCCTTGAAAATCTGGCGGCATTATCTCTATGGAGAGAAATGTGAGATATATACTGACCACAAGAGTCTTAAATATATATTCACACAGAAAGAGCTTAATATGCGCCAGAGAAGATGGATAGAGCTCATAAAGGATTATGACTGTTCAATACATTACCACCCTGGGAAGGCGAACAAGGTAGCGGATGCCCTAAGTAGAAAGGATCCAGCAATTCTATCAATGATGAGAATTGAGAAGGATCCAATCTTCTTAGACTTGATGAAGATGGACGTGGGAATCATAAAGAAGGGAACATCATCAATCCTTTCACAAATGATTGCTCAACCATCTCTTTTGGAAAGGTTAAAGGATGCTCAAAAGGATGATGCGATAATCCAAGAAAAAGTGGAAGCTATCAAAAAGGGAAAATCCTCAGAGTTTAATGTTAATGAAGAAGGAATTGTGCGGTTTGGGAAAAGACTATGTGTCCCATCAAGTTCGGAGCTGAAGAAGGAACTTTTGGATGATGCACATAGTTCAAATTTCTCTATTCACCCAGGGAGCACAAAGATGTATCGAGATCTCCGAGAAAACTTTTGGTGGTATAATATGAAGAAGGAGATCGCCGAATATACATCAAAGTGCCTGGTGTGTCAGCAAGTGAAGGCAGAGAGGCAGAAGTCTAAGGGGATGATGCAACCATTGCCCATACCAGAATGGAAATGGGAGAACATCACCATGGACTTCGTCACTGGACTTCCAAGGACATCCAAAAGCAACAATGCAATCTGGGTTATTGTGGATCGTCTTACAAAGACTGCACACTTCATTGCTATTCGAGAGGATTTCTCTTTGGATCAACTGGCACGGATATATATCAGGGAAGTGGTACGGTTGCATGGAGTACCACTATCTATTGTGTCTGACCGAGATCCAAGATTTACCTCTAAGTTTTGGAAGAGTCTTCAACATGCTCTGAATACTGAACTGAACTTCAGTACGGCCTATCATCCTCAAACTGATGGCCAATCCGAGCAGACTATCCAAACACTTAAGGATATGTTGAGAGCGTGCTCAATGGACTTTAAAGGAGGATGGGATCAACATCTTCCTCTAGTTGAGTTCTCTTATAATAATAGTTTCCACTCGAGCATCCAAATGGCACCATATGAAGCCCTATATGGGAAAAGGTGCAGAACACCGGCATGTTGGGATGAGGTCGGTGAACGTAAGCTGCTTGGACCAGAAATGGTCGAAGAAATGGTGGAGAAGGTGAAAACCATTCAGCAGCATATCAAGGCAGCCCAAAGTCGACAGAAGAGTTATGCAGATAATCGTCGACGAGACCTTGAGTTTAAAGTCGGAGACATGGTGTTTTTACGCATATCTCCGTGGAAGAAGGTCATGAGGTTTTGAAAGAAAGGGAAGTTAAGTCCAAGGTACATAGGCCCATTCGAGATTCTTGATCGTGTTGGGGCTGTGGCCTATCGACTAGCACTTCCACCTACTATGGCCAAGGTGCATGATGTCTTCCATGTATCCCTCTTAAGGAAGTACATACCAGACCCTTCACATGTACTCTCTTCTGAGGTGGTACAATTAGAAGACGATCTTTCTTATGAGGAGCAACCAGTGAAGATCTTAGATCGTAGAGAAAAAGTTCTACGAAATAAGACAATGCCCCTCGTCAAGGTGTTGTGGAGAAACCACAAGTTTGAAGAAGCAACTTGGGAGTCGGAGGATATGATGAAGCTAAGTTACCCACATTTGTTTTAGTGTGGGAAAAAGGAAAATTTCGAAGGCGAAATTTCTTAAGGGGGGAATGTTGTAACGACCCCAAGTTTCATTAATGGAAAATCCCTCTTGATCCAGTTAAATGTTTCTTTATGAAAAATGTTTTTTTTATAAGATGTCAACTTCTTTAGTTTTATGTTAAGATTTGTGACCGTTACTTTTATAGCCGTTGAACAGTGATCATCTGGGTAGTTTAAATATAAGGCTTTAACGAAACCATTTCTACTCAGACAAAGGAAGCGATGGCCTCATCCAGTAGAATTGCCCCTTACGAAGCCCATTTGTCGGAGCTCGGAAAGGAGGTGGCGTCTTTGGGCTTTGCCCTTGACCAAGCCCACGCTGAGCTTCATCAAGTCAAGCTCGAACGTGATCGTCTACGGGAAAAATGGAAGTTGATAGAGATTACCACTCGAGCGATGTTATCCGAGCAACCCCAAGAGTCTGTCACCATCGCACACCTTACCCTTAGGTCTTATGCGGCTATTTTAAGGGGTTATGTAACAAATAAGTAGCATCATGTTCATGTACATTATTTTTTTAATATATAATAATGAATATAATTTCTAGTCATTTTTGTTACATTGTAATTAGTTTTTAAAGTACAAATGGTGTTTTTAGTTATTATTTAACTAAGAATTATATTTTATTAAATTAAAGGATTTTTGATTTAAATAATATTTTAATAAAATATTATTATTAATATTAAATTAATTGTCATTAATTATAAATGATCTTATAATTTTATGAATTCAATTAAAATGTTTGTTAAGGTTTGAAAGCCATTTCTGTCAAAACCCGTGAATTTTTTTATAAATGTCGGTTTTTATTTTAAAAGTGAAAATTCACATATTTAGAAAATTATTTAGATAAAATAAATATTATTTTTGGAATCAGGACGTCGAAATTATCCAACGGTGAATTTTTCATAATTTTCTGAGACAGTCAAATTTTTGGGTAAAAATTAAATACCATTTAAATATATAATGTGTTTTATGACATCATAATGACCCAATGGTGATGTAATAAAGTACCATAATCCCTATGTTCGGCCAATATATGTTTTATCATTAAAATAATGAGGCTTTGGGTTTGTTTGACTCACTTTTCAAAGCATTAATGGAGCCCTCAAGACTTATTCAACACTTTGCCTTTTTAAATTAATTTCCTTGGGAGTGTGACTCACCTCCACATAAGCAACCCTAATTTTTTAATAAGTTCGGACCTTGGCCTTATAAAATATTATTTTCCTCTCTCCTTTTCCAGAAACCATGGGCAAATACCATGGGATGGTTTGTGGTTTGGATTATTTTAATATAAGGGGTCCCAAACCTAAATAATAAAGAATTCTCTCACCTTTCCTATATAAACCCACCCAAGCTCCCACTTCCTCCTCACTCAAAGCCCTTGAAGTTCGTCCAACCTCTGCCCTACTCTCTCTAGAATCCTCTCAAGGTGCCCCAAGCTCCCAAGAAGCCTCTCACAAGCCTCTCTCTAGCCTTTGGAAGCACACTTCCAAGTAAGGTTTTTTTCTTCCTTTCTCATTTTTGTCAATTTTCTTTAAGTTGTATTGCCCTTTTAATTTCATTTATGAATGTTGGGGTATGGTTTCTCACCTCTCCCATACTGCCCTCTTATTGTTTGAATGATGGGAGACCCCTTTCTCTCTCATTAAATGCCTCCCATGTACACCCGTTACTATGCCGAAATTCCGAAAGGAACCTTTTTCTCCTCTTTTATATTCAAGCAATACTTTTGTATCATGAATCTAAATTCCTTTTCAATTGTTGGGACATGTATCTATATGACCTTCTTACTGTCCATTACATGTAAATATGATGAGGAACCCATTTCTCTCTCATCAGCCTTTTTTATGAATTCTTATGTCACGCCGTTACGCTGCCGAAATCACACCGATTTTCTAAGCCAATATCATTGTGTAGTGAATACAATGCCCATTTCTCCATCAAGGGTATTCACCTTTATGCACATTTACTTATTGATTGTAAAGTTTCATGTATGAATTCCACATTCCTTTATCGTGGAATAAATGATTATGTTTTATGAATCCATGTTTTATGATCCATGTGGCACACTTATGCATGAAATGAAATGTTTAAGAAGGGTGCGCCCTGATAGCGCTCCAATGCATTGGGTAAAGTATAGTATCATGATACGTCATGTGCAATGAGTGTTGACTCATGCTAATTCAAGTGCAACGAGGGTTTACTCGTGCTTCAAGTGCAATGAGGGTTTACTCATGCTCCATGTGCAATGAGCCTTGGCTCATGCTAATTCAATGTTAAGTGTTGTTGCCACATTTCCATGTCATGATCATCATGCTTTATCATGCCTTTATGTTCATGTTTCCATTATGCTCTATTGATATGCCTATTGCCTAACATGTATTTCACTCCTCATGTTATTCATTGTTTACTCCCTTACTGGGCTTTATAGCTCACCCTTTTCTTATGCATGTCCTCAGGTTATCCCATGCAATGCTAAGTACGAAGGAATGTAGTGGTCATGTAAAGGAAGTTTTCAATAAGGATGTTGTATTTCATGTTTAAAGTTTTTATGTAATGATCCTAAGCCCCAAAGACACTAAACCTCTCGATCTTCTTTGTTGTATCAAGTGAAGTTTTATGTAATAAAGCATGTTTAAGTTGTAATAAAAAGCAGGGTTGTCATAACGCTGATGCCTAGAGATGAATAATAGAAAACCGCAAATTGAAGATGAAGGGTGCAATATAGGAGGGGAAAACTAAATGGGATTATCATGAAATAAAACTCCAATGAAAGATACCTAAACCGGTTCCTCCTACAAGAACTATTGGATAATATTTATCCTTGAAGAAGAAATTGATAGCAAGCATATGTTAGTGATTCCTAAAAATCGAAGGGTGTTCTATTAATTGAAAATTTAAATATTAATATAATTATTTATAATAAAAAAACATTTATTTAAACATTTATATTATTTTATACTATTAATTATGTTCCCATATACACTCATGACATAAACTCATTGTATTGTTCAAGTACATCGAACTAACCCAAACATGAACATACCCAATTTCAATGAATGGTTATGTGGTTGTTTTCTCATTATTAAATTATAATAAATTCATGATTATATTATTTAGTGTTTATTAGTGTGATATATAATAATTATATGCAATTAAAATAATATCAATGGATATGAAAATATTAAACAATTTAAATAAAAGGTTATCCTCTTTGTACACTAATTTTAAATGATTAAATTAATGATGATCATTTCTTGACCATATCCTTAATAGGATATATAATTTGTAAAACTATAACCTTAATTAAATAATAAAAATCATATTTATCCTTTAATATCATCTTTTGATCTATCCTTATATTTAAGTGATGGAAAATGAAACATGTTTAGTTATAGAGGTGTTAGTCTACACAATACAAAAACAAATATTTTGTTTTCCATAATGGGTGTGGTATATTAATAAAAAATGGTAATAAAAATAATATAGTAATATTAAATTAAATAATTGATGAAAATATAACTACACTAGTTTGGAAAGAATAAATTTGAATGATTATAATTAAGAGGAAAATTTAAGTAGTTGACAATTCCAAGTTTGATGACTTAACTTTTCCTTAAAAGTGAACCTATAAATGAAGGAATTATATTAAATAATGATGAATAGAATAATTTTATAGTGGAATAGGGTTCTAAGATAAACAAATATGGTATATTTTCAAGATGAAATTATTAGGATAGATGAGTCTTGAAGTGGTGAATATGTTACCTTTCTATAAGGGAAAGGAAGTGTAGTTTTGGGAGTAACACTTATATTTACAATAATGTAAGGTTACTATTCAAATGAAAAAGGATAAAAAATAGAAAATAGGAGAAGAAAATTATCATGGGTCTAAAACCACATAAAAAATCCATTTTTTAGAATGTTTCTTCTTTTTTAGGGACTTTTGTTTTTACTTTTTATCCTTTTCACAAATTTACTTTTAACATGGTAATTAATTTATAACCATAGTAATTAATTTTTAATACAACAATTATGGTGGAAAATTTTACTTAATTTTATAATTATAATTCATAATTTCAAAATAATTTTATCAAATAAAATTTCTATAGGTTTTAAGTTATATTTTAATAAAAATACACTCAATTTCATAAAATCATTTTTTTTTGAGAAAAAATGTTTTTGATATTTATCTTTATATATAAGAAAGAATTATTTTGGGAACTAATTTCAATGAAATAAATTGATTTGTTATAAAAAATATAGGACATGAGGATTAAAAAGGAATCAAGAATCAAATATCTCTTGAAAATACGCAATTAAAAGAAAATACCAAGAACATTTTTTTAAAGTGATATTTTAATTAGTTAAAAAAATGCTTTCCAAAGGTTTTCTAAGTTATAATAATATTTTAAAATGAATAGTTATATTTATAAAATCTATATTTGATTATATTAAAGGTTTTATAAATACCAAGGTCATTCTTATATAATGGTAAAGTCATACAAAATTACTTGTTTCACGAAACCATATTTTTTGACTAAAATACAATATAAAAAATTAAAAAAAATACTAGGAGAATTTTAATATGATGAATTTAAAAAACAATGTTCATTTTTATTAATTTAAAATTTCAAAATATGTTAAACTATATTTTTTATTAAATTAATTATATATAATAAAAAACTATTTTCATTGTAAAATAACATTTTCAAATTTGAACTATAATTATTATTATTTTATATCATTTATCAAATAAATTATTGTTAACCAATTATTAATATGAAACATAATTTATCATTAATCATATGTTTCTTGAAATAGAAATGCGTATCATAAAAAATTAATTTCTTAGAAAATAAGGTTCAAAATTATAATGATACTATTAGTCTTTTATGTAAAATAATTTAATTAAATTCATATTAAATGTAGCATTTACTTTTTATATACATATAATTCAGAAAGTGGTTACTTATATTCATTCATTCTAATTCAACATATTGGTTTTTAATGATACAAACATATCAAATATTCATTTTACGTTAGTGTTGATTTACGGAAATATATCAAACACATTACTTATTTAAAGGTAATTATATTTTATAATTTCAGGGTGTATTAATTCTTCATACATAATACTGAAGAGCATTCACCGAAGTAATTAATGATCCACATGAAGCCTAAAACCCTTCAATGTAAAGTGACCATAGAGGGATCTGATTATTTAAATAATTTTAGCTGTACAATTATGTATAATGGGAATAATATATAAGATTTGGATGCATGTTAGTGATAAATTTTGGAATTAATTTTCTTCATGTGATCGATCTTTAAAGAGAAGGGTTGTAACACCCCGAGCTTCCACGATACGCTTCTCATTCAATAATGCAATAGCTTGCATTGTACGCAACTTCGAGTTATAACACACCGCAAGTAATCAAAGTAGCCGTTATGAATAGTAATAACCACCTTTTAAATTTATAGAAATTTTATATTTCAAAATGGACTTCATTTTTGTATTCCTAATATTGAAATTAACCTATGTTGAATTTTTTGTAATTTTCCGAGAACTTCCAAATTTTTATGAATAGTGAAAAATACTTAAAACAACTTTTTTAATCAAAATAATGTATAGTGATAAGTTATACTATTTAGTGGTTTTAAGGTATAATTAGAATATATTTTTACCATTTTATCCAATGGTGGTCATTAGAATTAATTTAACATTGAAATTGGACATAAACAATTGCCAATCTTTTGATATAAATTGTTTATTAAAAACACGCTATTTGTCGTAACAGCTGGAATTAATTATAAAATTAATTAATGCAACTTATATGTTTGGAATTTTGTAAAATAGACATCATTTTTGAATTCGGGATATCAATTATAGCTTAGGGTGAAATTTTGGCATTGTTCTGAAAAACTTCAATTTTTGATGAATAGTGAAACCACTAAGTGGTAGTTAAATAACTGATTTTTCGTTTAAATGAAATATTACCACTTCTGTGGTTTGATTTTCAAAAATCTGACATACATGATTATCATTAAGAAGTAAAATGTGGTTCAATGAGATTAAAATAATTTTTTGGTGAATAGTAACTTTTAAGTTCTTAATCGCGATTAGAGTTAATTAGTGTAGTTTAAGGTAAAAACAATGTTTTAGTAATATGATATGAGCTTGAAACTTGTCCTACTCCTATTGGATGAGTCATGTCCGACCAAGACAACCCATGGGTCAACTTGGGGACCCCATGGAGCCACTTTAGTTGGAAAATGACATTAATATATATTTATTTAATGTTAAAATTAAATTGAGACAAACATGAGTTATTTTACTAAAACAGTTTTTAAGTGGGGTTATACAAGTCAAAATTTTGACTATAAATATTCATTAGAAATCTCAAAAGATTTCCTACATCATAGTATTTTTTTTATAATTTTTAGACATTAAATAAATTAAATTATTTATGACATCATTATGATGCAGCGATGACCTCATTATTTAACGATTTAAATAAAATGAGAAGATAATGTAAAATCCAAGGCTTACACTTGTCCAAAGCCTATTGGATGAGGATATTTCGAAACATTGTCACCTTAGCCTCGAATTATATAAGTGTGGGTCCTTTAGAATCCGAAAAGCATTGTGAAATAATGTAACATTTCAATCTTTCCAAAAGTGCCCCTCCTCTCCACTTATAAAAGGCCCCCAACTCTCCCACCTCATTTACACTTTCAAGCCATTTGGCTCGGCCAACCACTGCCCAAATACTCTCCCAACTTACCCCTCTTACTCCTAGAAGCCTCACTTTGGGCAGAACTCTTCCCAAGGAATCCTTTGGCTCAAATCAAAAAGAGTTACCCGATTTTGAGGTAATGTCTTCTCTAATGTTGTTTTGTTTTATTTTTCTTCTCCAACCCCCTAAACTCTTTATTTATGTGTACCTATAGTGAATACACATAATAGATCTATTTTATTTTAAAAATGATCTTTTTAAGGGACTTCGTCTCAATCTCCATTCATTGAGGCATATTTTGTTTTATACACAAATTTCTTTTATACAGTGTATAAACCCCTTTGACTTTTACGTTTATTCAAAAGGAATCTTTTTTATACGAAGTGTTTTACTAAACGACAAAAGGGAATGTTTTTCTTTCCGTACTTATGCGGCGAAAACGACTTCTCCGCCGCCGTGACCATTATTTGAGTTTCGGCTTCCTCTATAAGCCATCTTTTTTTAATGAAAAATAAATACAAAGTTTTAACTTTCTTTTATTTTGGTATTGAAAATGGTTTTGAAAGCGTTTTTATTATATCAATGTGCTGTATTGATATCTTGTGATTGAAATGTGGAAATGTTATGTTTCCTTTATGCATGTTTTATGTGATACAATTATGTTATGGTTTATGACATGTTTAAACCTATTCATATGAGGAATGCATTGGACTTAATATGTGACGGGTGGAGCCCGCTATAGCTCCTCGATGCATCGGCAGGTCTCATGGGACAAACTAGTGTCTTGGAACGAGGCCTTGACAAAATCTTATTTGTGGTCTTGGCACGAGGCCTTGACTACGTGGTTATGATAGTCTGGCATTATGCATTCCATCATTATGAAAGTAGTTATTGATATTCCATGTGATTATTTGACCAGTAGAATATCCATGTGAAGAAGTAAATGGAATTATCTCATTTTACTTTTTCCATATTATGTTGATGTTCAAGTTTAAAAGGCTTTTGTTTTAGTTATACATTGCCTTAAATGTTTATGTTTATTTATGAAAGCTTCCGCAATATTGTTATCCTTAATGAGCATCTGAGCTCACCCCTTTCAATGTTTTAATATTTTCCAGGATGTGAAGAAGTATTTTATGAATGACCTGCAGGGATAGTCAGAAGAGGATATGAGTGTGGACTATGGAGACTTTGTTATTGTAGTTTTTCACTTTATGATGTAATGTAACGTTTACGAATGTATCTAGTGTTTCCAAGGCTACTAAACTAATCGGTCTTTCGAGACTTGATCTTTTGTGATCATGCCAATGTTACGAAGTAATGCACCGACTCTGGGTAGCTGGGGTTGGGGCGTTACAAGGGTGATTCATCATTCCAGCAAAGAGGCTTAACGAACCTCACTAACTGTGTTTCCAATGTTATATATTTCATAAGGATATTATATCTGTTTTTTGATAGGTTTATTACTCACTATATAATAATGATTATTCTTACTTTAAAAATATAGGACACCACATTGGTATACATTATCCTTAATGGAATGAACATTTATACTTAAAACATAAAAGTAGGGTATATTATTTTATGAATTTGACCATTGTTTTTTTTCGGGAGGGTGAAGATACAATGTGAGAATGGTATATTTTTTTTCAATAAGTTAGACTTACATGATGAGAAGTTTCTCTCAATATGTGTTTGGTAGTTCTTATATAATGATAAAGTTTATAAACAATAAATAGAAAAGGAATATTATTGTTTTTGCTTTGATATCTCACATGGATTCATTAAAGACAATTATTTTATATATATTAGATGATGTGTTATTCCTAAAGATTAATGAAAAAAGATAATGAATATGAATAGTTATTTTTTATTGTTTTGATTGTTCTATAGAGGAATTTCAATAAAAAATAGATTTAATAATAGTTTTTTCATGATGTAAAAATAGATTAGAAGTTTTAAAATCCATCTGTTGAAGGAAAATACTTTTTATTATATTTTTAAAACTTTTATTATTTTATGAGATGGTTTCAGGAGTATGTAATGTTATTCTATAGTTTTAGATTTCTGGAATTATACCTATGTATGCAATTTTTAATAAAAAATTGCATTTTAATAAAATATAATATTTTAATAAGATACCTCAAATTTTATAAGATACAATAGCCTCTTTATATGAAATATAATATTTATAAAATACCTTTTAGGATATCAGAAGATATGACTACCATGTAAGAATCATTCAGTCACATAAGATATGTACGACACATAAGAAATTCCACATGCATATTGTAATGACCCAAAGTTTTTCAATGGAAATTACCTTCTTATATTTATATCATAAAATCACATGAATGCACAACATAATGAACTACTAAGTGATAAGTGACCTTTAAACATAAGTTTGTCACTTCTGTGTTTGGAATTTCAAAAATCCGGCATACATGGTTGTGTTCAAGATGTTTTTTGGAGTGTAATAAAACAAAAATAATTTTTGGTGAATAGTAACCTACCATAATGAATAGTAACATACCCTTATGAATAGTTATATAACCTAATGAATAGTAACCTAACCTATGATAGTATAAAAATAATATTCACGTTAGAAGTACAATATACGTATGTTTTAGAATGAGTTAATTTATGTTTTAAATCTGGTTTTTGATAAGAAAATATGATTTTAATTAAATATTAAAATAATCATATTTAGAAAATTATTTTTGAAATATGGAATTCATTTTTGGATTCTACACGTTGAAAAATGGTTAGGGTGAATTTTTTGGATTTTTCTGAAATTCTTGAATTTTTGATGAATAGTAAAATACAATAAATTACAATAAATTCTAAATACTACATCATAGGTGATGTATGGCTGATATAAGATGATAATACCGAATCATCATCGATTAGTTTAGTATATTTCATGATAATGCTCAATTATTCATTGTCCTGGCCTTAAATAATATACTAATACTTAAAATAATGGGAAAAAACCTCCCCTCCCTCACTATAAATACCCCCTCTCCTTACCTCTTTCCCACACACCTCTCAAGCCTTGTGCCTAGCCCAAATTCTACACAAACATCCTCCCAAGCTCCTTCCCCACGTCCAAGGCCTGCTGGTCTTACCAAAAGGCCAAAATCAATGGCCTTAAGAGGGATCTCAAAGAGAGGAGATCAAGGGTAATGATCCCCTTTCATTTTCAAGTGTTTTGTTTTCAATTTCCTTCTTTTCTTATACCCTCTTCCCCTTACCTTATCCAAAAAGAATGATAGCTACAGAATCTTATATATTCTGGATGTTAATCATGTTTATTTAAAAATTCATGCATCATGCTTCTTCTCCACTCCCTCAGGTTTTATAATTAAAACACCGCCCGTGATCGACATCGTGGATAATGCGCTTTAAATTTATTTTATCATATTTGTTTCTGGTCGTGAAACCATTTATGTTATGGTTGAACCAGATTATTATGTATGTTAAATATCCTATTTTTGGTTCTGGAATCCGTATACACTCATGATCTCAAATAATAATACAAAACAAGTTAATTATGGGTGAAATCACTAAAATTAATTCAAGCGTTTATCATTAATGTATTATGTCATGGTTCCTTTTCACTCCAATTAACCAAATGAATTTGGTAACCTTCTGAATGTTCACTAATGCTATATAAAATCAATTATGGACAACCAATTTCATCTTACATTTTATACGAACCTAAATACAAGTGAACTTATCATTAAAACCAAGGAAACAAACAGACCCAAACCATGAAATTGAACCTTATAATCAATCAAAATGGGTATGAATAAACATAAAAAGGTTATAATGAATATTTTACATATATATAAGGTTATGGAAATATTTATTAACAAACCTAATTTGACTATTCAGGTCATTAATATCAAGTGCAAGACACCACCAGATTTAAGGTAAGGGATCCTTCCGTTTTTACTCGTAATCAAGATGGATCTCTATGCTATGCCTTTTTGTGTAATACCAAGTAATGGGGTGAATTTATACACCTTCCCCATAATTACCTAATGTTTTATAAGTTATTAGAAACACTTTATATCTCTCACCAATCCCTCTTGATTATACACGATACAATGCCAATAAATCATCACTACAACAAAACCGCCGTTTAGCGTGGGTTTGTTAGCGGCGATTCCAAGAACCGCTGCTAAAAGTTTTTTTTAAAAGGTTTCACGGCGGTTTATAATAAACCACCGCAAAACATTTTTTTACACGGCCCTGACCCTTCCCCCACCCCAACTCTCATTCTCACCCCGCGCTCCCCCGACGACCCTGCTTCCCCGGTGACCCCGCGACCTCGGTGACCCCGGCCCCCGTGACCTCGGCGACCCGGATTCCCCAACGACCTATACAAACCCTAGGGTTTGATTTCTTCCCTTCTACTATTTTATTCTCTATGTGATATAACCGTTGATGATATTTTAAATTTTTTTCACTTATTTAGATTTCTAGTTCACCCTGTTGTAAGATATTCATTCTATATTTTATAATAAGGTGTATATCGTATGATAATTCATGATGCGGGTCTAATGTGGTTTGGCCATATAGAAATTTTCAAATTATTCATAAAATATTATTCTTATATAATTTATTCCCAACATCACTAGACCTCTCATTCATGGTAATGTGATATTTTTATAAGATGAAATGTTTTATGTATTGAAAATGATTTGAAATATATTTTTGTTTATCCAGTGTCATTTCAATATATATCAAAGTGTATATATAAAGTTCGTGCTTTTAGAATTGAATCCATAATTGTGAGTCAGAGGTGTTTATGTTGGTATCATAGAAAGTAATAGTTATTTTTCAAGATTGGACTTGTTTTTTGGAGGATTTGTTTTGTAAAATGTTTCTATCAAACTTTGGAATATCAGACATGCAAACCCTCTACTAGTGATAGATGTTACAAAAATTAATATTCTAGAACCATATCACGCTTCAAAACTGGTGAAATTTTTTATCAATCCTTGAAAAGGGGTAATTCATGTTTATCATTTTCGGGTTCTGGAAATGATAATACACACAAAGCCATATGATCTCTTCAAACATTTTCTTGAACATGAATGGAGTTGACTAGGGGGAAATACTCGGTCTGATGAAACAATTCCCACAAAGGTCTTCAAAATGAAACCATTGATCATGAAGCACAGTAGGTACCATCTGATATTCCACAAAAAATATTAGGGAAATACCATGATCCAATAGATTGACAATCTCCATCTCCCATCTTGGAGGTATTCCTGAAATAACATCAATTTTTTTTTCAAATAATCAACCAGAATTGAAGGAACCCAGATGCCTAAATTTCTTATGGATCCAAGGGATGCCCCTTCCAATTGATGGGTGATAGGTTGAAACCTCTTATTCACAACATCTACCAAAACTTCCTTGATATATCTATCACATAAAAGGAGAACCTCATCCAATTAGTTTATAGGAATCTGACTAGTCTATAGTGAATGTCGATCTATTCATAGACCATGAAAAGCCAATATGTTCCCATGATGACATCATAGGGATCCATTGTGATGACTAAATGATCTCACATTAACCATTATGGGATAAATTATACCTCTCACTACAAGTAAATGAAATTTCAAATGAAGTATTCCTAGTAGGAACCTCAAGACGACATTAATTTGATAATGTCTCAACTTTGATCTCAAACTATCACACAAGGAGTCGAGGGATAAAATAATGGGTAGAACCTATGTTTCATAATACTAATGAAGGACCATAATAAACACAAATAATAACTCAAATCATCTCATGTTCCATTGGATCGTAGACATCTAAATCATGAAGTTGTCCATTGCCCTAGCCCCCAGCTCTTTATTCTCGACGTGGGCCTCCTAGGGGTTGTGGTTAAGGGACCTCATAGTACCATCCACTAACTGAAACTCCTCCTACTACTCTACCATCTCTACCACTTTTGGATTTTCAAAAAAGACATAATTATTTCTGTAGGGCTTACTTAATTGATTTCCATTTAGGAAGTGTCAAAATCATAATTTACATCATAAGTACATTCAAAGACTTCAACCATTATTAAAGATGACATCAAAAAATTATTCTAGTTTACTATTGTTGGAAACAGATCCTTATTATCACCAAAATTAAATACAACTGCTTTATAGAAATCTCATACATATTTTTGGTAAATTATGTTATTGATTGGAAATTAGACAATGTTCAAGCCACGATTCGGCCTCCTTAATGTCATCATCCAACATGGAGAAGGATCATCTGCTTCATTCCCTCTTGTGGGCATTAATGCACTTGAGCATAGACATGACAGTGAAAAAGGGACCGCCATGAATGACACTATTATATCCACTAATGACAATTCCTCTATATCCATGAATGGTAGGTCATGCATTATTACACTTGAATGGTAATGGGGACGACCTTGTGGGACCTTCCAGAATCTTGATGACAAGAGGATTGTGATCCGAGTGGAACTTTTCAAGTGTATGTTTGGTAATTTCAGCGATAGCGTAATGATCATTAATCCAGAAGAAGCACCTGTAAATTCTACTTTCTTGTCTTCTGTTTCCTGTAATCCTTCCCCATGTGAATTTATCCCCTGTAATATGGACCTCTATTAGGTTGAACTTATCCAAGAAGCTTTCAAATTCCTCTTTAGAATTATGAGAAAAATGAGGACCCAACCTTTCATGCGACCTTAGGACATTATTAAAATACCCCACAATATCCCAATTACTTTTTGTTTGGTCATTAATTTGTTTTAGATCCCTCCAAAGCTCTCTTCTCCTGGTGTAGGTATAGGATGCATATACAAATGAAAATGTGGTGACAAAACCTCCTAGAACAGTAGAGATAGTGATGACTTGGGAATAAATCTCATAAAAAGTAATCTGAATATCATCATGCTTGAGAACCCATAGGGTTTCAGAGCCCTTGAGATCTCCATTGTGTGCAAACAGTTAGTATTTAAGAGAAGCACAACTAAACCCTTTCTATTTCCCAAAGTTCATTTTGGGTTCAGCAAATGCAACTAGCATCGACCTATTATGTGAATGAAAATTATTGAGGGAAGAGTAGGTCTTGACTCATGACCTGAGTGATCATCCTGGGGGGATGTGGTGGCCACCTCATTATGAGTTTTCATAGCAGGGGAAAGTATCAGCTCAGTGATGAGTGAATTGACAGAGGGATGCTTCTCAGAGGGTGGATCAAATTCTCTTTTCCCATCCCCCTCATCTTTTGGCAGTCTCCATCATGATGGCCTCATTGATTACACCTGTTATAGGTTGTTAATATTCTACATTCATAAATCGAATGTTCAATAATGTTACAATTCCCACCGAACCTGGGCCTTCTCTCATAAATAATTTCTAGATTCAACGTATCATCAAAGGTGGTGAGGACCACCACCTCAACCAGAGTTCTTGCTAGGTCAATCTTGATGAGGACTCTTGTATAGTTCCCATACCTTGGGTTATCAGTTTCTCTGTCAATTCAAATAGGGGAACCCACTGCATAAGCAACATCCTACTGTATTCTAGGATTCCAGTAAATCCAATTCAGCTTAAAAATGCGAAACCACACCTTTGTAAATGTGTTTCTCCCAATTATTGGGGTTATTCCAAATTAACAATGTGTTTTGGTTTTCATGGTAAAGTAGCTACCACGTTGTTAGCACACTATTTCTCTTTACCAAAGAAACTTCCCCAATCCCAAACACTAAGGGTTCATATCTAACTCAGGGGTTCATCTTTATTATATTATGTTTTTGTAATCTTATACTATCGTATATATGAATCTCTTTCTCTATTTAGTAGTAACTATGTGTTCTATTTTTTTTATTATTGTGTAGGCACATTGTGATATACATGGTTAAAAGTTGGATCACATTACCGAGGAACACACCTCAGTATGTTAAGGGTTTGAATGAGTTTTTAGATTTTGAAATTTCTAATCGATCCGTTGAAGGGAGAATAAAATGTCTATGTCCTAAATGTTAATTTAGAACATGGTTGAAGAGAGATGAGGTTTATGAACATTTAATACTGAAGCAATTCCCTGATCAATATTTGTGTTGGATTTGGCATGGATAATCGAACGTTATAGAAAGATTGAGCACAAATGTTAATCCGCAGAATGAGGTCCCAAGTTCGTCGATAATGGAAAATGAAATGCAGAACCTAATAAATGATGCATTCGGAACTCCAAGGCACCACTATCAGCATCAAAACATATCGGAACAACCAAAAGATGGTGCTACAAATTGCAACGTGACAAGTGATGTTTTTGAGACTGTAACACAGGAAGATCAAGATTGTCACATATCATTGGATCCTCCTCTTGATTTTGTGGAGCCAAGTGTAAGAGAAAAATTCACTGAGAAAAATGCGTTTCAAGATTTAGTTGATGATGGAAATCAAGAGTTGTATTGTGGGTGTTTGAAATATTCAAAACTTTCATTTCAGCTGAAGTTGTATCACATCAAATGTCTATGTGGAATTACAAATAAGGCAATGTCCATGATATTGGAATTGAAACGTGATGCATTTCCTGGAGAAAAAATCCTAGAATCTTTCTATGATATGAAAAAAGTTGTTAACATGATTGGTCTAAATTATACAAAAATACATGCATGTCCCAATGATTGTATGCTTTATTGGGGAGAGGATTCAAGTAGACAGAATTGCAAGAAATATTCTTCTCCTAGATGGCAGGCAAAGAGTGATGTTGGAAGTCTGAATGAATATAATTTCATGGAGAAGAAGATGAAAAGGAGCACACCTGCAAAGGTTTTGTGTTACTTTCCTTTGAAACCTCGATTGCAAAGATTATTCATGTCATCGAAAACCACCGAACACATGAAGTGACATTCTGTAGATAATAACAATGATGGGTTAATGAGACATCCACGAGATTCTCAATCGTGGAAGACATTTGATTCATTACATCTCGATTTCTCAGCTGATCCTAGGAATGTTCGATTGGGATTGGCTGCCGAGGGATTCAACCCATTTGGGACATTGAGTACCAATTATAGAATTTGGTCAGTTATTTTGATAAGGTAAGGGGAAGAGGGTATAAGAAATAATGGTTAGGGTGAATTTTTGGGATTTTATCATCATTGTTTCTGGTCATGAAACCATTTTTGTTATGGTTTAACCAGATTATTATGTATTTTATATATCTTATTTATGGTTCTAGAATCCTTATACACTCATGATATCAAATAATAATACAAAACAAGTTAATTATGGGTAAAATCGCTAAAATTAATTCAAGCGTTTATCATTAATGTCTTATGTCATGGTTCTTTTTCACTCCAATTAACCAAATGAATTTGGTAACCTTATAGATGTTCAATAATGATATATACCATCAATTCTGGACAACCAATTTCATCTTACATTTTATCCAAACCTAAATACAAGTGAACTTCTCATTAAAACCAAGGAAACAAACAGACCCGAACCATGAAATTGAACCTTATAATCAATCAAAATGGGTATGAATGAACTTATAAAGGTTATACTAAAGATTTTACATGTATATAATGTTGTGGTCCTATTGATTAAAAAACCTAATTTTACTATTTATGTCATTAATATCAAGTGGAGAACACCACCATATTTAAGGTAAGGGATCCTTCCCTTTTTACTCATAATCAAGATTGATCTCTATGCTCTGCCTTTTTGTGTAATACCTGTTAGGTTTCTGAGGCCCGCAGCGGAAGCCAGTGGGTCGGGGATTTTAAAACTTTCGTCGGTGAAACGATGGTACTTGTCATCGCCGACGATCCGAGCCCCGGAGAGGTCTGAGTATCTCACATAGATTATTAAGGGAACAAAATTAAAATTAAGACGTACCCGTTTCAAATCCGAAGGCGCGATCGACTTCCACTACCCTATGACAATCATCGCTTGAAGGATCTAAAGTAGGATCCCTCTAGATTGTCCACACGCACTCCAAAAATCAGCAGGAACACCGATCATCGAACTTCGGGTGCTAGCGCGACGATTCAACGATATCTTCGATGTCCTGATGATCACCGCAATGTTGATCTTACGATGTGTGAGGAAGAACTTGATCCAAGCTCTTGGATCATCAGCTTCTCTCTCTAGGAAGTGGGAGGAGAGAGAGGCTCTCAATTATTCATTCCATAAATGATTGAATAGTGATATGCACACCAAAGAGAGAGAGCCTCCTCTCTTATTTATAGAGACATTGCTAAAATACCCGGTAGGGTTCCCCGACCCCTGTAAATATCAACGTTCTCAATAAATAATTTCGACAAACTAAACTACACCAATATTATTTAATATTTTATCACATACCTGTAATATATATATAATATATTACGTGATAAACCGAGCCATTTAACTCGACTCGCCTGTCCCGCTTAATATTAAGTGAAACTTGAATATTAAAATAATACTCATTCGATTAATATTTTCTCGTATTTACTGAACTCATAAATACATTAAATAAATTGAATCCTAAATATTCATAACTTGAATGTTAATGAATTTATTTAATTCATTTTGTGATCGACTACTTGGACAACGCTCAGACCCCTGTGGCGGGGCCCACTATGTCCATATTCCTATTCCTCTGAACAGGTTCGGATTCTTGAATACGCTGTTGTGTTTGACCCTCTTGGTCCTTATCTCAATAATAGTGAACAAAATTCACAGACCAAGAGCGGGGTCTATCAACCCATCATGGCCCCTAAAGAGATAAGGATAGTAATTGCAATGACTACCATCCTACGAAAACTGACTCTGTACTATAGTCTCTTTTTCATTAAATATCTCATAAAGCAGGACACACTCTTGTACCATCGTCCTTATCTTGCTTTTTTATTTTTTGATCTATCCGGATGGATTCGCCTTTATACTTCTTTGGGGAAAGACTTATGAAGGTGGCACCATCCTGATCAACCAGGCCAGAGATATACAACTTTCTAAACATGGAAGCTACAAATCCTTTCTTGACCATTCAACCAACGTCAAAACACTAACGACGCACCCAACACAAACTACCTCTCCATGAAATTACTACCATGGTTTTATCCTTTCATCAAAGTATGTAATTAAATGATATACATTGGTAATGGTCTCAAGTTAGGATACCAATACACATGTCCGTAGATAGGAACAACCAATGACACCCAAAACATGTGGCATTCCTATTGGCGGGTCTGTCCTCATGGTCTCACTACTAGAGATCACCAAGTGCGAACTTCATGAGAAGAATTCTAAATGCTTATGAGCCCCTAGCACCTGATAGTCAGACATCTACTATGTCCAGTCAGTAAGGTATATCTTGATTATAGAACATATATTTAAGATCAATGTCATTGTATCTCGAGGTTCTCATTATAGCCTGGGATCTGCTATAACCTCTTGACAAGAAAATTAACTTTTGGAAATTACCATTATTATAGTGGACACAGAAAAGTCTGCACTATAATGGTAAGACATAATCATGCATATCTAACTGTACACATGATACAGTAATCAAAAGTAATACATAGTTGGGTCTAGGGAACCCGCTATTTCAACAATCCCACTTGCACTAGATCTAACTTGATAACTAAACTTGTTATCTACTCACATGAAAAATACCATGCTTCTACTGAGTAATGGATTTAACTGCAGGGCCTGCCATGTTTTCTCCGCGTGGCATATCTGCAATATTCGACCTCGTAAACTTGAGTAAAACTTCTCAAGATAAGGTATCTCTGAGTATATTACTTTTGTCTGTTGTCTTAACTTGACAACTTGGCTAGTAAGAATATCATAATTCTTATTATGATAATACATTTCTCACTAGGTGTGAATCCAAGAAATGGGACGAATCATTGCAATTTATAACTGCTTCTTAACTTCTTTAGAAGCTACACCATACTCAGTATTTGTAGGTATGGCTACCATAAGATTTTATGAGCTTGACTCTCTCATCTCCTTTTCCTAACTATGATACTAGATCAAATTGATCCATGGATTACTAGTTGTTGTCCCACCAAAACTAGTATACATTTCTCTCTATATTCCAGTTACATATCATTTGTAACTTCTGAAGTACAGGATAATAGTTCTAACTACATCACTTGCGTTGTTCCTAGAAATAATTTATATCTGCCTATAATAAATTATTTCCGGGAAGTATCAATTATTGTACATAATATGGCATATGTGATTGATCCATCTCTAAAGCATATGGTATCAATTCACAACTTTAGTCTCTACACGTGCTCTGAATATGTTAACCTGGAGAGATTAAGCCATGTGACATAGGCAACAATTATGAACTTGAATTGTTTCAATTTTTATTTTTCAATACAATGTCACTATATGTACAATTGAATATGACCAAGAAACCTTTTGATCTACCTAAGTGGATCCTGTTCCCTAGAACTTAGGATTCTACTTGAAGTCAATCATTGGAGAATTTATTTTAACCTGATCTTATCTAACTATAAGATCAAAATCTGTTTTCCATATGTTTCCGAACATATATCATTTGGAAAACATTGGTGCTCCCACTAACCTTTGGTATACACAAGGCAAAGATTCATTTATAAGGAATCCTCTAAGATCTCGTTTCTTACTTTAATCCAGAATTTTATTTCAGTAACTTTTAACCCTTATTGGCATCATTTGATGTCATCATCTCTTTCTGGTTGCGTCGTATAGACACCTTCCATGAAAAATGATATTGACATCCAATGACCAATAAAGAGATCTTAGAAGTTCATCTATTACAAGTAAAATTATAATATATTTAGGCATACCAACTTGGTATAACCAATCGAGCCTTATGGTACCACACTTGTACCATCAATTGTTGAATTTTAGTTGATCTTGTCAATCTTAGCTTTTTTCCTTATACTGCTTACTTGTAGGATTTATTATTCTCAATGAATAATATATCAATGACTGTGGTGAATATAAAACCATCACCATGGTTTCATTATTCCTACGCAGTATGTGGAACATTTTTATTCCACACGTACTTGTGGAACTTGTTCCATATGCCAACCCTTTGTGCATCTAGAGCATTGACTAATTCCAAGTCAATTTATCTCCCAATATCTCTAATAGATATGTGCCCCCTAGTATAGAAATGTAGTCTATTACTTGAATACATCATTTCTATCTTAGGGATTTAGGTAATATCTTAAGCAACTGTTAGGATAATTAACTTTGAGGCACAACGTGTTTAACTTGATGCAAGTTTGTTTAAATCCTTACAAATGCTTTACATATAAACACATCCTATGACATAATGGATTTTTCCATCACACTACGACCCTTATGATATTTATTTTTCATTTTAGTTGGAATATTGGTTATGGGTTTACGCTGTTATTTACAAATCACATTTTGAAATATGATGGAAGTTTCCGCAAGATGCAACATTGATACAACTTACATCATAACATTGATGTGTAACATATGTGTTTAGGAATTGCTCCATGCTACATGTTTGTTAATCAATGTTAATATGTAAGAATCATCATCGATCCTCCTTATGAACACCAAAACGATGATGCAGATAAGGTAACATGTGTTTAGGAATTACTCCACGCTACATTATCATGATCGAGGATTTCTTGTTCAAGATATTTTTTGTCCTGCCGATCCGAAGAAACTCATATCTTTTGACCAAACTTATACTTTACTATTCCTTAATGACATAAAGGAAATTGATGAAGAATCTTTACCTCTTGATTTATTTGTAATAGTTCACATTGTCTTGTTGAACTAACCTCGGAATGATTTGTGGCACACATTTATTTCTAAAGGTTTCTTTGTCTAAAATAAGGGTGTCAATAATACCATAGGTGTTTAGATGTGCCGAGACTAAATACCATACTGGGTATATATTTGATGTCCTCTTTTATATTTACTTGACAAAGAATCACATTTCCACAATTGGGTAGGTCTTACATCATGTATTTCCATTGATTCAAATATTAGTGAACTATTTGTTGAGTATGTTACCTCAAACAACATTCATTCAAAACATGGAATAATGTCTGATCATGTCCAAATGGGCATATGAGATAAATTTTTTTAGTTATACTCCACAACTTATTCAATTTGAATCAATCACTTGGCAATTATATGTTATGTGTTTCTCCCCGCTGACATAGGAATCACCCCTTTTCAGATGCTTGAAGAAGACACTTTACTTCTTATAATGTTTCACTACATACATGGTTATTGTATTTCAATACATATATGTTAAAATCATATTGTATTTTAATACCCATGAAGTATGTTAGAAACATTAATATATTTTATGAATATTAACTGAACAAGAAGGGAGTACTTTCTTCTTGTATTTCAGTTTTTAAACTTCCATGAATTCATTTCATTATGTGATGAAAATAACCTCCTATTAAATAACCAATCATTTGACTTTGAAGGATATAACTAAGGTGTCTTTGGAGTTACTTTCCATAAGCACCTCTCCTTGTCATTCAATGTATTTTCCATAAGAATAAAAGATGGTGTTATCTCCAATATTTTTATTACTTGGTGAATGTTACCTTAACAGTAATGAAACGCTTACTCTATACAGTTCGTTTGTACCATTAAACGAAACTAGAGTAATTGGGTGTAAAAGTTATAAGAATGGGGTGACATGAAAGATTATGAAATGTCTTTCACTTTACACAAACCGAGTGTAATCATCACATTAAAATCTTTCTTCTCTTTCTCCTTAAAAGGATCTTGGAGATAAGACTACATGTGATCATCATCCAAGTCATAATGTGGCGATCACAACTAACATCATAATTTCATGATAAAATTATGATAGAACCATCATATGCTTTATTCATGAGTCTCCTGAAAGCAGTTTTACACCCTCGCTTCTTGAGGTGGCTTAACAGGTTGGGACACAAGCACCATGAATTTCTATTATGGTAGTAATTTGCACAAGAGCCTATACTACACTTGGAATTTCGTGCTTGTTTGGACATTAAATTTGTCCAATGTTCATCGCAGTTTTTGTATGTTATTGCTTTCCATTATCTACAAATATACTTTAGCAGATTGTACTTTTATGTGATTACCTAATGTGACATACTGATTATTTAATCATTAAATGTCTCCCACTATTTTTTCGAATTCTAGGAACCCTCTTTACTAGAATCAGAATACTCTTGAGTATTCTAGTGGAAGGGATCCCTGAACCTCCCTCATAGTCTTCAAGCTAGGGCTATGCCACTACTCGGAGGGTCCAAGGTAGGCTTTTTATAAGACAACCACATTAGCTTGCATTTCCTTGATCTGTTGAGTGATCTTCCAGCTTCAAAAATCATTTAATTATTTACTCAACGCTTGCCTCTAAAATCACAACCAACTAGCTAAGGCTATATATATTTTTTCCAATTTTAGTTAAGTCTACCCACCACATAAATAAGAACTCCTCGTTAGTAAGAGGCACCCTCTGCTGAGGCATGAACCGGCACCTCGAGAACCCGGTTTTGTACAAACTTGAATGATGGAATGATATTTGTTACTTAATATTTTCTTTGAGGGTTTTATTGGTTTTCTCTCGACGAATGTAATCCATTTCTATTAATCTTGTTCATCTATGTTTCCACACTCACAATTGAAATTTAATAGAAAAACATATGATTCTATTTTATGCATTTTATTATCTATAATTTTATGTATTTTTCCACTGTTCTAAAATGAATAAAATAATAAATAAATGCATAAAGGCCATACTACTACCTGACTGGTCTTGAGTATCTAAACGAACTAAGTGCATTGTACCTGAGTCGTATGCTTGACTCTTGATGATGCTTGCCCTATCATGTATGTCCGCTGGTCTTCTGTAGTATCACAATATCTTGGTGGGGTTGACGTCACGTCTTGGAGTACCACCTCATCTTGGTGGAATCCACATGCCATCTTGCACCGTCGTACACTTCCTCATCTTGGCGATGTCAACGTCGCTTGTCGTCTTCATCTGAAGTACAAAGATACTCACGTGCAGGCAAGGGAGACTCGAGTATAAATGTATATCATATAAATATTAGGCATGTAGGCCCTTATACATTTTAACCGAAAACAAAGATTATGAAAATACCGTTATTTAATTAATTACAAACATCGCATACATTATAAAATAATTAAATTAAATAAAAAATTTAAAAGCAGACATATGGGGCCAATGCTCAAGACCAGTATTCAGGTATAAAATGCATGATAAAAAAATTAAAATGCATAAATAAGTACGATGGATATATAATTAAATTAAATGAATTACTAACTTCAAATAATTTAATTAATTAATGGTCCTTTAATTAATTTATTTTTAATATTAAAATTAAATTAATTCTTTTTGGGTATTAAAATTTATCGTTTTAACCATAATTAATTTATTAATTAATAACCTGAACCGGTTAAGAGTCTGCTAAGAGGACCCGTCTGTGGTTGGAGGTAGGAGCAACGATGGTTGCCAGACAGTGTGGCGGTGGTACCTATGCGTGCGGGTCCAGAAGAGAGGTACCTACCGTTGAGACCACCGCGGTACTTGGGCCTAGTCCTGCACTGTGGCGCTGCTGCACGCACGGGAAAGACGGAAACCGGTATGGTGACCCGGTCTAGAGTCGCTGCCGGCGCTTGTGCTAGACGGGTTCGTGCACGGGTCCAGGGAGGGTCGGCTGGTGGGGCTTCCGTAGCAGCAGGAACGCAACAAGGGAGGCAGAAGCGAGGTCCGCGGGCTACAACGGGAAGGAGGTCGGGCACGGTGCTTCACCAGGATGCGGTTCACCTAGGAGGGCTGGCTCGAGGTGCGTCTCTTACTGTGCGCTGCCTAGAGAGGACAGGGGTCTGCCGGGAGAGGAGGAAGCGGCGGGTTCTTGAGGCTGCTTCCGGCGATGGGGCGCCGTCCTGGTGCTGCAGCAGATCACCGGTGGAGTAGCCATGCAACACTGCTGCAGGGATCGTGGGGAGAGGGTAAGGCGAAGGCGGATCTATCAAGGTGCTGAGGAGGTGTCGATGACTATCTTGAGTGCGGGGTGTCACTGGCCAGAGGAGCGGCCGCAGTGGCCACCGCACTCCACGGCGCAGTGGTGCTCTCGGTGGCACTGCAGTGCACCGTACGGGAGGAGGGAGGGGGTCCGCACGGACCCCCTGGTGTTACTTTTTTTTTTGATTTTCATTCCATGGGCCGGCCTAGGAACCTCCTTTTTTTGGTTGTTTTTCTCTCCATAGGCCAGCCTAGGCACCTCCTTTTTTTATTAAACCACAGCAAGATCTAATGGGTCTTGCTTTGGGTTCTCCACGCGGGAAGACCCCCTTTGGGGTCTTCCTTTATTTTTTTTTTCTAAAGGCTATAATTATCCTTTATATATATAATAATAATAATAATAAAAAATTATTTTAATAATATCATAAATTTATTATTATTATAATTATATTATTATAATTATATTATTATAATTATATTATAATAATATTATTAATTATAATAATTATAATAATATTATTAATTATAATAATTATAATAATATTATTAATTATAATAATATTTGAAATTTTAATACCAGTGTTCATATCGAAAACGCGATCCTTTCTTAAAATTTCAAATGACCATATCTTGGCCGTTTGAAATCAGATCGGCGCACAGTTTAAATTGTTGTGACCGATTTTGTACCCATTACTTAATTTTATGGAAATTAATTTTATTTCGCTCAGAAAATATACACGACTTCTTTTGATACCACTGTTAGGTTTTCGGTGCCCACAACGGAAGTCGGTGGGCCGGGGATTTAAAAATTTTCATCGGCGAAAAGACGATACTTGTCATCAACGAAGATCCGAGCCCAGAGAGGTCCGAGGATCTCGCGTAGATTATTAAGCGCACAAAATAAAAATGAAAATGTACTCGTTCCAAATCTAAAGGCCTGGTCGACTGCCGCTAGCTGAAGGCGATCTTCACTTGAAGGATCCAAAGCAGGATCCCTCTAGATCATCCACACGGGCTCCAAAAATCTATAGGAATGTCGATCATCAAATTATGGGTGATAGCGTGGAGATTCAACGATATCTTTGACGTCCCGATGATCACCGCATCGTTGATCTTACGATGCATGTGGAAGAACTTGATAAAAGCTCTTGGATCATCAGCTTCTCTCTCTAGGAAGCAGGATGAGAGAGAGGATCTCAATTATTCATTCCATAAATGAATGAATAGTGATATGCACACCAAAGAGAGAGATCCTACTCTCTTATTTATAGATATATTGATAAAATACCTAGTAGGGTTCCCCGACCCCAGTAAATATCAACGTTCTCTAAATAAATAATTTCGACGAACTAAACTGCGCCAATATTATTTAATATTTTATCACATATATGTAATATATATATAATATATTACATTATAAAACCGATCCATTTAACTCGACTTGCTTGTCCCTCTTAATATTAAGTGAACCTTGAATATTAATATAATATTATTTCTATTAATATTTTCTCGTATTTACTAAACTCGTAAATAAATTAAATAAATTCAATCCCAAATATTCATAACTTTAATATTAATGAATTTATTTAATTTATTTGGTGGTCAACAACTTGGACAACACTCGGATCCTCATGGCGGGGCCCACTATGTCCATATTCCTATTCCACTGAATAGGTGAGGATTCTTGAATATGTTGTTGTGTGTGACCCTCTAGGACCTTATATCAATTGTAGTGAATAAAATTCACAGACCAAGAGCGGGGTCTAGAAACCCATCATGGCCCCTAGAAAGATAAGGATAGTCATTGCAATGACTACCATCTTACGAACACTTACTGTGTACTATAGTCTCTTTGTCATTAAATATCTCATAAAGCAGGACACAATCTTGTGTCATCATCCTTATCTTGCTTTATTATTTGTTGATCTATCCAGATTGATTCGCCTTTCTACTGCTTTGGCCAAAGGCTTATGATGGTGGCACCATCTTGATCAACCAGACCTAAGATATACGACTTCCTTAACATGGAAGTGACAAATCATTTCTTGAACATTCAACCAACGTCATAACACTAACGACGCACCCGACACAAACTACCTCACCACGACATTACTGCCATGGTTTTTGACTAGCATCAAAGTACGTAATTAAATGAAATACATTGGTAATGGTCTCAAGTCAGGAGACCAATACACATGTCCATAGATAGGAACAACCAATGACACCCAAAACATGTGGTGTTCCTATTGGAGGGTTTGTCCTCATGATCTCACTACTAGATATCACCAAGTGCGAACTTCATGAGAAGAAGTCTCAATTCTTATGAGCCCCCAACACCTGATAGTCAGACATCCACTTTGTCCAGTCAGTAAGATGTATCTAGACTATAGAACATATAATTAAGATCAATGTCATTGTATCTCAAGGTTCTCATTATAGCCCATGATCTTCTATAACCTCTTGACATGACAATTAACCTTTGGACATTACCATAATTATAGTGGATGTAGAAATGTCTGCACTATAATGTTAATATATCATCATGCATATCTAACTGTACACATGATACAATAATCAAAAGTACTATATAGTTGGGTCTAGGGCACCCACTATTTCAACAATACCAAGTAATGGGGTACATTTATACACCTTCCCCATAATGCCCTAATGTTTTATAAGTGATGAGAAACCCCTTATCTCTCCCATCATGCCCTCTTAATTATACATGATACCATGCCAATAAACCATGATGGATTCTACCTAAACTTCCTTTATTCCTTCGGGTTTCTCTATCTTTCTTTCTGTTGTTGTATTTTCTTTTATGTAGAAATTCAACATTATATTTATATGCTTCAATATCATGTTCCAAGATCCACCTCTCACTCTCTTTCGTGGATATACATGCTTATAAGTGAATCTCTCTTCAATAATTCCAAATAAGCACACTTGTCTTAAAGGAACTTTCCGAACTTTTACCCAATTTGAAGAGGACTATACCTTCTGTTTTAAGACACAATTATCTTTTTAAATTCTGTGTTTTTAATATGAAATAATTCTTGGTTCATTTCTGGTTTTATATAAAATAATTTCTTCTCTAATATTTTTAAAAGCTCTATGGTATTTCCCTTAAAACTGCACAAAAATGTTTTAATGCTAATGTTTCTAAAATACATCTCTCATATGTTATCACTTATGTTTGACACCAATTACCATGTTATAAGCCTATTTTACCCTATGAATGTCCATGTATTTTTAACTATTTCCTTATATGGACACTTTCATGATACTCCCATTGGTTATGATTGAGGTCATGATTACGGTACCAAATTATTATCATGGGTATTCTTATGTTTGTGTATGGTTGAATATATATCATTGTATTTATGGTATGAATATTTATGTGGCAAGGATATTCATGAATATGTTGAGATGGGTGTGCCGAGATAGCTCTCCAATGCATTGGGTAAGGTTATGTCTCATGAGATGCGATGTAAATCGGGATTGTGGGTTAGCATTGACCCGTACTAAAATGGGAAACGGGATTGGAGGTTAGCCTTGAACCGTAGTAAATATATAATTTAATATTCTGACACATTTATATGATTCTATGTTTATATGATCCCATGCTTATATTAAATGATTTCATAAGTTTCATGCTTTGAATATCATTATTTCATACCTCTTAATTCATGTGCTTGAGGTGTATCCTTAAGTTCATTACCATACTGGGCTTTTTAGCTCATCTCATTGTTCACGTGTTCCCTAGGGTACCCTATGAAGATGTAAGGGATAAAAAAAAGTTAGGAGATCATTATGGGGATTAAATAATGAAGTGTTTTTTTAGCCTCATGTTTTATGTTATATGTACCTAGTCTTCCAAGACACTAGACTTAACGATCCTTGGCTTGTACTCTGATGATGAATTATGTTAAAAATCATGAAATGTTTTATGTAAAAGGCTTGGGTCTTTATACATATTATATTGATACTTCATAAGATATTTGGATATTATTAAGGCACATTTTAGAGGAGGATAATATGATGTTAAAAACAACATCTAACAAAGATTTCATGATACTTAGAATGTAAAACAATATTGAATTTTTTATAATATACCGAAGCTTCATATGATACACATTCGGTGTGTAAGATAAGGGCTATGTAAGATTCCAGGATCTCATAAGTTATTTTTTCTAAAGATACATTGATATATATGTTTTATAAAACTGTATAAAATATTCAATGCTGGTATGTTTTTTTATGAAAATGGATAAATTAGGAAAACTTCATTATATATACTTCCTTATAGGATATCTTGGTTATAAAAGCAAGTTACCAGCATTAAAAAAGTATATAATGTAAGAACTATTATTAAATTAAATATAAATAACAACATGTGTTTTTGATTAATGATTAGGTTAAGAATAACTAGATGATGAAGAATCAAGAGTTTGGAGGTTCAATGTATCCATCTCATAGTGATTCATGTGCCCATTAATATATGAAAAATATAAAATAAAATAAAATTTTCATATATCTAGAGGAAATTAAGGACATGATATTTCATATATCATATGATGGATATAATACTCTGACGTAAGGAGGAATTTAATGATATCCTTTACTCGGATTGATTGAGGCTTGAATTAGAGATTATCAACCAACAATGATAAATAAGTTTCTATATTTTAAGACAAGAGATAATATTCATTATACTATGAATATGAAAATGTATGTGAAGATGAAAGTATATAAAGATTTCTTAATACCACTTTTAATGAAAAATAACCGTATTGAAAGATAAGTATCTAATTGCATCCATGAAATCCTAGTTCATTGAGGAATAATAAAATATAGGAAAACAATTACAAGTATCATTTTTTTATGTTTGTGGAGGAGGTTAGATGAAGGAATAATTTTTTTTGAATGGAGACATCATTATAACATCATAAGTTAAAGGTGAGAAAAAATCATTCTTGTGGAAGACCAGGTTGCACAGACGTGATTGTGAATATGGCTGACACACCATAGGTCCAGTCGACAGATAGATATGAATACTTAATCATTGGAGCATAGAGGACCATTTAGACACTGGAAGGATACAATATGAAGAATTAGTTGGGAGACCATGGATGAAGGATATTTTTAGGAGATAGAATAATCTCATGGGAGTGAACATAAATAACCCATTGGTTTGTAGTTATTGTATCAATATAGACAATGTATTTAGGGAAAATGGATAATTTTTTTATGTAATATATTGTAATTGATCTATTGTTATTTTTTTTGTAAAAATATAGGTCTGGAACTTAACCTAAACCATTCAATTTTTAGGTTATTAAATTTAGGAATTTTTTTAAATTCTTTTGGTATTTCTTTTCTTTATTGTACTTTAATATGAGAAAGGGTGAGATAAATATTAATAAGAGGAACACAATTTTAACTGGATAACATGGTTCGTTTAGAATAATTAAACCCTAAATGTAAAGGGATATTTTATTTACCAATTCTCCTAGCTAGTGATCTCACTAGACCAAGGTCCCTAAAATGGCATCAGATAAAACTAGGTTGCCTCAGTAAGCTCCATCCTTTATAAAAGGATAAACATGTAGAATCTCAATCTTATTAACGAAAATGGTGAACTGAATTTGTATGGAATACATTTTCATGTACTTACAAACCATATGATTCATTTTTTTGATATAAAATGGATTTGAGGTAAAAAATTCCATAAATATTTTACTTACATGACTAGGAAGCATTTATCCCATGACTTATATTGAATATAGATAACATGAAGTGTGTTGGAAAGTTATAAATTACATTATATGACCTATATAAAAAATATATACACCATGGTGATGATATATAAAACTACTTAGGGGATGTGGGATAATATTTTTAATATGTATGATGTAAATATAAAGATTAATGAATCCAAAAATTATATTTGGTGAGAAATATTTTAATGCAAATTGATGGATTATGATTAGAATGTAGATGACTAAATTATAAGGGTCAATGTTATAGTAAGTAATATCAGAGGTTTGAGATACTTTTTATAGGGATAAACTGTTATATAGAAGCTAATGAAGAATTTCACTAAGTGGTTAAACCTAAAATTATCCCCCCCAAAAGAGATAATAGACCTAACTTTTTTTTAATAATTTCAAAAGAGTCTCTTAAATTATAAAATAAGTACTAAAAATATATTACAAAAATTAAAATAATATATGTCTTTTAAATTCTAGAGAGAAAAATATATACTTGGAATGGAAGGTTTAATCTAATTAAGATTAATAATGTGATAATTAAATAAGTAAATATCAAAATAAATTAATAGACTTTATATTCAAGAACATAATCATGAGAAGATAAAATAAAAAGGCATGAATCCCCTAAAATTCTTTGAATTTTTGGGAAACGGGAATTCAAAAATTAAATAACTAAATAAAAAATATTTTTATGCTGAATATCTGAAGAGGGAGAGAACATATCTAGTAAAAAACCTATAAGAACCATTATAAGTAAGAGGAAGTATTTGGAAAATCTAGAATAAATATGATGTGTAGGGATGAAAGTGAAGACTTATCAATGTTGAGTGAGTCAAAAGAGTAAATAATCTCTCTACATCACAAAAAATCTATTAAATCATGTAAAATGGTATGAAGAATCCTAAAAAAAATAATGAGGAGGAACAAGAGAGATACATAATGTGTATGATGAGATCTGAACTCAAATCCTATAAAGATAAAAACACCAAACTAAAGAACAAAATTATTCTATATAAGAAGTAAGGAATAAAAGTGGATAAGAAATTGAGTTTCATTATTTTTATGGATCCTTGGTCAATATTTTTATCATATTTTTAATCATCCAATTTACTAAAAAAACTATGGTTGACCTATTGAGTTGGAAAGTCACAAAACATTAAATTTATATTGTGAAAATTTATAAATAAAATAATAATAAATAATGATATATATTAAAATAGTGTGTGGGGGTTGGTGGGTAATATAAAAACATGAGAATGTTAATGCAAGATACCAAGAAGAAAAATCACACAAAAGTTAGTTAGAAATATTGGTTGTCCTAAAGATATGATAATGTTGCAATAATTTTTTTAAACTATCCTTATAAGAAAAATAAATATATAGATAAGGAGATATAACAATAAATAATCCATTTAAAATTTTAATTAACCCATATTGACACCACTTTTTGGTTGTAATAAAATATAGAACTATTATTGGGAATGCACTTCGACACCCATCACCATTTAAATCAAGATCCACCATATGAAATATTATAATCATGAATTAAAATAATTAAGATGAAATTGAAAAGGATGAATTTGGTTGAAAAAATGAGAATCTTCTCACAATAATAAATTTATCCACCGTGAAAATCCTAGAATAAAATGATGATATCACAATGAAGAATAATGAACTAAAACATCACCTCTTTAATCATTGAACAACAATGATGGTTAGTTACTTAGAACCATGGTGATAAGAGAATATCAATAAGAGAAACACAAAAATAAAATTAAATATAGAATTTTAGGAATAACTAAAATATATTAGAAATATAAAAAACTAAAAAAATAGAAAAAATCCAAAATTATCTTTTAAAATTACTTACTCATTTAGAAGAATGAGTATGTAAAAATTTATAGGCATGTGGGGATATCATTTTAGATACAAATATATCCATAAAAATTTCATGAATGGTTTTTAAATTAAATATTTGAGTCCTATAAAGTGCTATTATTTGATGTTTTTTTTCATATGTCTTGGATATTAACCCACAAAATAGAAGCTTCATTTGATACATGATGACATATTTATAATTTTAGTATTAAATAAATCATTCCTTTCATAGAAGACTATTCAAATTAAAATCCTTAGCGTTTCCATACATTAATTTCTATAAAGACTGGTGAGTCTAAAGTATCCATGGTTATTTAAAATTATACCCAACACATTCTAGATATTCTAAATTTCAGCTCATTTAGAAATTTTATTTTTGAGATATGGGAAAATATTTAAAATTCATAATAATTAGGCATTGATAATTATGGTAGATTTTCATGATTATTTTGATCCATTTATGATCTAATTAACTTTTAGGTCTAGTAAAATAAAATATACCCCATCAATTCCATAATAATAAAAATATTAATTTCACAAATATAATTAGTTTAAAACATTTTATGGATAAAATAACAAATGACTTAAAATAGTTAAAGTTCAAAATTTAACCCATTTTCATAATTAATCTAAAATTATTTCAAAAAACATAAAATGTTATAGTTTCTATTACAATACTAATTTAGGATTAAAAATTAAAATTATAGAATCAAATATACAAGAATATTATATTCATTAATAATCCACACTTAATCGTTTTACTATTGGAAAATCATTTATACTAAGGTGGAAAGAAACATCTCAATGAATAAAAGGTCACAAAACTCAATTTTAAAATCATACAAAAATTCACTACCTTCTACTTATATCTAAATTTAAAAACTCCAAATTTTTATCATAAAATTATGTTTAGTCCCATGTTAATACTTATGTGAATGTTGTACCTACATCGTGAAAAATGCATTTTTCTAATCAATCCAGACTTTTAATGGGGTGTTTTCCTCATTAACAAGAACATGTGATATCTCCATAATATTGGATAAATTTTCATCCCTTAACACCGTGAGATATAAAAAATCATTCAACCATGATTATGTTTCATACTGACTAGGTGGAAAAGGGTTGGTAGTTAAAAACATTTCAATATTTGTGGTTAAAAAGTGGCAATTGAAATATTTCGTATAATGCAAAAAAATTTATTCGAAAAAACAATAAATACACTTTATAGAGTTACTCTTATACATATTAATCACCACAACCAATTCTTGAGTGATACATCCCATGGGTTAAGTAATGAATACAATAAATCAATTTTGCCCAATTCACTTTTGTCTTCAATTCTCAATTTTTATTTTTTTATTTTTTTCTTGGCAGACGAAATAAATATTTAATTTAATGAATGATAAATAACTCTATTAGGCACAATTAAGAATTAAATTTAAACTTTTTTTATTTTTTATTTTTTTAATAGGGGGACCAAATGTTCTGAAGAATTTAAAATGAATAATGAATCATAGGAACTATCAAATTACTAAACAATAGACATATAATTACTGAAGCCTTCCATACTAAATTAATGTCTACAATTGATATATTATTCCAAATGAAACATCACAGAAAAAAATCACCATTGTAAGGAAGCTGTATAAATTATGGTATAAATTGTTGTAACCAAGTTATGAAATATTTATAAATAAAAAATAACACATATATATATATATAAAGTACAAAACAAAATAAAGTTAACTTTAAATATCAAATCAACTATTACCTATAAGAAACTAATAATATATTTGTTCCAAAATTTAATTCTATCTAAGTATAATATATTTTGATATAAATAATGAAATAACCATATTTTAACAATTAATTTATACTACAAGAATAACTAATATTCCAAAATTAAATTTTCTATAAAAATAGTTTTTTTGATATATATTATGTTTTTAAATAAAAATAAAATTTATAAAGTTTAGGATATGATTTTGATAAAATAAAAATCATATTTGGACCATGTAAATACCATCTTAAATAATTGTTTTTTGATTTTTATAAAAAAAATTATTTTTAGGTGAATAATGTAAAATACCATTTTTATAAATAACCATACTTTTATGGGATTATTATTATATTACTATGAATTAAAAAAAAATAAGGAATTATTTTTATAATTTCAAATATCTACCTAAATGACCTGCTAGACTTGTTTTTTATTTTGTTATGGATAATCCCATTTTTCAGGGTTGAAGGGGAACCCTTACAAGACCCGTATGACTAAATAACAAGGCCCAAAATGGTCCAAAGGCCAATAAATTACCCAAAGGCCCAGAGGTATACTATTCCAATTGCATGACCTTTATGCTCAACCCACTAGAACTGCACCTCCCCAGCTTCTGCATCATTGATCACCTAGCTCCCCCCTTACATTGTTGATCGGCTAGCATTGAATCGTACAAAGCTGGACGGTGCCTGGTCCTGTTGGTGGTTTCCATACTCTCTCATTTTTCCAATCTGGTTAGCTCTGCATCTGGTGACTACTACTCTTTTCTCTGAGTCTCTTCAGGGCATGCTCTATGTGAACTAGGCTACTCTATGGTCTCTGTGGCCCGAAGGCCCTGAGACCTGAAGGACTTTGACGACCTGAAGGCCTAAAATGGTGGCCCAAAGACCCAAATCAGGTGAATAGTTCTAGATGTTATAGTATTGAACAATACCTGCTATAGTACATGCTACTATACTACTACAGTACAACTACAGTACCCAGAAATTCACCTCCACCTGGTTTTGAACCTGGTTCTCTTGGATGCCCAGTAAGAGCCCTAACCACTTGGGTATGGGATCGTTGGCTACAATTTCAAATATATAACTTATAATTAGATTAAATTTTTTTAAAATTGTGGGTTTTTATTTTTAAACCTATGTTTGAAATTTTTGAACATATGTTTCATTTGTTCGAAAAATTGTTTTTGCAACATTAGAAATTAATTATTTTAAAATTAAATTTTACTACTTTTAAAAATTTAATCATATGAAATGGATTTTAATTTTCAAATTATTAGTTCCAAATTATGAAAAAAGTAAACTTCTACTTTTGGTTATAAAGGATAAAATACATAGGAAAAAACGTGTTACCGCAGTGAAAAGAAAAATGGAAAAAATGTATAACCAAAGTGGTAAATTACCAAATACGTGAAAAAGAATTTTTAATTGGGTTTTTGAGGATTGTATTGAGAATATATCTTTTAATATTTATTATATCACAAATATGGATCAGTTTTTTTATAGTGAATTCCCATTTTTAAAATGTTTTGGGTTTTTTAAAAAGCCATTATTTTCCACCTAAAACTAAAAATTCATTCCTTAGTTAATCTCACACAATAACCACCAATTATCTACACAACTATACCAAAAAAACTCCTCAATATTCCAAGCCTAATTATAATGGTTTTTTTCTTCTCAAAAGTCAATCCCCCAAAGAATTAACCTCTTTATAAAAATAGAAACTTCAAGAAGCGAAATATTAATTTCTAATTACTTATTTCTCCTTTCTATTTATATTTGTACATTTAATATTATTAAAATTATAATTAACCATTATAAAATGGTAACATTATTGTCAAAATGTATTAATTGTTTTATTATAATGTGGGAACAATCATTAAATATCCTACCCTTTTTTATTTAAGTAAAATGAAAATTTAAATCAGTATGTCTGCGAACTACCCCTCCTCAAATAAACTTGTATTAATGTCCTTCACTGCATAAAATGGAAAGTCCAAAATGGGAATTAAATAAATATTTATAATATATATATATAATATTAAAATTCATTAAATTAAAAACCATGTTACTTATTTCTTCCACCCATCGATAAATGAAATCATAATCCACGACCATGTATAGACTAACACCTCCCTATAATGATACATTCCTTTTTTCAGTATCACACCCATGAATGTATTTATTATATATTAGATGAGTATATTTTATTTATATATAATTAATATATGTTATTAATATGTTTATATATTGACAACAGAAAAAGTAAAACTTGTTAGAAGATAATCCATCGAAAGTCCGTAAATAAAATGAAACTATTTCACCACCATTTTCATCTTCACAAATGACAACTTAAACTCCACTATGATGGAATTATAACATTATTTTTGTGTATAAAGCATATATTATAGTACCTTAATTTTTTATAAGTGATTAAATTTTATAGAATAAAGAATATCGATTCCACCTATACGAACCTAGTTCAAAAAGGTTATTATTATTAACACAAGGTGTTGAAAAGAGATTATAATAATCAAATACATGGAGAATGTTTTTATTAATTTACAGTATAAATGGAAATATATGTGAATAATGTTTTGAAATTGGTAATTAAGATGATTATAATCATGATATTTTATGTTAAGGAACATCATAGGAAATCAAAGATAATGTTAAAAGACTTGGTTAGTGAAACTCCTTTCTTTGAGTTATATAGTGTCTTATTGGACACCATCGTTCAATGAAATTCAATTTTTAATGATTTTACCTCTTTTATTTATGAGTAAAATGAGTTTTTGAAATAAAATAATTTCCATTAATGGTTATATTTTCAAATTTTTTTTAAAAAAATTATTTATTTTGAAAAGAGACTCATAACTATGTCTTTTACATTGATTAATACAAAATATTATCAAGAAATATCATATGATTATTTAGTTATCATTTTCCTCTCTATCATCAGAATGATATAACTTCAACTGATTTAAGTTTTATATTTCTTCCAATATTTTTTATTATGTTATTATTTTGGTTGATAATGTTTTTGATATTAAAAAATTTAGTCCATGATGTTATTTTATAAAATTTGGATGATTTAAGAAACCCATTTCATTACCATGGGTTATTTTTTTAAAAGAGAATGATTTAAATTTATAAATTTTATGAAACCCATTTTATTTCTATTTGTTCCCTATGATAACAGTAACATTTTAAATTAGAGGTTTTATGAAACATATATTATTACCATGGTTTCTTTATGATGTGAAAAGTGAATAATTTATATACAGAGCATGGAAGTGTGGATGAATAATGAGTGGAGTCCTATACCACCCTCCAATGAATTTATTTTGACTTTATATTTCTTGATATTGGTATTTAAAAATATAATTTAATTTCTGGTAAGCACGAGACCTGATGGTTTGTCCCATGAAAGCAATGTTTCTCTAGGAAAATGTTTATGCTATAGTAAAATTATGTTATTCATTATGATCATATTATATCACGATTCAAGGTTAATGATAAATGTTTTAATCCATGTTAATGATATTTTCCCCTTATTGATATTTATGGATTTTATTTCTTATGACACATGCTTTGAGTATATCCTTTGTGTTATGATTAGCTCTCATGATAATATGAAATTTATCATATTTTTTATTTTACGTATTCTTATGAAATCATCCATGATGAAATGATTATTCAACCCAATATAAGCTTTTGAAATCACCCCTTTATTAGGTTTTCATTACATTGGTTTTGGGTATGATTATTACTACTGAGATGTATATAATATGGTCTATTATGGTTCCTTTAATGAGGAATGATCATTAGTTTTGTAAACTAAGATTTTTTATGTAGCTTGTCTAAAAAATAAACAGAACTAACTTTTTATGGGGATATTGTTATTTATGAAATGTAATTTTTTATATCATGTAAAAGATATTAAATAACGGAACTTTTAACATGGTTAAATATATTTTTGGTATTAGAGCTACTGTTTAATTATTTTTAGATATTAGGTTATAGAAATTTAGAGAAAACCATAGGGATAAGTCAAATGGGTAAGATGTGACCTAAGAATTTCAAAAATAAATAAAAATCTTATTATAAGGATATTCATTAAATATAATTATGATTTATTTCAAAATAATAAAGTTATTGTGTATTTGAGAAAGTATATTTATAAAATTGGTGTATCAAATATCTATATTATCTCGCACAACATTCTTCACAACTATCACCCTTTAAAGATATATCATACTTAAAACAATTCTTCATATCCTGGGGAAAAGGAGAAAAATTTAAGGGTGATATAAGATGATTAGTAAGGGTAAAAATAGAGATTTATCAGTCCATAATTATTTCTCTACTTAACATGAGCTTAAGGGTACCAGAAAATGAGATTATTATTTAAAAATACTATATATAAATTCATAGATCATAGTCCCGAGTCCTTGCATAAATCATGGATGTTTATAAGATAAGAATCATAAAGGGATCAAAGAACATGACCTATGAAATAATAACATTGGAATAATATAATTTTATAAAAATAGTTAAATAATTTGGGGCATAATTATATTCATAGAAATATTATTTTAAGGGTACCCAGCAAGACAATAATATCATTTTATGATTCACTATAGGATTGTGATAAATTCATATGTACCCTTATTGGGATTGGGATATCCTCATGTGTATCCGCTGTGCTCATAAAAAATTAATATTTAACCAATATATTACAGGTATATGATGAATTACCTGCACCATTATCATAATTCATTAACATATATTCCATAGGATTATTAAAACATTTATCATTTCATCAAAACATAACCCATGGAAAAGAATATGTGTTTCATCAATACTTCATCATCATAATGACAAAAAATCTAGATAGATAATAAATAGTATATCATTGGGTTATGTCCCCACATAATCATAATTAACATCATTGGATGTTTTAAAAAATGAAAATAAATTCAAAGAAACAAAGGAACATTTCTTATGGAAAATAACCGTTTCAATTCAAAATCACATATTTTAAAAAAATTACAGAATAGTTGGAAATGAATTTTATTTGAAAATAACCATGGAAAAATATAATTTAATATTTAAAAATACATTATTCATGATGTTGGTAAAATATGTTCACATGGTATATCTTAATAAAATATTCTTTTCATGTCTTTAATATAAAGTTACTCATTAAGAAAAATAAAATATGATTTATTTTAAACCATTTTATAAAAATACACACATGGGTCTAAATTAATTTAATATAATATTAAGAAATAATTAGATAATACTAAAATCATTATTAAATAATTTTAATGAAAAGTTTGACATAGAAGAAAAATAATTTACAACTGAATAAAGAAACAAATTCAGTTTTCTTTAATAGCATTATTTTAGACTTATGAGTACTTATAATGAAGAAAATGAAATGAAAAATTTTAATCTCTAAAAATAACTAGTGGATATAAAAATTAATTTTTCTATAGATATATAATATAATTTCATCATTATAAATTTATGCTGAAACCACCATGGTAAAAAGTGTGATTGTAAGAGAAAACCATTACGTCAAGTTTAACATGATTTTTAACAACTATATCCACCTTTGTAATAAATTTTAATTCATTATTATTCTATAAAAAACCTATATTCACACATATAATACCATACATGGTTTACTTTTGACATCTTATCACCTGATTGTTAATAATTCATTTAGAAAATCTCTATACTGGGTGATAGTTGTTTCATTTGTCGTGAATATTTTGAATCAACTGTTATGGTACTTGCATATTGATAATTATTAAAAAATGTTACAAATTTTAATCATGATATAAATATCATATATATTTATTATATAAATATTTATAATCATATATAGAAGTTGATATCGAAAAATTAGAAACACCATTCATTGAGATGGTAGTACATACGTATGCATGAATATTATTTTTAATTTCTAATGAAAAGAAATAAAGAAATAAAAATATTGTTTTATAATTATAGAATCATAATTATATAATAAATACATTTTATATTTATTAAATACATCATCATATCCTTTAATATGATCAATTATGTTAAAGTTATCATATAACTATATAGAGGTGGTTATCCACAAGTATACAAGAGTGATAATTCATTTCCCATTTTATTGAAAGGAGGTGGAAAATGATATTTATATAATAAAGATAACATATTATTATATTTACGATAGTATATTTATATTTTTATGATAGATACAATATTTTTAGAGAATCTGGATGAAGAAATAAAATCAAAGGAGATCTGTTATGATTATACCTCTTATTTGGGAGACCACATTTGGCTTACACCTTAATACTTAAATGATTGGTATTAGGTGAATAAAATGGGATATAGGATTTATAAAATAAATATAAAAATCTATTAAGTGTGCTATTGGGAAAGATTATATGGTACAAAATTCATGAATGATGGGGGAGGGGAGGTGTCCTTTTATAAGTGAGGGAAATGACACACATAGAATTAAATAAAATACTAAAATAATATAAATTTAATTTCTTCTAAAAGTGGATTAAAATGGATACTAATTAAAAGTATGAATTATATAAGGTATTAATATATTAATATAAAAATAATTAGATAGGTTTATGTTTAATTCTTACCCTTATGTTTTAGTTTAACCCCTAGTAAAATTGTTTTAACCTTCACCATGGTAACATATTTTTACTATATTGACTATTCGTTATGACCAAAAAGGAAAGATAAATCATTAGAAAATTTTGAAATTATTATTAAAAATATGGAATTAATTTTATAAAGTTCAATTTTTATAAGTCGAGATAACTAATTTTAAAATAATCTTTCAAAACACAATAAAAAGCTATTTTTAGAAAAATATGCTTTCAATAATAAAACTAAGTTGAAAAATATTACCTGTATAACATAAGCTAAAAAAAGAATGTTAAAATATTTTTTTGAATATATAATATATAAATTTAATTAAAAACGTTAATATATAATGGTTTATTTAATTTATTATGATGTGAATTCATTGAAAAGATAAAAATAGTTCTATTAAAAAAAAATTTTATTTACCATTTTATTATTTTATCATAATTAATATCATTTAGATGAATAATATATGGATTATTATTCCTAAATTAAAAATAATATTCATTAAAATTAGTTTTAATAGATATAAATATAATTATTTCATTGAAAAATTCTTAAAACCTTGAAAAATAAATTCCTCAATAAAGTAGGATTTTAATAATGTAATGATTTTATTAAAAAATAAATTATTTTTTTATAATAATTTGTCAATGAATTTGAATTTAGGAATATATATATATCATAATTTTTTAATACTATTCATACACACCAATATAGTGTTTTTTATAAATGTATACTATATCATGCATTCACTTAGACTCAAGGTTGCACGTAAAGGAAAATATCAAATAATTCAAGTTTCAAATGAAATATATATAATATATTTGGGTGTTACATTATATCACCACATAAAATGAATTTAAACCTCTAAATTAAATCACATAGATAAAAATAAATTGTGATATATGTTCTTCATTAGTTATCTGGGATCTTGTGTATTTTCCTCAAATTTATATTCCTACAAAGAGATTTATCTATGTGAGTAGTCTAGTTCCACTGAAAATTATATCTATGATCTAATATTTATACCATTTCTCATTCATTATAAAGACCATTATCTAGTGGTAAAAAATCTATGTCTAGTACATGTAAAGTATTGGGTAAGTACTTCCTAAAAAGAGGTACACCTAACACATCATGACTTTGAGAGATGCTATATGTAAGCTCCAAGTGATAAGATACAGTCCATACTCAATTAGAAATCATGATGGTACCAACATTCATAGCGATAAACATTCTATTATTTTTTAATCTCATCCCCATATTCCATGTAGAAATTCATAGGAATAACTTCTCATAGAATTAGAAATCCATATCTGAAATGTTAAATTTAATATAAATCTTCTATCAAATATGTGTTTATTTGTGGTGAGGATGAATTAAACTAGCCTTATGTTCCATTTCTTTAGCTAGATCAGGTTGTAATAACATTCATTATCCAACTTCATTCATATATATGGGATTTCTAAACTTCTTTCCAAATAGGGCTTCAAAAGGTTCCATCTAAATTATTGAGGGGAATATACTGTTATAGGATAATTAAAAAATATGAAGGTATTGATCCAAAACACCCATTAAATATAGATAATATGGTTATATTATATCCTCTAGGTTTTTAATGGTCCTCTAAAATTGGATATATATTTAATGATGAAATGCAGCATCGAAACAAGAACATTGTATCATGATATTTCTAAATAATTCATTAAAAAACCAAGGTAAAACATAAATCATAATCAGATACCATAGAATGTGGTACCTCATAAAACTATCACACTTAATTAAATTATATCTTAAAATAATTATCATCATATAAATATTCTATGATAGAAATGAAATGTTCCCACTTTATATGGTGATAGAAAAAACCAAAATAGAATTATATACTTTGTACATTTTTTCGGAGTACTATGATGAAATCTGGGGTGATTCTTTCATATTTTCCTTTCATGTATGGTTAATGGTGGTAACATCCCCTTGGAATTCTGTCTATCAACATTAACTTACTAAAATACCAATCACCCAGACACATATTATAACAAAAAGACAACAATTATAGTTAGGGAACATTATATTTTGATAAAGATACAATATAGTGAACATATTAACAATCCATGGAACAAAAATTATAATTTGATATGATGAATATATATTTTTAATTTACTTTTTCAAAATTAGCCTAAAATGAATTTTTTAAATTTTCCCTCAGAAATAATGTTTTATGAATAATTAAAAATGAAGAATTTAACTATTAAACATTTTATTTATAATAATATTTTGTAATATGTAGTATTAAACATGTATTGAATTTTTTTTATATAAATAAATATAATATCTTCTAATGGATAAAAGATATTTTTTAAGAACTGTTTTTTAGAAAACATTTTCTTTTAAAAATAGGAAAATATAAATTTTAATTAATTAAAATAATATTTAATAATTAATTAAATATATGAAATTTATATATTATGCATCAAAATATGTCAAGTTAAATACATATAATGATTATTACTATCCATATGGTTAATATTATACCATCATATGATTAAAAAATTTATATCTTGTAAAATTGTTTTCGACACATTTTGTGAGATTATTTTTAAATTAAATTATAAAAATAAAATGAATTGAATTTTATAAAATGGATTAATTTCATTAAATTATAATAATTAATATTAATTAACATGGTCAACTTCTTTTTCACAATGAATAGTAAAAATAGAAAAAATTTATTAGCGCGGTTAACGTTAAAATGAGTTTACCCTGCAGTAAGTCTATCAAGATAAGGGTCAAAATAAACTAAAAAATTATAAAATTAAATTGGTGGTTATTATTTAGATATTATAATCATTAAATTATTATATTATCCATTTTATTTGAGCCATATGTTCAGGAAAGGGACATGACATAATTGAAGAACATTGAAAGAAAAAGGTTTTCCACTCACCCCAATTATAAAAGGCACCTCCTCCCCATAATTATCCAGTCATATAAATTAATTTTTCACAAAAAAACCCCAATAAAATATCCCAATAAAATAATTATCAATATTATTTATCTACTATTATTACTAAATGATAAAACCTATGGTTCTTAATGACATATTCATAGGATATTTTTCTAAGTGAAGGTAATTATTTTCATTATGATCGTTCTGTTTTGCTTCTTCTTTTACCACATTCAGTTATGAATTAATATTTAAAATATAATAAAATATATCTCCAATAAACTTATATTTTATTATGTTTATGAAATAATATTTTTCCATTTCATTTTATTTATAAATGGAAATTACACCATTATTTATGGGTATGACATACTATCGCCTCTCGAACCGATGTAATTTGTTTTCCATCACTGAATGAAATAGATATTAAAATAGGCGGAACCAATGAAAATATATGATACTTATGAAATAATATTTATTCTATAAATTTTATATTTCATCCACTTACATACCATTTCATGAATTAAGGAAATGATATTGTCGCTCATGCGCACGTACGACCTACCATCTACACAAAGCGATACAGTTCATTTTTTTGTCCAAATTTAATGACTTATTATGAAAATGTATCTAATGAATAAATATTATATTTAGAACATTAATATAAATATTTCCATCATTTAAATATATAATATTATCAAAATTTGATCTTTCGTAACAAACCATGCATGAAGAAACAAATCACTTAACATGTGAAACAATAGTAATAATGAAATATCATTAAAAAAATTGTGATAAGATGTTATAAGAGGATAATATATGATATTATAAATATTAATATAGTTCTTATAAAAAGTAATAACATGTTTAAAACCATTATATTTGAGGATCAATCACATTTAACAAAAGGGAAGTGTGGGGTAAGATATTTCATCTAAATTTCAATTTCAATGAGACATATTTATTATTGTGAAGATATTCACTTTTACATGGTGTATATATTTAACTTTTTATATATCTAATATTAATAAAAATTTATTCATTCTAATTAATTTTTTAATTCAGGTTTATTCTTTTACAGTGCTATAATTCAAAAGTTACCAAACTTGTAATAATTTATTTTACAATCTCACATTATTTTGGGATTTTTTATATTTTCATTAATGTAATATTATAATTTATCCTTAATAAGATCCAATAATTTTATTATACACTAAATATTTAATGTGTTTCCATATTGTTTCAAAATTTTCCTCTCATTGGAACTTGAATTAACAAATGAAATGTTTATATTATAAAATATCATTATTTATCATTTAATTGAATATATCTTCCACCATTTCCAAATGTTTGAATATATTATTAAAGAACATAATTTTATTACTCAGATGATTTATTAAAAAGGTTCTAAATTAAACTTGAATTTTTAAACCATGTTAAAATAATCTTTCTTATATTTCTAAAAAGAAACATTTTAAATTTCTAAATAAAAATTATAATGAAATTTTCTAAAAGTAGACAACATTAATAAAATTTCCCACTACCATATCTATTTTATTATATTTCACAATATATATATGTTTTCAATGTTTTTAGAACAGAAAAACATTTATATGAAATATTATTTTAATATTTCACTTCTATTTTTCTTATTTTTTTTTCAAAATACATGATTTTAATAGAAATTTTATATTTCAAATGAATCACTTTTTCAACTCTTATCTCTTATTAATTTAATTTATGTTAAATTGTTCTTGAAATATTCAATTTATTGTGATAATTAAACATTACATTTCTTATAAAAATACATATTATTTTATACCATTGATGTGATTATTCCCTAAACTGTATAACATTTTAACATACCTTGTTTTTCTATGAAAGTTATTTGATTCAGTAAGGAAAATCATGAGAAATATGTTTTACTAACTAGATAAAGAAACTTATTGATAAGTCACATTATTTATAAAATGAATTTATCATTTAATATATAGGTAATTTTTTCAAAATATAATGATGGGTGGGGTCTAATTATAGATATCCCTTCAATGCATCAGCCGACCATATGAGACAAATCACTTGGCCAAATTAAATGCGTTTTGGTGTATACCTATCCATAAATTAAGGTATCTTAGTTAAAGGTCTTAATGATATAGATAATGTGATGTATATGATTATAATGTCAAATATTAGTCATTTCAATCATTGATAATTTTTTTATTATTATCCATGAGATTAATTCTTTGATACTATCCATAGATGCATTTAATGCTATAGTTATTAATTAAATGACACATGTTTTTAGTAATTTAACTTTACATATTGATTAGTGATTATTTAATCATGATATAATCCATTTAATGTAACCATTTTTGAAAGTTTATGAACACCCTTTTTTGTTTCCTTTACTAGGTTATGAATAATAATTCATTGAATGAGTTTCAAGGATGCATAATATATTCTTTTTTTCATGTTCTATATTTTTTTGAATATAAAATGTGTATCACATATGTATCTGGATATTCAAGAATACTAAACTAATCGGTCCTTCAGAATTAGAAACCTCATATCTATGCTAACACAATGATGTTTAAATCTACTTAGGGATACTATATTTGGGGCTGTTATAGTTGGTATTAGGAAAGCTTCATCGAAACATTGAGAACTGAATTTAAGAAAACATAAATTAAGAAACATAACCCTATGGAAGCCTTTTAGGATAAATATATTTATATGATAAAATCCTATGTTTTTTTCAGGTATATATTATCTGGTTTTTCCTAGAAATACATAGATTTTTTGATACTATAGGTGGATGTGGTTTTGTAAGAGATGCATCTCGGGGTAATAATCCCCAAAAGAGTTAGTTTGAGTATATCTCATCCATTATTCTATTTCATTGTAAATGTGACCTTACTATACACATTTTAACACCCAAATATATTATTAATATAATTCAAATTTTCTTTACCAAAAAGTAAAATGTATTTTGAAATATTTTTATGTTTAAATTTATTCTCAAAGATATAATGTTTATGATTATGAGATTATAAATTCCAAAATTTTAAATTTATACTAAGTTTTGTTCTAGATTTAGAATTATGAATTATTATTTAAAATTAATAATTTCATGAAATAATTATGTATATTATAATTTTTTTAAATGGAACATGGAAGAAAGAATGGTATCAATGCTTATGGAAAACGTAGAGATTTCCCTTTTGAGAAAGCCAGTATAACTAGTGTTGGAGATAAGTATATCATAATATATTAAAGAATATATACTAGGTTATGACTAATATCCTTGAACACATATGGTAACATGATGTTACATGGAATGATATACCTATATTGGATAATTTCATGTGATAAAATCCCATATCATTTAGTGGAACTACTAATCTAGTGGTAGCTGAGCAGTAGATTAAGTCCCTTCAAAATATTTTTATAAGCATGAGATTCAATGAAAATGAAAAGGTTTTAATGATATTATATTATATCAAGTGTGATTACAATCAATAGTGATCTTTTATATATATTACTTGTGAGTAGGATTAAAAAGAACACATGTAATGGGTAGATTATAAAGAAACAATCTTCAACAAATATTTGCCTCATGAGAAATGAAATGAAATGAAGAGAAAGCACCTCCACACAAATAAAAAAAGAATAATGTTTTGAAAATTATAATTATAATATTATAATAATATTTAGGTATTATATAGATTATATATTCAATATGGAATTTAATATTAAACCCTTATTTTATGGGCATAAACTATGTCTCCAAAGGGCATTGGTCTCTCAAAATTTTTCATCAAACGATTAAATAGATGTATAGACCATAAAAATAGAGAAGGAATTTTATAGTTATTATATATTAAAGGGTAATCCATAGAATACGTGTTAATCTAAACACCAATAAAAAAAGGAATGCATTAAAGAATAATAATAAAATGAAGAAAATTCCTTCATGTGAAAATTGTGGAAAGAAACATCCTAGAAAATTGTTGAAGGGCATAAGAAAGTGTAACAAGTGTAAAGATGTATGTTATATAGATCTTGAATATAAGGGAAATAAAGATACCATTATTATATGGTGGTTCAACTATAAAGAAATCAGAAAATATTAAAACCAATTTCTTAAGCGTTAATGGAATCTACTATATAAGAGGTCAAGGGGAGATAGACTAGATTTTACTATCACTATAGTTGTGGTGAGATTTCCTAAAGATGTCGTGGAATGTAATTTAATCATAAAAATATTTATCTAATGATCTATTTGATTTTGGATCCTAAAAAACTTTTATATTTTCAATATTTTCCAAAAAAATCAGATATTTCTTTATCACCTTAGAAATGGAGTTTTCATTTAAAAATCCTATTGAAAACATCACTGTATTTTTTTCCCAGGGAACTACCTTTAAGAAGTGTGCCATATTTGAAAACATTATTATCATACCTATCACTGAATTTTATATAATCCATTATAATGACCCTTTTTTTTGTGAATGAAATTCCATTTTTAAATGAGTAAATGTATTTTTAAGAAATGAAATTATAGAAAACATATGAAGTAATTTTGTTATTTTGGACTATTACATGTTTCATCCTATTGGATTTAAAAGGATATTAAAATTCAAAACCATTGATATTATATAAATTATAGAGTGATCATATGGTTATAATATATACAGGGTTATGATAAATCCTCTTGTCATAGAAAAGAGAAGCGATGACCATAATCAGTAGGATCATACCCTATAAATCTCATTCACATGACCTTTTGAGGGAGATAACATCACTATGAATTTCTCTTGACTAATACCAAGCTGATGTTAAAAAACTAAAGCATGAGAAAAACCCATTTATAGTAGAAGTTAAATATAAACATAATCATGACCCAAACCATGTAAGCCGAACCACCCTAAGAAAATCTGACTATCACACACCATACCCTAAGGGAATTTACTTGTGTAATAAAAGTATTTGTATATATATAATAATAGTATGAATTTTTAAATTTTAATTTTTAATAAAATAATGATTATATTTATCTTTTATTATTACTCTATAATTATTAAATAATAATTTTGATAAAAATTATATTTTTATATGATGAAACAGAAATTGAATTTTTGGGATTTGTATAGTTTCAATCAAGAAAATATTTTGTTGAATTTAAGAAAATTTAAATTAAATTATATTTTAATAAAAAAAATTTATTAAATAAATTTTTTTAATTATAAATGATATATATAATTTTAGGAAGTGAAATTTAATTATTATAAGGGCCAAAAAAAATTATTATACAAAAATTATTATTTTTTCGAAAATGGTTATTTTTGATTTAAAAGTGAAAATTCTCATATTTATAGAATTATTTTTATAAAAGAAAAATTATTTTTGAAAGGTTGATGTTTAAATTATATATTGATTAATTTTTTAATAATTTTATATGATAGAAGAGTTTTTGGGAAAAAAATTAAATACTGTATGTATTATGACATCATAAAATTCTAATAGTGATGTAATAAATACTATAAAGAGTATACATGGCCAAAATTATGGATCTAGTTTAAAATAATGTGTTTTTAGGTAATTTGATTTATTTTTTAATCCCTTAATGAATCATCCTAATCCTATATTATATTTTATGTTTTTAAAATCAATTTTTTTAAACACAACACACTTACACATCACAAAGGGAAGAAATTTAATGAGTTCAGTTATTATCCCTATATAATAATGAAAACAAATATTATTTGTTTGAAACTATGGGAAACCACCATGGTAAGGTTGATGAAGTTGATTACATTATCATATTGATTCAAAAATGTATGTTTGGAAATTAATAAATTTTTATCTTTTTTTCTATATAAAATCACCCAAATACCAATTCCTCATCACTAAAAATAGATGGATCATGAGGTTACTCTAACATTCACTATCTAGATCCCTCCCAAGGTACCCCAAGCTCCAAATAAGATCATTACAAGTATGTATAATTTCCCTATCATGGAAAGGGATCCTCTATTAATAATTATTCAGGAACCTTCTATATATTATGCCTTTTGATCCTAATTTTTCATGTTGGAATATATTTTTATACATCCAAATCTTACTATCCTTATGATTTCCAATTATTATATATCCCTTTCAATACCATTTATCCCTTACATGAATATCTACATACCCCCATTTTATATTGTGATTTTTCAATTCCAAACTTTTTTGTAGTAAATACCCATCCCTATTTACAATCAAGAGTATTAAAATATAGGTACTTATCATTGATTGATTGATTACATCCATATATGTAACCTACATGACTTAATCACATGATTAATTTGATGAAATACATCCCTATCTTGTATGATATATGTGGAACACTTATGCAAGTACATGATATGAATGTGATGGGTGATCTCATAATTATATAGTTTTCCAATTCATATGGTAATGTTTTTTCTCATGATAAATTATATATGAGATTAGGGAGTGAACCTAATCCTGTAGGATCGAAATGTTGATGTAGATTCTCAATATACAATAGGGGGGGGGGGGGGGGTGAATTTTATACTTTAAAAAATTTTGTAGGGACTTTTAAAGATGGTAATGTTGAACAATGTTAAACAAGGTAAATTCACAAGACCTCTTAGTTCTACAAAATTTCTTAATTTTGAAAATGTGGTTTTGGAAATGAAACTTAATAAAAGTTTACAAAGATAAAGATTATACCTTAAAATGTATAGAATATTATTAAGAAGAGTCCAAGTATAAGAAAGTATAAGATAGTTATAATTTCCTCAACAACCAAAATGCAGTAGAAAACATGAAACACTACAAGTAACAAGTAGTAAATCTTTTAACCCATAGAGAAGGGTATCCAAAAACCTTGGATAAAGGTCCCTTGATTTATTATTTCAAGAAATTCTATCTTACCCACACCAGGGTATGCCCACAATACGAAAATCAGAGTTTGTCTTACTATCCTTACAAGCCCTTGAACATCAAGGTAGTTGGCACCACTATCTTCCTATATTTAGAAGCCCTCAAATGTACTCATCAATATTCAGAGTCACACAAAGCAATTTTGAACAAGATGTTCAGTATGCACAAAGCATGAAAGTCTTTCTCTTTAGAAATCATGTCAGCAGCATGCAATCTATAGATTGATCAATTTGTTGTGATCTCCTTCAAATGGGCTCCTATTTATAGGCACATGTTCAATGATTGACTCCCTCCTCCAACGTTCATATTTTCCCTTGAATTTTGGAGAGACCTATACACGTGTCACTCAAACAACGGTTGGTTAAAAACAAGAATACATGAAATTGTTTTATAACAAGGTAAGAAAAAACATGGTTGATTAACCAAATCAATTTTTCAAGGTGTAAGGACAAATAAAAGTTCTAAGTCTAACTAAAAACCATTCAGTGTCTATAATACATGAATAGTTGAATTTTGTCTTTAAAAGAATTCGGAACCTGAATTCTATAGGATTTTGGAGTATGAATTTCAAAGAAATTCAGAGTCTGAATTCATAAAAATTTGAAGTCTGAATTCATAAGAATTTAGAGTCTAAACAGAGAATGCTCGGAGTCTGAATTCAAAGAATTCTGAATCTAAACTCAGAAAGTTTAGAGTCTGAATTCTGAGAATTCGGAGTCTGAACTAAGAATGTTTAGAGTATGAATTGAAAGAATTTAGAGTTTAAACTCAGAAAGTTTGGAGTCTAAATTTAGAGAATTCAGAGTCTGAACTCAGAACGTTCCGGAGTCTGAATTCAGAGAATTCAAAACCTGAATTTAGATCCTGAAAATAGAATGATCTATATTTCCGTATTTATAAGATTCTGAGGCTTTAGTTACGAAACTGAATTTTATACTTATAAGGAAAATGAGTTAGATTAAAATATGAACATTGAAAACATGGTTAGGATAAATTTACTTGAGGAAGGAAAATTTTACTTATGAAGATAAAACATAGGGAAAAGCAATTTGCCTTAAGATTGAGTGTTTGTGATTTTCAAAACAAGATGGAATGGAAATTTCATAATGAAACCTTATTTACTCAACAATCTACCCCTTTTTGGAAAGTAGAAACATCCTTACAAAAAAATATAAGGACTTAGAAAATATTTTTATAGACCTTGAAAATAAAACTTATCTCCCTTAACACATGGGAAAAGACGAACACGAATAACTCCACCTTAGGCTTTGGAAACACTAAGGATTATATTCTTGATTTTGCAGATTGAGACTTAAAATTTTTTTCATACGAAAATCTTCTTGGATAAGAAATCCCTCTTAGATGAACTCCCCCTTATTTAGGGAAATTTCTTATTTTACTTTGTATTTTTTTAACATTCATTTCTCTCCCTTCGTGATTTTAAAAAATTAATATAAGGAATAGAAAAGGAAATATGGTACCAGAAATATTAGTACTAGAAAACCAACTATATAAAGAGAAACCCAAAATTGAATTACAATTTGAAAAATTTATACAAGGAAGAAATACAACAAAAGATTAGTATTGAATTACATTATACTTATTTCTCCTTTGGCATAAACTTCATTACTAGTGTTTTGAGATTCTTGAGCTCCTTGTGATCTTCCTCTGTTTGTTTAAGAAGCTGTTCTTGATCTTCTATTTTCTTCTCTAAGGATTTGATTTTTCCTACCCGAGCCTTAAGTGATTCTACCTACCCCTTTAGAACTTCTTCTTGCTTATCAAATTTTTCCTCAAGTTCGATTCTAATATCTATTTCCCTCTTGAAACTCTAAGCAACTGAATATAATTTACCATTTAGATCTTTCACTTATTGCATCCGAGAAATCTGTTCCAGAGTTAGATTTTACTCAAAACTATTTGTGAGATCTTTGATCTTCACATCTTCAGTTTCAAATGCATCCTTGACACTTTCTTGGAAATCATCAAGAATTATCATGTCTTATATAGTTTTCTTTGACCAGATGGTCATATTTTTTCAAGATCGTTTGTGGGATTCATAGTTTATGAAAAATGTTTTGAAATCAGCCTCAAGCTTGATAGACTTATCCATAACTATGGATACTGAATCTGATTTTTTATTTAAGGAGTGTTGAAGAATCTGAAATCTCGAGTCTATGCTTTGAAATATTTGAATAGTCCCAACAAGCTTCTTCAAAGGCTGGACTAAAAAATCATGTCCAAGGGAGAAGGATTCCGAATCTGAGATTTTACATGGTGAGGTTTCTTTTTATAACTCAGCAGCATTCCTCTTTGAAGAACCATAGATTAAATTATTCTTTACCATAGCCTTGGTAGGTGTATCAACTACTACCTATATTCCCTTATCAACCATTGGAATGACTTCCTATTGATCAAAAGATTCATGTTCACTATCAGATAGCTGAATAATTTTTTCTTCATCAACTTCTCCCTTTTCGGCTCCTACCTCAGCATCCTCTGGGTGAATTAAATCTTTATTGATGTTTTCTTCATCAGATGGTTTTTCTACTTCCTCTTCTGCCTTCTCTTCATCCTTACCAGGAGTAGAAAGTTATGATGATTTAGCTTGAGAGGTTCAGAATGATAATTTCTCAGAAGGGCTTTCCTTCTCACGAAAATCCTTAACTTGCCTTATCATATCTTCAGTATCACCACTGCCTTCTTCTTCTTCTTGTACTAATTTTTCCTCTATACTTATTTTTCTTGGAAATTTTTCAGAGTCACAAACTTCTTACCTGGAGTCTTTGGTATTGATTCTACCAAGAATTATTATGGAACTAGAATATTCTCGGATGCTTTCTTAGCAACCTTCAGAAGGGATTGAACTATTTCAACCTTAGCCAACTTCTTCTTCGGCTTCTTCTCTTTTGCTTGTTTGTAAAGTTATTAAGCTGCCTTATCCCTCAAAGATTTTGCTTCAGTAGGGTCCAAGCCCAACATAGGCTCCCATTCTTTCTGATTTCTCTTGTCTTCGCTCCACTTTTATACAACTTCATCAGGATAGGATTTTTGTTTCTTTATCTTCATGGGTGCAGATTGAGTTTCCTTTTCTACTAGAGTTTTTTCTTTCTCTCCTACTTACTTCACTTTCCTCTTCCTTCCACCATTTTTGGAGGTCTCATCTTCCTCATGTTTCTTCGAAATTGCTTCTGCTTCCTCTTTAGGAAAATCATATAATTCTTTGGATTATTTGGAAAAACCAATTTTCATCTTTCGCAGGGTGTCATCACTCAGTAACATGAATTTTCATTTTTTTGACTTAGATTTTGAGGGAATTTTGAAGGATTCTAGACACCAAACAATCATCTTTGACAGAATGTCTGAGTACATAATAATCTAATCCCTTAGATTTCTATTCTTTATGTTCTCAAATGTAACCAAGATATGCTTAACCAATTTTATCTTCCTTAGGTTTACCAATAAATCTTGAATGTAAATATAACTTATCATCAAAGTATCCTTGTCTCCATTTCTCGGTATGATGAAAACTTGAACCCACAATTGAAGAATCTGATAATTTGAAGTCAGATGAAGAATATTTAGAGTCTTTACTTCTTAGAGACCAAGGAAATCCATGGACTTTTCTTTAATAAAACTTACTTAAACATCAGACAACTTATAAAAACAAAACACAGCTTCCCCTTCATAAGGAATACCAACCAAGCTTGTTTCTTTGGTGTAAGAAATTAAATATGTCTTTCCATAACACTTTAATGAAAACATACTCTTCCCTTATTCCATGAAGAAAACTATTGACTCATAGAATTCTATTAACAAATCATTTTTTATAAAATCTTGAGATTTTAGTTTTTAAAGGAAAACACTTTACCACCCATTCAACTTTATGTTCTTAGAGATAACAGAATCCTAAATTTCAAAAAACAACAGATCAACTAACCTTTCCCTATAAATCCTCCATTCAAGGATTGGTTTGACAGTTGACATATCTTTCTAAGAAGAGAATTCGGCAGAAATTCGGATGTAAGAAAGATCTGAGAAATTCAGAACGAGATTATGTTGGAGGGTAGAGCTTTAACACGTGAAGGCTTAAGTTTTGATGTGGGACAACCATTGGGGGGGTCCTTTATATAGGCGTTTTATGCGACGATTCAACTTCCATACTGAATCCAAAAGTTAAAAAACCTTCTGATCAGATTTAACGATTGAGATGATAGCCGAAAGGAAATTATGACAGAATCTGAACTTTTGAGGTTTTTAAGAAAAAAATTTGTATTTAAGAAAAAAGTGAATACAAAAAGTTTCAAATAAATTAATGAAAATACCAAGAAATAAAAGATTATTATAAACATTTGAGAAAGAAAAGACACCTTTTGGATTGCTGGGGAGATTATTCGTAATGAGGATAATTTTTCTTGAAAAACTTTAGATTCTGAAAATTTAATTACGAAAACATTGACTATGAAAAATTTAGGAAATATTCATTATGAAAATTTATAAAATTTTCATTAAAAAATTTTAGAAAATATTCATTACAAAAATTTAGAAAACCTTTATTACGAAAATTTAGAAAATCTTCAGTATGAAAATTTTGAAAATCTGCATTACGAAAAATTAGAAAATCTTCATTATGAAAATTTAGAAAATATTTACTATAAAAATATAGAAAATATTTATTACGAAAATTCAGAAAATCTTAATTATGAAAATTTAGAAAATATTCATTAAGAAAATTTAGAAAATCATTATTTCGAAAATTTTACTATAAAAATTTCATTACGAAAAAAACTTTTACACAATGAATTTTTTTTGACTACAGAGAAAAAACATAGACTACGAAAAATAAATGTACTACCCCTATGAAAAGGAGTTCCTTACTGTAAGGATATTGATTTCAATAGGAATTTATCATGGAATATTACCTTACGATTATCATTCCTAACTTCTTTTTAATGTATTTAAATCAATTGGAGGGTAATGATTTTGTGAAAATATCAGCAAGTAGATCTTGTGTTCCAATAAATTGAAGAATGATATCTCTTTTTTGTGTGTGATCCCTAAGAAAGTGATTCCTAATATCTATGTGGTTAGCATAAGGGTGTTTTGCATGGTTTTTTTTACTTAATGCAATAAAACTAGTATTATCACACAAAATTTGGGTTTTGGTGAAACTCATACCATATTCTATGAGTGTGTGTTGCATCCATAACACTTGACCACAAAAACTTCCAGCTACTACATATTCAGCTTATGTAGTGGAAAGTGCTACTGAATGTTGATTTTTTCACGACCAATAAACTAAAGAATCTCTTAAGAAATTACAAGTTCCATATGTACTTTTCCTATATTTTCTACATCCACCAAAGTCACCATCCAAAAAAAAATTTAAAACAAAATCATTTCCAGAAGTATAAAAGTGTCCTAGATCCATGGTTCCCATTAAGTAGTGAAATATACTTTTCACTGCCTTTAAATGAGATTCCATAGGATTGGATTAATATCTTGCACATAAGCATACTGAAAACATTATGTCTAGATGACTAGCTGTCAGGTATATTAGACTTCCTATAATACCTCTAAAAGATGTTTGATCTACAGGTTTATCAACTTCATCTAGATCAAGTGAATTTGAGGAACCAATGAGAGTACTAATACTCTTAATGTTTTAATATCCATACTTTTTAAGAAGATTTATAATATACTTATGTTGGGATATATAGACTCTTTCTGGTTTTTGAGAAATTTGAATACTAAGGAAAAATGTTAACTCACCCATCATACTTTTTTCAAAATCAGATTTCATTATATACACAAAGGAATTAGTTAAATATTTCTAAGTTAAACCAAATATAATGTCATCAACATAAATTTGAACAATAAAAACAGTTTTATTATCTTTATTTTAAAAAAGGGTTGGATCATCTTTCCCTTAACATAATTATTTTGAATCAAAAATCCTGTAAGTCTATCATACCAAGCTCGAGGGGCTTTCTTAAGTCCATACAAAGCTTTAGTATGTTTGTAAACATGTTCAGGATGTTTTGAATCATCAAAACCAGGAGGTTGTTCAAAAAAACTTCTTCTTGTACAAAACCATTATGGAAAGAACATTTAACATCCATTTGAAAAAGTTTGAAATTGAAGACTATTGCAAAGGCAAGTAGAATACGAACAGATTCAAGTCTGGCTACTGGAGAATAAGTTTTTCATAGTCAATTGAATCTTGTTGATTATAGCCTTTAGCAACCAATATAGCTTTATTTTTTTTACTATGATTCCATTTTCATGACATTTATTTATGAAGACCCATTTTTCTCCAATAACATAAGTTTCCTTAGGTATTTAAACCAAGGTCTACACTTTATTCCTTTCGAATTAATTTAGCTCATCCTGCATAGCTTTTATCGAATCATCATCACCTAAAGCTTCATCAGTGCTTTTTGGTTCTAATTGGGAAAGAAATACTAGATGTTCAACATTATTTATTAAGGAACTTCTAGTCCTTATAGGTTGATCTACATCACCAATGATACTATCACTCGTATTATTCATTAGAGACAACTAATTTGGGTTTTGTAAAACCTGTTCATCAACATAGGGTATGATTTCTTCTTCTGTAAATGCTTGAGTAATATTTTCTTTAACATTTTCCTTATCATAATAATCTTCTAATATAGGTTGATAATTAGTTTTTGAAAACACATCTGAAGATGTAGGTTGAGGTTGTTTAAAAACAAAAGGATCAATTTCATCAAATTTAACATGTACTATTTCTTCAACAGTACAACTATTTTTATTGAAAACTCAATAAGACTTAGAAGTTGTGGAGTAGCCTAATAAAAATGTTTCATTTTATTTTAGTGAGAATTTGTGTAGATTATATTTAGTATTCAGAATTAATACCTTGAAACCAAAAACCTTGAAGTAAGAAAGTCTAGGTTTTCTTCCATTCCATAACTCATAAGAAGTTTTATTATGAAAAGGTCTAATTAAAGCACGATTTATAGTATAACAAGCAGTACTTACAGCTTCAACCCAAAAATGTTTGGATATTGAATATTTGCTCAACATGGTTCTTGTTATCTATTGAAGAATTCTATTTCTTCTTTCAACAATACCATTTTATTGAGGTGTTCTAGGTTCTGAGTTGTAATGAGTAATGCCTTTTCTACTACAAATGTTTCAAATTCAGAATTTTGAAATTCTCCACTATGATCACTATGAATAGTTATCAACATAAAGTTTTCCTCATTTTTAACTTGGGCCCTAAAAGTTTTGAAATAAGAAAAAGCTTCAGATTTATTTTCGAGAAAATAGACCCACATAAATATAGTGTAATCATCCACTAAGACAAATACATAATATTTTCCTCCAATGTTTCCAGTTTGTGTTAGACCAAAAAGATCCATATGCACCAACTATAATGCATCAGTGGTTAAGACTTCACCGACTGATTTAAAACTGATTTATGTTGCTTTCCATAATGACAAGGATCACAAACTTTTCAAGAATCAAATCTTTGCTCTAGTAGATCCTTAACTAGTTTTTTCTTAGAGAGTTTTCATAGGTTCCTAAGATTAAAATGTCTTAACCTTCTATTCCACAACCAAGAATGATATTCCATTTCACTATGGCAAGGTAGATCATGGGTTCTAAGGTCTTCTATGTTTAATGTGTAAACATTCTCTTGCCTATTTGTAGAAAGAATAAACTATTCATTGGAATTGTGTACTAACAAATTTTCATTCCTAAAATTCACAAGGTAACCTTAATCACATAATTGACTAATGCTGATGTGGTTGTGCTTAAGACATTTAACAAATAAAACACTTGAAATCAAAGTATTTCCAAGAAGAACAATGTTACCTATACCAATAATTTATCCCTTATCCTTATATCTGAAATTTACTTTTCCTCCTTTGGTCTTGATAATATTTTCAAATAAGTTTTTGTTACCAGTCATATGTCGGGAACATCTACTATCCATGTACCATGTATTGATGTTGGTAATTTCTTTACTTTCTTGAAAAATAAGAGTATTAGACTTTTAGAACCCAAACTTTCATGGATCTGGAAACATAAAAAAGAAAATTTTTAGGAATCCACATTTTTCATTGAAAAATAAGCTTTATGAAAACCTAAAGAATAAGTTCTGTTTAAGGAACAATTTTATAACCATTTCCCACCACACTGACACTTAGTGAAGAATGGAGAAATTTGAGGAATAAAATAATTGTTACTAAAAATCTGTTTTGAATTTGTATAACCAAATCCATAATTATTCCTTAGAGGTCAAATTTGAGAATACATCTTATCAAAGTTTTCCTTAACTACGGTAAAGTTTGAAAAACAGTTCCTCATGGAAATTATTTATGACTTTACTCTAATAACCAGGTTCTTATCTTCAAAAACACTAGTTTTAGTACTACAGTAAGGCTCGAAAACATTTTTCCTAGAAATTACTTTTTCTCGATCCTTAGAAAGTTTATCCTTCTTAGAAATAACTTCCTCATGGTTTTTTGAAATAATTTCAATATCAATGGTTTTTTATCAAGATATTTAGAAAGATCTGATATTTCCATAGTCAGAATAGAAATCCTAGAATTTACCTTAGGATGTTTTTTCATTACTTTAGAATTTTCGTTATCAAGAAGCTAAGAAAACCTAGAAACTTCTTCATAGACAGGTAAAGTATTATTTTCATCAGAAGAATATTATTCATTTGATAATTCATAGTATTTACCATCAATATAATTATCATTCAAGGATACACTTGTAATGGATTCTGCATTGTGTACCTTTTCCATTAAACACTTACTTTCAACAGATAGTCTGGCTATTATAACATTATTCTTCTGTCGAGAAGATTCGTAATATGAGGATTCATCAGAAGAGTCCACCACTGGCACTCCAAGTGTCATTAGCTTTCAAAACATTATTAGCTTTAGCTTTTTAGTATTTATTTATATTCCTCTCAGAATGCTTTTCCTTTCTATATTTTTTCTTAAGCATAAGACAATCATGCCTTATATGTACAGCTCTTTTTCATTCATAACAAGTGACTTTAGAGTCTTTCTAACCCTTTCTTTATTTCTCCTTGTATCAAGATTGAAAGTTATTCTATCCAAAAATTTTGTTCATCCTTCGAGCAAGATTGGATAATTATTTATCTGAAGAATAAATTCCACTAGATTCTGATTTTATAACATCATTCCTATATTTAGATCTGGTAACTCTCTCAAAAGTTTTGGCTTTTATATGATTTGAGGTAGTTGTAAAAGCAACACTTCCATTCGCTTTCTTATTCTTAACATTGTTATCATCTCTATTCATTCTAGTCTCATGTTAAAGAATATTTCCAAAATGTTCATCTAGAGTAATCTGTGTAATATTTCTACTCTCATCTATAACTGTTCTCTTTGATTCCCACTCATTAGGCATGATGTAAATAATCTTGTCTACAAGTGCCTCATCATCGAAACCTTTTTCACCCATAGATTTTAAGCTATTGATGATAGTTATAAATCTCAGTTGTACCTTATATATAGGTTCTCCATAAGGAAATAAAAAACCATGGTACTCAGCTGTAAGAATAGCTCTTCTAGTTTCAATATCTTTGGAAGTACCAAAAGGTGTAACTTCAAGCTTCTTCCAAATAGAATTCGCTTCTTCACAATATGAAATCTGTCTATATATATTATAGTTTAGTTGATATTCATACTTCTCTAGATTAATAAAAGTTATGAAATAATTATCATGAATCTTGTAATCTTCAGTAAGCATAACAAAGTTATCCACTCTAGTATTGAAAACAAAAGTCTTTATATGATCTATACAATATCCATAATCATTCCCATAAAAATAGGTGGTCTAGTAGGATTAAGATTGTAAATTGAACCAACATTCATTGCTTCCATCTTAAATAAAATCTTTCCACACAAACTTGTTAGTAATAAAAGTTTGTAAACAAGGATAAAAATATCCTAAGAAAGGAAAATATATAACTATGAAAAAAAACATTATCCATAAAACTTATATGTGAATATAAGTATTTCAAAGACCTTATATGATACCAATTGTAGGTTCAAAATGATTATGTAGATTATCAATATACAAGAGGGGGGGGGGGGGGGTGAATTGTATACATTAAAAAATTCCTTTGGAACTTTTAAATATGGTAATGTTTAACAAAGATAAACAAGGTAAATTCACAAGACCTCTTAGTTCTACAAACTTGCTTGTTTCCAGAAATTTGGTTTTTAAAATGATACTTATGAAAAGTTTACAAAGATAAAGATTCTACCTTAAAGTGTATATAATTTTATTAATCAGAGTACACATATAAGAAAGTGTAAGATAGTTATACTTTCCTCAAAAACCAAAATTCAGCGGAAAACATGAAACACTAAAAGTAACATGTAATAAATATTTTAAACCAAAGATAAGGGTATCCATCAAACTTGGATATAGGTCCCTTGATTTATAATTTCAAGAAAGTCTGTCTTACCCACACCAGGGTAAGACCTCGATAAGAATATCAATGTTTATCTTTATATCCCTGCAAGCCCTCTAACTTCAAGGTAGTCAGCACCTCTATATTCCTATCCCCGGAAGCCCTCAAATGTACTTAGTAACATTCAGAGTCACATGAAGATATTATGAACAAGATGTTATGTACGCAAAAATCATGAAAGTATCTCTCTCTAGAAATCACTTCTGCAGCATGTAATCTTTAGGTTGATCAACTTGTTGTGAGCTCGTTCAAATGAGCTCTTATTTATAGGCACATCTTTAACGGTCATCTCTCTCCTCCAATGGTCATATTTTTCCTTGAATTTTTATACATACCTGTACACATGTCACTCAATCAATGGTTGATTAAAAATAGAATGCATGACATTGTTTTATAACAAGGTAAGGAAAAATATGGTTGCTTAACCAAATCCATTTTTCAGAGTGTAAGGAAAAATACAAGTTTGGAGTCTAACAAAAAACCATTCAGGGTCTATAATACATGAATATTTGGATTTTTTCTTTAAAATAATTCATAACTGAATTCTATATAATCTAGGAGTCTGAATTTCAATGAAATTAGGAGTTTTAATTCATAAGAATTCAATGTCTAAATTCATAAGAATTCAATGTCTGAACTTAGAAAGTTTAGAGTATGAATTTAGAGAATTCAGAATCTGAACTAAAAAAGATCGGAGTATGAATTCCAAGAATTCAGAGTTTGAACTCAGAACTTTCAGAGTCTGAATTCAGGGAATTTAGAGTCTGAACTCAGAAAGTTTGGAGTCTGAAACTAGAGAATTTGGAGACTGAACTCAAAATGTTCCGAAGTCTGAATTCAGAGAATTTAGAACCTGAATTCAGATCCTGAATACAGAATTATCTATATCTAAGTATTTATATGATTCATAGGTTTTAGTTACGAAGAAAAATTTTATACTTATAAGGAAAATGAGTTAGATTAAAATACGAACAATGAAAATATCTTGTATTTGGAAGATTAAGTACATAAATAAATAACATGGAAAACATCTTTTATTTTATCTACATAAATATACCATAACATCCATTGAGCTATTTTGTTTATATAGGATAAAGTAATGAATAAATGAACAATGGGATGATCTAAAAATCCTAGTAAAATATTTATCATATGAATAAATCATATCACATGGGATATAAGGCATAACATGATTCCATAAAAAGGAATGGAACATGAATAATCATATGTAAGTATAACATACATAACATGGGATAATGTAATCCTAGAATCACTAAAATGTGGAATAATTATGCAACATAAAATAATCACGATTCATGTCTAATATCCAAGACCACTACACATGGAGAAGCATGAGTCAAGGCTAACAACCAAGGCCATTGCACAAGAAGAGGAATGAGTCAAGGATAACCAAAAAGACCATTTAACATGACATATCTTGAGACTAATCATTAACCAATGAATTGAAGTTCTATCTAGGTGTACCTATAATAACATGTTCATGCATATGTATATCACATGTAGAATCAAATATAAACATAGGGGTAATCCAAAGAAAGAAATGGGTATCATAATCATGCCATGGTGCATAAAAAATGGGCGTATCACAATAGTTTCCATGAAAAAATGGATTTAAACCATACATAGGAATTAATAAGGTAAAATAGGCCTATATAATGATAAATTATATCCAACTGAAGTGGAAACATGTAAAAAGAGGGTTTAAGAAACTTTAGAAATGAAACATTTTAGTGTGTCTTAAGAAAATATTAAAGAGAATTATAAGAGGAAAAGGTATATTTGTCTTAATAAATCAAGAAATGAACCAACATAGTTTTTCATTAAAAATTTAGTGGTTTTATAAAACAAATTGTGGATTAAAAAATTATATATAGTGAACTTGAAAATGGGTATGAAATCGAGAAGTTCCCTTTAATCAGGCTTGCCCATCATGAAGATATTAGAAGGGAACCTTTTTAAAGAATGTATTTCCATAGAAAAGATGGATGAATTGATATGGATACATGAGTTTGGAAAATATAAAGATAATTTATACCAATTATATAAATATATAGAAAAATTACCTTGGGAAAAGAGAGAGAAAGTGTATCCCAAATTAAAAATGGAGGTTCAGAAAGAATCCCTTACCTTATGTATGAAAGTGTTCTTCACTTGTACTTAATGTCATGGAAAATTAATCTAAATTGGTTAGTAATTTTATTAAAATCATATTTAACATGTATTTTATTTTTTATAATTTTATATAGTAAATTTATTACCTTTTTGTTGAGTAATGAGATACATTTTTTTTGTTACGGGAGCATTCATTTCCTTGATTTTGATGATTGATTCAGTTATATTCATGTATGAAAGATCAGGTAAAATGAGAGAAGTTGTATAAAATTGAAAATATATATTATTAATGAACTTATAGAATATTAAATGGTTATATATATATTTCTTTGTTTATATATGTGTGTATGATTCATTAGATAAACTGTTAATGATAGTCGTTCAGATTATTTTGGAATTTTTTCAATCATACCGAACATGTTTTGTTTTATTAATTAATATTATGTATATATACATGTTCTAGAACATTAAATAAGATATAATACATATATTATAATCTAGATAAATCATAAATATCGATTTAGGAATATCCTTGAACGCGGAAATGAAAATTAAAAACTCACCATTCCTGAATGCGATAAATTAACACATCACAGATGATGTTTTCATTTATAGAACAAATGGGGAGGGGAAGATAATTTAAAATGAGTTGTTTCAATAAAAAAATATAATTAGATTATATAAAATATAGTGGTGTTATCATGTCTCTTGCATTCTTCTACTTATAAACCTTATTAGGGGAATTGGGTTTGGTCTTTCATTGAGACCAAAGTCTCCTAGAAGTGGGGGAAAGACTAAGGAAGGGTTTTGGATATAATTTTTAAAATATTTAATGATTTTGAGGTGTGTGGAAGATAGTTGGTGAGGGGTAATATTTATACTGAAGGAGATGTGTGTTTTTTGATTTATTATTATTATTATTATTATTCTCAGGACTATAAATAATGTGGATTATAAAGACTAATTAAATTAAATAGGGAATTTAAGTTCTAAAAAAAGGTTCTTACATCATCCTTACATCAAACATGACTCAATAATTCATATATTTATCTTATATAGTAAATTACTATATTTCACTATTAACCAAAAATTGAACTTTTTTAGACGAATCCCAAAAATTTACTCAAACCCTTTTATGAAATATAGAATTAAAAAATGGACCCCATTTTATGAAAATAAATTTCAAAACATGAGAAATTTAGTTTTTAATTAAAATCATAATTTAAATGAAAAATACCAACTTTAAATTTATAACATATTTTATAACATTTTAAAAAATTAATTAAGCTCTAATAAAATTATATTATAATCATAAGACAAAAAATATATTAATTTATTAATCTATTTTTAAAAAAAAAATTTATTTTAAATAATTACATTAATTATTAATTTTTAATAAAAAATTTATGTTTTATAAAAATACCAACAGTTAGTTTATCATCTTAAAGCATTTATTTACTTATTACATGATATAAATATTTGATATTTTTATTTATAAGATACCTAAATTTTTCTTATACTTTAATTGGTGAGGTCAGTATTCTATTGGGAGGTTTACTATTCATAATTTTCACATTACTATTCGAAAGGCTAGGTTACTATTATATTGGTTTATGTTTTTGAATTTCCATAAATACCTCTTATTTCAATAATTCTTCATTTATACAGTTTTCATTGTGTTCTATAAGTGATTTTACATGATTTATACTATATGAAATAATTATAAGAAGCACAAATCTCATTGATAGAATTATGGGTCGTTATATTATTCCCCAATTTTGAAATTTCACCCTCGAAATTTAATTTTACAAACTAAGGGGAAAATATGATAGGTTAATTCTCTTTTATTTTTTCCTATAATTCCCATGTTCCAATTCATACTTATGGATCCTTAGTAGTACTTTTACCATGTGGTTTATCTTGTTGTGTATAACTTTATCTCTATGATCCTAGATTTTCACCAAATGTTCCTTGTAAGAGAGATCATTTTCCAACTCTACCACCTATGAATTCAATAATTTTGATGGATCTCATATGAAATTGATCAAGAGGGATACATGGAATATGTAGTGTACTTGGGATATGGTTGATAGATGTTCTAGTTGGTACTCCACAGCTCCAACATGATCTAGAATCTCAAAGGGGTCGATGTACCTAAGGTTTGAATTTCATTTATTCCAAAATATCATGATCCTATTTAACAAAGATATGTAAAGGAATACCATGTCTCCAGCCTTAAACTCTAGGTCCCATAGTTGATTATCTACATATATATTTTATCAAATTTGGGTAGACCAGATATGATACTAAATGGTTTTCACCTTTACCACCATTTCATTGACCATTTTAGGTCCTAGTAGCTTATGTTCAATGACTTCATCCCAACATTATGGTGTTCTTCATTTTTTCCTATAAAGGGATTCATATGGATCAATTTGGATGCTTGAGTGGAAACTGTTTCTATAAGAGGACTCGACTAGAGATATATATTGGTCTCATCCTCCTCTAAAGTCCATAGAATACACTTTTAACATGTATTCTAGTTTCTGAATAGTCCTCTCATATTGGCCACCATTTTGAGGATTATAGGATGTAATGAAGTTAAAATCATTGTTTATAGGATATTGGATACTTTTCCAGAACATTGAAGTGAATCTAGGATCACATTTGGATACGATTGAAAGTGCACTCCATGAAACCTTAAAACTTATCTAATGTATATCCATGCAAGTTAATCCTATGAGAAGTCCTCTCTAATTGTGATAAAGTGAGCTATTTTATATGATGATATACAAAAACCCATATAAAATTGTTTCCTATGGTTGTTATTAGAAGTCTACTGTCAATGATCATAGTAATGTTTTCTCATTTCCATGTTGGTATGGGTAATTTTTGCATCATCACATTAGACCTTATTCATTTTTGCCCTCACTTATTGAAATACCAAGCATTTTGATGTATATTCAGTGATCTCCTCCTTCATATTGTCCCACAAAAAGTGCTCTTGGAGATCTCGATATATCTTTAATCTCCCAAGGTGAATAAATAAGGTTAAGCTATGTGAATCATTCAAAAGATATTTCTTTATCTCTGGATGGGATGGTTCATATATTCATGATCCAAAACTCACAAATCCTTCCTCATCCATTTTTGAACTGTGAGGATTTCCCAGTTCTAATAGCTTCTACTTTTTTCTAAATTTCATCATCATTCCTTTGAGAATACTTTAATTTATTAATGAGATTTGTTTGAGAAATCATTTGAGAATGTACTGATGAAGTTATCCCTTTAATGATTTCCATGTAAATATTTTTATATATAAGAAAATTAGATCCTTTTCAATTCTCATCCTTGATAAAGATGCAGGATCCTTTCAATTTAGAGAATAAACCACCTTATTTTCTTTACCAAGATGGTATAATATTAAGACGTTGTAATATTTTATGATTTCTAACAATCATCACTGGAAAATATTAGTCTCATTATATGTGATTATATATGTGACTCTCTTATGACCAGTACATATCACACACTTCTCACCATAGATATAATGATAGCATATTTTCTATGAAAATATCACACACTCTAACTCCAGATCATGAGTGGGATGGTTTTGGTCATGAATTTTCTACTTCGTTGAGGAGTAAGATATCACTTTATCAGTTTTCATCAGTACCCAACCTAATCCCTTATTTTGCGCATTGTTGTATACCAAAAATATTTCCCCAATTATTGGTAGTTTGAGCACTAGTGTAGTGATAAACCTCTTTTTCAAATATTTGATATAGTCTTCACAATTATTGGTCCAGAAAAAATTAACCCCCTTAAGATTCCACATGGTTGTTGTGTTTGAAAATCATTATATATTCTTCAAAAATCATCGGTAATAGTGAGATAGACCAAGAAAACTTCAAATCTTCATTACTGATGTTGTCCTAGGCCACTCCTTAATTTCCTTTTTCTTATAAGGGTCCACTAACAGTCCTATGTTGGTGATTACATTCCGCATGAATGATAATTCATCCATCCATAACTCATATTTACTGCATTTTTCATAAATTTTTTCCTATCGAAATGTCTTCTATAAAATATTCAAATGCTTCTCATGTCGCACATTTCTCTTATAGTATATCATAATATCATTAATAAAGACTACCAAAAAATTTTCAAGGTAATATCAAAAGATCCTATTCATTAAGTCCATGAATATTTCTAAAGAAATAGCGAGTTCAAAGGGTATCACTGTGAACTCACAATTTTCATGCCTCATTCATAAGGTAGTCTTGGGAGTATCATCCTTCCTCCCCTTTAATTGGTGATATCCTTACTAAATATCCAAATTAGAGAAATACTTATCCCCACATATTGGATTGAATAAGTCATATATCCATGGAAGGGAATACTTGTTCTTTTTCATGATTTTGTTAAGTTAAAGATAATCAATGCAGTGACACATTGATCCACACTTATTTTTGATGATGTGGATTGGAACAACTGATGATTAATCACTCAGGAGTATAATAACCCTCTCTAGATTCTTCTGTAACTCCTTCTTCTGTTATTCCAACTCAACAATGTCCACTATATAAGGTGTATTTGATATAGTTAGATATATAGTAATAATTTCAATTGATAACTCAACTTATCACTCAGAAGGAAGAACATGAAACTCTTTGGGGAACACATCAATGTATTCCCTCATAATGGGCATGTCTTCGAGCATGATCCTCTCCTTTATCTCAATAATTAGAGTTAGATATTCTTGTTCACAAGGAAATAATATCTATAATTTAGAAAATTATTCATATTGTGATTCATCTTACTCCTTACACTTATAAAAGTTGGAGGATACCACAAGATATGAAGAGTGATCTGCCTTTCCTAACAGTCAATGTTCGATTTATATAAAGATATCCAATCCATGCCCATTATAGCATTAAACTCCACTAAAGGAATAAATACAAGATTTTATGGGAGGTTCAATCCAAAAACATTATGCAAGGAGGAGTATATATTTTAGAAAATATAATTTCCCCATTTTTTGTTCTCATAGATAACTCAACCTCCATATTTTGATGTTCTGTTTGAATTGTTCTACTAAACGTGAATGATATGAAAGAATGCATAGTACCAAAATAATATAGTACATTCTCTATTCTTGAATGAATAACCAGTGTACCTATCAACACATCATTTTTAGGTTCCACCTTAGTAGTACTGATAACATATTCCCTTACTTACTGCCTTGGAGGTTATTGTTATGGATTTACCCCAACAATCCTTGTCTTAGGGAGATGGTTCACATAATTCTTATGTTCCTTATTATTGAAAAAATGCACTACATGATGGGTGCTGATATGAACATTCCTTTCTTCTTCTATATTAGTGGGATTCTTCATATCCTTTTAGAATTTATTAGCAAGATTCCCCATTCCTTCGCATTTGAAACATTTCTTGGTTCCCTTTAAATGTTACCAAGATGTTTCTTACCCCAATTTTTATATCTAGGATGCTAGTTTTTATTTCCACCCTGGGATTTTTCTTCTTATCCTCCCATATTAAACTCAATTTTTTTCTTTTTATCTCCAAGACCTTTATACCATTGAGAGTCTATGATCTCCATTTCAACCGTAAGGGCACAAAATATAATATATTCATATCTATCAGAGTCTTGAATCCCCAAATCTTTTCATTGACTCAGATTTAGTCTGACAAAGAAGTGATTAACTTTGGTTTTGGGTTCATAAAAAATCTGGAGGTGTTTCATGCATGTCTTATGAAGTTTGCTTAATATGCATTGAAAGACTCATCTTGCTTCTTCTATAGTCTGAGGAACACTCTTTCTATCTCGAGACAGAGGGTTTGAGGGAAATAATTTTTGAAAAATATTTTTTGGGAAGTCTTCCCAGTACATGGAATTAATCTCATCTATGGACTCGTGTTCCTGATCATAGTCCAACACTAATAAGCTTCCCCATCAAAATGATAGACCACAACCACAACTTTCTCTTCATTCTATCACTAGAGGACAAATAATAAATTCTCAAGTGAGTTGATCCATATTTCTTTAAAGAAATGATTAGAATATCAACTAAACATGGGAGGCCTTTTACACATAATGGACTTGACAAAAAATCTATCTCTATTTGGAGAAAGAGGACTTTCTACAAGATCAAAGTTATTATTCATTTCTTGATCCAGTTAAGAAATTACTGTTAGATGTTTTTGATCTCATGATCCCTTAAGATTTGGATATTAATAAGGGAGATCATCAAATTTTCCATCACATTTATGGTTACCATGGTTATCTTATTTCCATCTATTAACTAGGAAAAATTAAGTACAATTAAGGGGTATTTAATACTTAGTTAATAATAATGTAAAAAAGTAAAATTTGAATATAAAAGGATAAAATTTTAAAACTTTATATCAAATCATGTGATTACCTATGTTTTAATCTTGGTTATCCACAGTGAAATAATTATCCCTAAGGTTATTACTTTAATTATCTAGTCATAATATCCAAAAATAACTTGATTTCCCTATGATACCAACTATAATAGCTCTAAATCTTTACACATATTTTTACCTAATTTTCTAAATAGTTAACTATTAAATTAAAACCATGGAATGAAAAGTTTATTTTATTTTGAATAATAGGTACAAAATTAAATATATTTAAAAAACAACTTCTATTTAATTTCCACAAAGAGCTCCTAAATTACTTTGACCTTTTACATATTAATAGAATAACCTGGGGAATACATGAACTATGGTAAGAGCTAAAAATCATAGTAAAGGAATAAAAATATGGATAAAGAATTATACATGGGTTAGAATTCCTAACATGATGACCTAAAAAGGTAGGGAACCTAAATAAACAAATAGAAGTATAACACATAGAACATGGAATCAGGTAATCATGAAATAATTTAAATGTGTTAACAAAATATCACATGACATAAGAATTAGTCAAGGATAAATTCCAAGAACATTTCATATAGATTAGCATGAATCAAGAAAAACCACCAAGACCATTGCACGTTAAGGAGCATGATTCAAGACTAACCACCATGACCATTACACAGGGAGGAGCATGAATCAAGGATAACCACCAAGGCCATTACACATGATGTAACATCCCAAGTAATTAAACAATAATTTATTTCCATTCCTATGTTTATTTAATAATTATATAGTGTTTTAGAGGCTTAAAATGAGAATAAATCCAATTTGAAGCATAGAATACTCTAATATTTTTAAAAGATTGTTTTACCGCCTTTTGATGGAAAACCATTTTTAAATCTAACTTTTGAAACTTTTATAATATCTATTTTTCAAAATAAACTTATTCTTTAGAATTGTGACACTTAAATTTACTTTGGATAAATTTTTGGTATTTTTCTTACAATGTCCATTTTTTGAATGAATAGTGAAACATACTGCATTTTACTTCAAAACTGCTTTTTCATCTAATTTAATAATATGGTTAGATTATATTTTTAAATGGTTTGAAAGTGTAATTAGAATATATATTTACCATTTAATTCAATGGTGGTCATTATAATTAATTTCACTATGAAATTGGACACAAACAATTGTCACTCTTTTGATAGATATTGTTTCTTAAAAACATGCTATTTGTTTTGACAATAGGAGTTATTTTCTAAATTAATTACTAAAATTTCTGTGTTTTTAATTGGGTAAAATGGATTCAATATTCATAATCAGAAGGTACAAATTATTTAATAAAGACTCTTTTGTTTTTGGACATTATGAATAGTAACAACAGAAATTATATTTAATTATCGTGATTAATTAGTAATCGGGTTGTTAAGGGTAATAATCTAATATCATAATAATATAAAATGACCCCAAAATTAGTCCACATCTTATTTTTTGAGTCATGGGCGACCATGGGAAGCTTTTTACCGAATTTTAAGGCTGATGGAGTCACATGGGTGTAATAGTGACATCTATGGCATTATTTTTTAAAAAGAAGTCAAATACAACAAAGGTTTGTATATCCTAAGTAAAAAAATTTTAATTTTGTTTACATACATGATCTCTTAGAAAATAAATAATCATTGTAAATATAAAAATATTTCCTACATCATATTATTTTTTTTATAATTTTTAGACATTAAATAAATAAATTTATTTATGACACCATGATGATGCAGTGATTACCTAATTAATGAACGATTTAAATAAAATGAAAAGATATGGTAAAATATAAGATATAAACTTGTCTAAAACCTATTGGATGGGTGGATTTAGAGCTATTATCACCTTATCCTCTAAATATATCATTGTGGGTCCTTTAAAATCCGAAAACCATTTTATAATAAAGTAACATTTCAGGACTATCCAAAAGTGACCCTCCGCCCTCTTATAAAAGGCCCCCACCTCTACCCCCTTACTCGCACCTCTCAAGCCCTTGGATCATCCAACCTCTACTCATATTATCTCTCCACATCCCTCTATTACTCTTATAAGCCTCACTTTGGGAAGAATTCTTTCCAAGGAAGCCTTTGGATCAAATCAAAAAGAGTTACCTAATTTAGAGGTATTGTCTTCTGTTGAGTTTCTTTCTTTTATTTTCCTTCTTCACTCTCCACTATATTATTATTATTTGATCCCATAAAAACACCAGTATCCTCAACATACTATGATTTTTTTATGATAGTGATTCTACCTACACTTACACACACCTTTGTCTAATGGTTAAAAAATATACTGTTTCTGTGGGTGGAGAATTACTGCCTCACGAAACGATGATTGTTCAATAATATTTTAACACCTTTCATGCTGTCCATTATGATATCAGTATATTTATATATGATATATATGGTATTTAGTTTTTATATATTCTTATTAATTTTATTTTAAAATCATGTTGTTATGCTTTTTTGGTTGTGGAACTGTGATAATTTCATCTGAGGAAATGTGGACTACCGCCCCCTCAAGTGATGTGACTCGTTCATGCCAAACATGGAATTTATAAAGAAGGTAATTAATGAACTTATTTTACCAATATAACATATATGTTATACTGTAATTATAATATATATATATATGTATCATTTAGTTTTAATTTCTTTAATATGACAAAGAAATGAAAGTAGCGTTCAGGCGTACGTACGACCTACTGTCTCCATGAACGGTTCATTTCATTTTTTATCTCCAAATGTTATGGAATAGTATAAAATGAAAATATAATGGATATATATGATATTTAAATCATTAATACCATTCTGGATATGATGTACTTATAACTATATGGGCAATTCTTTTCAAACAAGTTCATTTTTAACTCATGTACCAAACATCGAAAAAACTTATGATATGAACTCACAAAATTAAATAATTATGATAACATGATAATATGTGATATGAATTTAATAATAAACTTTAAATGAAGTCCTTATTCAATTATAAATTTACCATAGTTTATTATTTATTAATATAAAGAAATGAACAAGACAAGTCGAACTTAAGGTAAGAGACTTTGTCTCAATATCCTTTTGTTGATGAATAATTTAATTTATATACGACCCTATTTTATTAGTTGTATAATAAACCCTTTTGACTTTTAATTTCATTAAAAAATATTCTTTTTACATGAATAGTTTTACTAAACAACAAAAGGGAATATTTTTGTCCTACGTATGCAGCGACAATGGCTTCTCCACTGATGTGACCATTATTTGAGTTTCAGCTTCCTCTACAAGCCATAATGTTTTTTAATGAAAAAAAAATAACATGTTTTACTTTATTTTGGTATTTAAAATTGTTTTGATAATGTTTTTATTATATCAATGTGTTGTATTGATATCTTGGGATTAAAATATGGAAATGTTATGTTTCCTTTATGCATGTTTTATGTGATACAATTATGTTATGGTTCTTGGAAATTGTTTATGAAGACGAGTGGTTACATGATATAATAAGGGAGAGTGAGCCTGAGATATCTCTCCAATGCATTGGGTAATGCGAAGGAGTTAAATGCTAAGGTTTATCTGAAGTGACTTAGGGAATATACTGTGATGGGTATTCCAAACGTAACCATGAGGGTTACCCCCTACGTAAGAATGTTATGAATGCCTCAAGTTACCTGTATGTATTATTATTTCTATGAGTTATTCATAAATATCTTAATTTCCTGAGTTATGTTAAAGTGATTATTTTTTATGAGTAAAGTATGATTTCATTGATTTTTTATGTATACATGGACTAATGTTTTCTTCCTATATTTTCCTATCCCTTACTGAGCTTTTTATGCTCATCCCAAGTTTTTGAAATGTTTTTCACAGGTCAAGGGAAAAGTACATGATGTGATGATAGTGTCAAAGAAGTGTCAATAAAGAATCCATGTTTTATTTTAAATATGTTTCCTTTGATTGAAAAAAGATGAATACTGTCTTTGATGTAACCACCTTGTTTAAATGTGGAATGTAATGCATGATTTATGATCTACTTCTCTAAAACTCTATACCTGAAAATATCCTCAATGTGTATTCTTGAAATAACTAAATATTAAGTAATGTTTAAGGCTTGGGCCTTATAGTTGGTATCAAAGGTCGGTTTAGATAACTTTTGGAGTTATAATTCTATTAAATGATTTTCCAAAAATATATATATTTTTACATTATGGTCAAATTGAAATGATATAGAATTTAAAGATTACCATGTTGATTCATCTAAGACATGTTTGTTCAGAATGGTTTTCTGCAGAGGAAACAGGGAAGCAGTGCTAGGGAGGCATACAGAAGGAAATTAACATTTAAATCAGCATCCTGAGATGGTCAGAATTGGAATAGAATAGTTTGTTTCAGTAATGGCACAATTGACTCAAGTGATAAATTGTGGTGGTATCCATGCATGAGATAATCCAGATCAACAGCAGAGGAACATGTCATTGGTGGAACATTTCATAAGGCAACATCCCCCAATCATTCAGAGGATTATCTGAACCTGTGCGAGCTAAAGGGTGGATTAAAGCACTGGAGAAGATTTTCGATGTCATGGGGTGTTCAGATAATCAAAAGGTTAGTCTTGCTGTTTTCCGTTTGGAGGGTGAAGCAGATCCATGGTGGTTGATAGTTAAAAATATCAGGGACGCTGATAGGATTGATTCTCTTGATCAGGATGAATTATAAGGTATGTTTCTTGAGAAGTGTTTTCCTAAGGCAGTTCGACATAAGATGGAAAAACAATTCTTGGAATTGAGGCAAGAGGACGACTTAGTGGCTTCTTATGAAGAAAAGTTCACTCGATTGGAATGGTATGCTCTAAATTTTATTCGAGACCTTGATAGTAAAATCAATCATTTTTACTCAGGATTAAATCCAAAATATCGAAGGTAATTAGGTTCTCTTGAGTTCAAAATTTATGAAAATCTTTTTCGATGTGCTAAGAAGGTGGAAATGGGGATTGCCGATGATCAAGTGTTCTATGAAAACTAATAGAAGAAGAGACCGAGGTGGTTGGAGAAAGGGAATAATCCTTCAAAAAAGGTTAATGGTAAGAAAAATTTGTTTGCAGTTTGTGATAAATGTGGTAAAAAGCATATTGGGGTATGTCTTTTGAAATATGGAAAGTGCTTCCAATGTGGTAAGATGAGACATAAGGCCTGTGATTGTACTGGAAATGATCAGGGTAATGGTAAAAACAAATTTTATTTATAGTTAGTGAAATGTTTCAAGTGTAATGAGATGGGTCATTATGCAAACGAGTGTCCGAAAAAGAGCTCGAATGATGGGAAGTAGTCAGTCTACAAGCATAAAGGTGTGGTGAAATCCTTTGAAACTTCTTCTGCATATGTTGGACCATCAAATGAAGTGATATGAAGTATATTTTTTGTTTCAGATTATTCCAATGTGTTGTTTGATTCAGGGTCTACACATTCTTTTATCTCTGAAAAATTTTCTATTAAATTGGGAATTCCATCTCATAAAATGACTCATGAACTTGTGGTAAAAACACATAGGGGAAATTTTGAGGCAAAAATAATTTATAATAATCGTCTTATACTTTTCCTTGGAAAGAACCTACTTGAAAACCTTATTATTTTACCTCTAGTAGAGTTTGATGCTATCCTGGGTATGGATTGGATCTCTGTTTACCATGCTAAGATTGACTGTAGAGCTAAAGATGTTTCCTTTCGGAAATAATTTCAGTTTGTGTACAAGAATGAACCCTTAATTTTGATAAAATATCAAGAGGCTAAGAAACTTTTAAAAGATGGAAATTTATGTTACATTGAACATATTGTTGAAAATAAAGGAACTGTTTAGATTAATGATGTACCAGTGGTAAATGAGTATCCAAATGTTTTTCATGATCAGTTTCCTAGAATAATACCAGATCGGGAAGTTTAATTTACTGTTGACTCAGTTCCTGATGCTAAACCAATTTCAAAACCCCCTATTGAATGGATCAAGTTGAACTTTTAGAGTTGAAGGAGAAATTACAATATTTATTAGAGAAAGGTTTCATTCGACCTAGAACATCACCATGGGGTGATCCTGTTTTATTTATTAAAAATAAATATGGTTCAATGGGACTTTGCATTGATTATAGAGCCTTGAATAAAATCACTGTTAAGAACAAATATCCTTTGCCTCATATCAATTATTTGTTTGATTAGCTTCAGGGAGCTGAGTATTTTTCAAAGATTGACTTGAGATTGGGGTACCATCAGTTGAAGGTAAAAGAAGCATATATTCCGAAGACCACGTTTCGTACAAGATATGGACATTATGAATTTCTAGTTATGCCTTTTGGGTTAACCAATGCACCTGCTGTATTCATAGACCTTATGAATCGAATTTTCCATGAGTTCTTGGATAAGTTTGTGGTTGTTTTCATTGATGATATTTTGGTGTTTTCTAAAAGTAAGGAGGATCATGAAAGTCATTTAAGGGTTATTTTGAAAACCTTAAATGAAAATAAATTGTTTGAGAAATTCAGCAAGTGTCAGTTTTGGTTGCAACAAATTTATTTCCTTCGTCACATTTTTCTAAATATGGAAAAACTATTGATCCTATAAAAACAAAGGTTGATTAAGAATATCCAAGACCAATAGATAAAACCGTGATTCATAGTTTTCATGGTTTGGAAGGCTATTACAAAAGGTTTGTTAAAAAAAGTCACGGTTGTCCAACCCATTGACTAAGCTGACTCAGAAGGGTGTTAAGTTTATCTGGACAAAAGAATGAGATGATTGCTTTCAGGAATTGAAAAGAAGATTGGTGAATGCTCCAGTATTGGAACTACCTTCCAGGAATGGTGATTTTGATATCTACAGTGATGCTTCAGTGAAAGGACTTGGTTACATCCTAATGTAGAATGATCAGGTAATTTCTTATGCTTCACGTCAGTAGAAAACTCATGAGATAAATTACCCTACACATGATTTGGAATTATCTACTGTTTTTTTCACTTTAAAAATTTGGAGGCATCATTTTTATGGTGTAAAGTGTGAAATATATAATAATCACAAAAGTTTAAAGTATATATTCACTCAGAAATAATTGAACACGAGACAGAAGAGATGGCTATAATTAATCAAGGATTATGATTTCATGATTCACTACAATCCAAGAAAAGAAAATAAATTGGTAGATGTATTAAGTTGAAAAAGTAATGTTTAATTAACTATGTTAAGTTTGGACCGTGATCCTTTGGTTAAGGATTTGATGAATTTTGGTGTGAAAGTTGTTGGTTCAGGAAATTCTTCTGTTTTGGTTCAAGTATCAGTGAAATCTTCTCTATAAAACAGAATTAATCAAGCACTGAAGCAAGACAGTGAGTTGTAGAAAAAGGTAGACCTGGTTCAGAAGGGTATGTTATTTGAATTAAACATTGATAATGATTGTGTTTTGAGATTTGGGAAGATATTGTGTGTGCCTTGTGATTCACAGCTGGAGAGAGAGTTGTTATGTGAAACTCATAGTTCTCCATTTTCAGTTAATCCTGGTAGTACTAAGATGTATAAAGATCTTTGGTAGTATTATTGGTGGGATGGAATTAAAAGAGATATTGCTGATTTTACTATGAAGTGTTTAACTTGTAAATAGTTTAAAGAAGAGCGGCAATTACCGAAAGGGATGCTTTAATCTTTACCAGTGCTAGAGTGGAAGTGGGAGAATATATCCATGGACTTCATTGTGGGATTACCGAAGACACCGCGAGGTAATAATGCAATCTGGGTTATTGTTGATCGCTTGACTAAATCTACTCATTTATTTTCTATACGAGATAATTTTTACCTAGATCAACTTTCTCGATTGTATCCTAAATATATTTTTAGGTTACACGGAGTTCCCCTCTCCATTATATCTGATCGTGATCCCAGGTTCACTTATATCTTTTGGAAAGGCCTTCAGAAGTCGTTGGGTACTGAATTAAATTTTAGTACAGCTTTTCATCCTCAATTATATGTGTAGTTAGAACAAACAATTCAGACATTGGAGGATATGCTACATTCTTATTCTATGGATTATCAGGGATGTTGGTACCAACATCTTTCATTGGTTGAGTTTTCTTATAATAACATTTTTCATTCTAGTATACAAATGGAACCATTTGAAGTATTATATGGGAAGCACTGTCGAACTACAGATTTTTGGGATGAGGTGGGTGAAAGGATGTTGATGGGACCATAATTGGTAGTAGTGTTGGAAAAAAAGTTCAGCTGATACAGAAACACATGAGTAAAACTCAAAGCAGACAAAAACGTTATGTGGACAACAGGAGGAAAGATCTCTCTTTTGAGGTAGGTGATCATGTCTTCCTCAAAGTTTCACCATGGAAAAGTGTGATGTGATTTGGTAAGAAAGGAAAGCTGATTCCATGGTTCATTAGACCATATGAAATTTTGGAGGGAGTTGGATCAGTTGTATACCAATGGGTTTACCTCCGAGTTTATCTCAGGTACATAATGTTTTTAATGTTTCAATGTTAAGGAATTATATGCCAGATCCATCTCATGTTTTGAGTCTATAGGTATTTAAACTGGAAGAGAATCTATCTAATGAGGAAAAACTGGTCCAGATTCTTGAAAACAGGGAGAAAGTGTTACAGAATAAGGTGATTCATCATGTAAAGGTTCTATGGAAAAACCATAAAGTTGAAGAGGCAACATGGGAATCTGAAAATGTAATGGGGGATAAATACCACCACTTATTTGATAAGTAAATAAATTGAAGGGACACAATTTCCTAAAGGGGGGAAGGATGTAACATAACAAGTAAGTAAAGAATATTGTATTTTCGTATCTATGTCTATTTATGAATTATATATTGTGTTAGAGGATTAAAAGCAGAATAAATCCAATCTTAAGCATAGAATACTCTAATATTTTTAAAAGATTATTTTACCACCTTTTGATGAAAAACCATTTCTAAATATAACTTTTGATAATTTTATAATCTCTATTTTTCAAAATAAAATTATTATTTAGAATTGGGACATTGAAATTTACTTTGGATAAATTTTTGGTATTTTTCTGACAATGTTCATTTTCTAATGAATAGTGAAAAATACTGCATTTTACTTCAAAAATGAATTTTCATCTAATTTAATTATATGGATAGATTTTTTTAATTGGTTTTATAGTTTAATTAGAATATTTTTGACCATTTAATCCATTGGTGGTCATTATAATTAATTTCACTTTGAAATTGGACATAAACAATTGTCAATCTTTAGATAGATATTGTTTCTTAAAAACACGCTATTTGTTTTGACAACATGAATTATTTTTTAAATTAATTACTGCAATTTATGTACTAATAATTGGGTAAAATGGATTCCATATTTGTAATCAGAAGTTCCAAATTATGTAATTAAGACTCTTTTGTTTTTGGACATTATGAATAGTAATGATGGTAATTATCTTTAATTATTGTGATTAATTAGTAAACCGGCAGTTAAGGGTAATAACATAATATCATAATAATATAAAATGACCCCAACATGTGTCCAAATCCTCGTTTTTGAGTCCTATACGACCATGGGAAGATTTTTACCACACATGAGGGCCCATGGAGTCACATGGGTGTAATCGTGACATTTATGGAATAATTTTTTTAAAAAGAAGAGAAATATAACCAAGGTTTATATATCCTAAGTAAAAAAATATTAATTCTATTTTCATAAATGATCTATTAGACTATAAATATTCATTGGAAATATAAAAATATTTTCAACATCATGGTATTTTTTTTATATTTTTTAGACATTAAATAAATAAATTTATTTATGACACCATGATAATGTAGTGATTACCTCATTAATGAACGATTTAAATAAAATGAAAATATAAGGTAAAATTTAAGAATTAAACTTGTCAAAAACCTATTGTATGGGTGGATTTCTAAACCTTATCACCTTAACCTAGAAATATATTATTGTGACCTTTAAAATCAGAAAACCATTTTATAATAAAGTGATATTTCAAGACATTTCAAAAGTGACCCTTCACCCTCTTATAGAAGGCCCCCAACTCTACCCCCTTACCCACACCTCTCAAGACCATGGATCATCCAAAATATACTCATATTATCTATTCACATTCCTCTATTACTCTTATAAGCCTCAGTTTGGGCAGAAGTCTTTCCAAGGAAGCCTTTGGCTCAAATCAAAAAGAGTTACCTAATTTATAGGTAATGTATTCTCTCGAGTTTCTTTCTTTTATTTTCCTTATACACTCACCAATATCTTCTTCTTATTTGATCCAATAATAAAAACAATATTCTCAATATACTAGGATGTTTTTATGATAAGGAATATACCTACACTTACACACACCTCCATCTACGGGTTAAAGAATATTCTGTTTCTGTGGGTGGTGAATTACTGCCTCACGAAATGATGATTGTTCAATCTTCTTTTAACACCTTTCATGGTGGACATTATGATGTCACTGTATTTATATATGATATATATGGTATTTATTTTTTCTATATGCTTCTGAATTTTATTTTTAAATAACATAGTTATTCTTTTCATGTTGTGGAACTGTGATAATTTCTTCTAAGGAAGTGTGGACTACCATCCCCTCAAGTGATGTCACTCGTTCATTCCAAACATGGAATTTATAAAGAATGTAATTAATGAACTTATTTTTCCTATATAACATATATATTATTCTATAATTATAATATATATATGTCTCATTAAGTTTTAATTCCATTAATATGACAAAGAAATGAAAGTAGCGTTCATGCGTACATACGGACTACCGTCTCCATGAATGGTGAATTTCATTTTTTATCTCCAAATGTTATGGAATAGTATAAAATAAATATATACTGGATATATATTATATTTAAATCATTAATACCATTCCTAAGATGGTGTACTTATAACTACATGGGCAATTATTTTCAAACAAGTTCATTTTTGACTCATGTACCGAACATCGACAAAACATATGATATGAACTCACATAATTAACAAATTATTATAACATGATAACATGGGATATGAATTGAATAATAAACTTTAAAGTAAGTTATTAAGAAATTATAAATTTACCAATGTTTATTATTCTAAAATATAAAGAAACGAACAAGACAAGTCAGGCTTGAGGTAAGGGTCTTCGTCTCAATCTACTTTCGTTGAGGCATAATTCAATTTATATACAACCTTATTTTATTAGTTGTATAATAATACCTTTTGAATTTTAATTTCATTCAAAAGGAATATTTTTACATAAAGCGTTTTACTAAATGACAAAAGGGAATGTTTTTGTCTTACGTATGCGGCGACAACGACTTCTCCACCGCCATGACCATTACGTGAGTTTCGGCTCCCTCTACAATCCATAACTTTTTTTAAATAAAAATAAATACCATGTTTTACTTTATTTTGGAATTTAAAATGGTTTTGATAATTCTTTGATAATATCAATGTGTTGTATTGATATCTTGTGATTGAAATGTGGAAATGTTATGTTTCCTTTATGCATGTTTTATGTGATACAATTATGTTATGTTTCTTGGGAATTGTTTATGAAGACGAGTGGTTCCATGATAAACTAAGGGCGGGTGACCCCAAGATATCTCTCCAATGCATTGGGTAATGTGAAGGAGTTAAATGGTAAGGTTTCTCTGAAGAGATTTAGGGAATATACTATGATGGGTATTCCAAACGTAACGAGGAATGTTACTCCCTACGTAAGAATGTTATGAATGCCACAAGTTACCTTTATGTCTTATTATTTCTATGAGTTCTTCATAAATATTATGATTTCATGAGGTATGTTAAAGTGATTATGTTTTAGGATTAAAGTATGATGTCATTTATTTTTTATATATACATGCACTAATGTTTTCTTCCCATATTTATATATCCATTACTGAGCTTTTTATGCTCATCGCAAGTTTTTTCAATGTTTTTCACAGGTCAAGGGAAAAGTACATGATATGATGATAGTGTTGATAAAGTGTCAAGAAAGAATCCATGTTTTATTTTAAATATGTTTCATTTGATGGAAAAAATTAATATTTTCATTGATGTAACCACCTTATTTAAATGTGGATTGTAATGCATGAATTATGATCTAATTCTCTAAAACACTAAACCTGAAAAGATCCTTAATGTGTATTCTTGAAATAACTCAAGATTAAGTAATGTTTAAGGCTTGGGCCTTATACATTATGTATCATGAGACTAGATATTACCCAATAAATTGGAATGTTATTTGGTGAACCCATTATAACATGTTCATTCAGATGTGTTTCACATGAAGAATCAAACATAAACATAAGGGTTACTTATATAATGAAATAGGTATCGTAATCAAGTCATGTAGCATAACAATTTGGAATATAAAAAAAGAGTCATGAAAGTATTGATTTAAATCATACATGAAATATAATAAAGTAAAATAGGAATATATCATTATAAAATATTTTCAATTCAAGTGAAAATATTTAAAATGTTGGTTTAATAATGTTTATAAATGAAATATTTTAATGTGGTTCAAGGAAAATATTAAAGAAAATTTAAAGTGGAAAAATAATATTTGTTTTTCTAAAACAAAAATTGAATAACATATGTTTTTCAGGATAAAATGAGTGATTTTATAAAAATAATGGTGTATTAAAAAAATATTATGGAGTACATAAGAAAATGTGTAAAAAATGTGGTAGTTCCCATTAATCAGGATTGATTATCAGGAAGATTTATAAAGGGAACCTTTTTAAAACAAGTATTTCTACATAAAAGATCTATGAAATGATACAAATAAATGATTTTAAAAAATATAAAAAATTTGAATAATTATATAATAATAATGAAGAATAAAATTACGTTAAAGATAGAGAAAGCATAACCTTAAGGAAAAATGGCGGTTTGGAAAGAATCCCTTACCTTATGTCCAAAAGTGTTATGCACTTGTAATCAATGTCTTGGAAAATGAAATTATATTAATTAATAATTTTTTTCATAACTTCCATAAAATTTATAAAATTTATTATAATTTTATTATGTTAATTTATGTCATTTTTCATGAGTTATAATATAACATTTAATCATTCTGGGAGCATTCGTTTGCTTGATTTTGATGATTGGTTCACTTGTATTCATGTTTGAAAGATAATGTAGAATGATAATAGTTGACCAAAATTTAAATTATAACTTATTTATGAAAATATAGATTAGAAAATTTTATTATATAACATTTTTCCATATTTTAGGGTTATTCATTACATAAAACATTAATGATATCTGTTTAGATTATTTTGGCATTTTTTCAATCATCACGAACTAGTTTTGTTTTATTAATTAGTATTATGTATCTATAATCTTTATAAAATATTAAATAAGTTTTAATAAAGATATTATAATATTTTATAACCATAAAAATGGTCTTTCAACCATCATTGAAGGAGATAATGGAAATCAAAAACTCATCATCCTTGAACACAATAAATTAACACATCACGGTCGATGTTTTCATTTTAAAAACAAATTGGGAAGTGAAGAGAATTAATGATGGGGTTTTACATTAAAAAAATTACATTAATATATATAATATATTAATATATATAATATATATAATATATACTGGTGTTATAATTTCTCTTGGATAATAGGAGGTGTGGAGTAGAAAAGAAAAGAAAAAGAAAGAGGTTTTGACCTCTTGAATTCGTCTCATGGAGAACCTCCATAGGGGAATTGGGTTTAGAATTGTGGTGAAGAAAAATCCTCATGGTAGTGGGAGAGAGACTTGGGAATATTATTGGGTATAATTTCGATGTGTTTCATGTTTTTTGAGGTGTGAAGAGAAGAGGTTGCGAGGGGTGGTATTTGTAGTGGAGGAGAGGGATGTTTTTGATTACTTTATTCATTCTTCGATTATTTTTGCTCAAGAATATGAATAGTGTGAATTCATATGGATTCATAAAGTATATTGGGAATTTTATTTCAGAATAACAGTTTCTTACATCAACTTTACATCATCCATGAATTAATAATTCATGTATTTAGCTTATATCGTAGTTACTGTATTACACTATTTACAAAAAAATCAACTTTTTTGAAAAATATAAAAAATTTAAGCTAATAATTTTTTCATGTGTCATATTAAAAATGTTTATTAATTTTATGAAAATAATTTTCTAAATATGAGAAATTTAATTTTTAAGTAAAATCATAATTTATTTCAGAAATACCAATTTTAAAATTATAACTGATTTTATAACACTTTGAAAAATTAATTATGGTCTCATAAAATTGACATATAATAATAATACATATAAATATTAATTTAATAATATTTTTTGCTAAAATAGTTTTTAAATAATTATATTAATTATTAAATTTTAAATAAAAATTTATGTTTTAATAAAATAATAACACTTAACTTATCATTTTTAAGATATTTATTTATATATTACATGATATAAATATATCATATTCTCATTTATAATATCCCTATGTTTTACTTATACATTTATAGGTGAGTTCACTATTATATTGGTCAGTTTAATTTTCATAATGGTCACATTACTATTCCAAAGGTCAGGTTACTATTCCATTAGTTTTGGTTTCTTAATTTCTAAAAATACCTCTTATTTCATTAAATTTTCATTTAAAATGTTTGTATTGTGTTCCATAAGTTAATTTATGTGATTTATACAATATGGAATAATTATAAAAAGGAGAAATTTTATTGATATAACTCTGAGTCATTAAATTATTCCCCCTTATGAAATTTCTCAATCAAAAAATTATTTTAAAAACTAAGGGGAAAAAATTTGAGGGTACTTATCCTTCATTTCTTCCTCCAGTTCCCATGTATCCTTTTCAAACATATGGTTCCTCTATAGTACTTTGACTAGTTGAGTGGTCCTATGGCATATAACTTTATCTCTATGATCATAGATCTTCACCAGCTGCTCCTCTTAAGGGAGATCACTTTCCAACTGTACCACCTTTAAATTAAGTACATATGAGGGATATGGTATGTACTTCCCCAATAAGGATATGCAAAATACATCATGTACTTGATACATGGTTTGTATAATTGTTATTCAATAGGAAACATCCATTATAGGATCAAGAATCTTGGAGGGAACTATGTACCTGAGACATAGCTTTCATTTCATCCCAAATATCATGATCCTCTTCCATGGAGATATGTGGAGGAATACCATGTCACTAACCTTAAACTTTAAGTCCCATCGATGATTATCCGCAAAGATCTTATGTATAAATTGGGAAATCAAAATATTATGCAGAATGGTTTTCACCTTTTCCACCATTTCTTATACCATTTTAAGTTATAGAAGCTTACATTTGTTGACTTCATCCCAACATTCCAGTATTCTTATTCTTTTCCCATAAAGGTATTCATGTGGATCCATTTGAATGATCAAGTGGAAGCTTTTGTTGTAAGGGAACTCGAATAGAGGTATATTTTGGTCCCATACTTCTTTAAAGTCCATAAAACACTCTCTCAACCTGTATTCTAGTGTCTAAATAGACTAATCTTATTTTCCATTAGTTGGAGGATGAAAAGTCATAATGAAGTTCAACTCAATGTTTAGAGATTGTTGGAGACTTTTCCAAACCATAGAGGTGAATCTCAGTCCCCGATCAGATATAATAGATTTGGGAAATCTATGAGGACTTAACACTATTCTAATTTATATACATTCAATTTTATCCATTTATAATTCCTATCAAATTGTGAAAAAGTTATATGTATTTGTAATATGATTCACAATAACCCATATATGATTGTTTTCTATGGATGTCTTTGGATGTCTAGTGTCCAAGTACATAATGGTGTTTTCCAGTTCCATGTTGGTATGGTTAATGGTTGTATAATAGATTTAGAAGTTTTCCTTTCGGCCTTAATTTTCTGACATACCAAGCAGTATGATGTATATTTCGTGATCTCCTTCTTCTAATTGTGCCACATATAGTGTTCTTAGAGATCCCAATACATATTTTCTCTCAATGGGTGAACATATAAGGTTGAGATATCATTCAAAAGGTACTTATTTATCACTAGATTGGATGGTACATATAGTCATGACCAAAATCTCATGACCCCTTCCTTATCTATTTTGAACTCTAAGGATTTTCCATTTATAATATCTTCCACCTTTTTCTGAATTTCATTATCATTTCTTTGAGCATCCTTTATTTTCTATAGGATATATGGTTAAAAATAATTTTAGAAGGGGTTGAATATTTTCCCCCTTTAATGATTCCCATGTATATCATTTGATGGTCTAAGAAGATTGGATCCCTCTCAATTCTCATCATAGATAAAGATTCATGATCCTTTCCACTTATAGCATCCACCACATTAATTTCTTTAACAGTATGGTAGTGGATTGAGAGGTCGTAATATTTGATCATCTATAACCATATTAACTGGTGAATACTAATATTATTCTTTGTGAATATATATATTAGGATCTTATTATTAGTGTATATCTCACACTTCTCCCCATAGAGATAATGCCGCTGTATTTTTGAAGCAAAGATCACAACCGGTAGCTCTTGATCATATATGGGATGGTTATTATCATGAATTTTCAACTTCCATGAGAAGTAGGATATAGATTTATCCTTTTTCATCCATAAATATCCTAATACCTTCTTTGAAGCACATCTATACATGACTATGAGTTACCCACTTGTCCATAGTGTGAGCACTAGTGCAGTGATAAACATATTTTTCAACTCTTTGAAGAAGTATTCACATTCACTTGTCTAGAAAAACTTCACTCCCTTGTGATTCAACTTGGCTATAGGGTTTTAAAATCGATATATGTTCTTAAAAAATCATTAGTAATACCTCTCTAGACCAATCACACTATGGATCTCCATTACAGATGTTGGCCTAGGCCTCTCTTTAATTTCTTTTGTCTTGGAAGGGTCCACAAATATTCCTTTTCTGGTAATAAAATGACCCAAGAATGATACTTCCTCCATCCAAAATTCACTTTTACTATAATTTTCGGAAAGTTTATCCCTATGTAAATCTTCAACATAGTATTCAAATGATCCTCATGATCCCCCTTTCAGTTGGAGTATATCTGAATACCATCAATAAATATTACTATAAATTTGTTGAGTTAATCTCTAAAGACTTTATTTATTAAGTCCTTAAACATTTTTGGAGCATTATTGACTCCAAAGGGAATCCATATGAACTCATAGTGTCGATAATTTTTTTGAATGGTAGTATTGTGAATATCATCCTTCCCTACCTTTAATTATTAATATCCCGACAAAAGTTCCACCTTAGAGAAATACTTACCACCACATAGTTAATCAAACAAGTCAAATATACATGTTAGTGGATACTAATTCTTTATCATGATTTTTTAATCTCATGATAATAAATGTATAGGTGAATTAATCCTTCATTATTTTTGATGAAGAGGACTGGGGAACCACACGATGAAGCACTCAGGTGTATAAATCCTTTTTCCAGATTCTCCTACAACTTCTTTAGTTCTTCCTACTCAATAATGGACATTATATATGGTGTATTTGATATATGAATAGATCTAAGAAAAGTTAAATTATGAACAAAACTTCTCATTGAGGAGGAAGACCATGAAACTCTTCATGGAACATATTAGTGTAGTCCCCCACAAAGGGCATGTCTTCAAACATGATTCTTTCCTTCATCTCAATCATCTGATTTTGATATGCTTTCTCATAAGTTTATAATATCCACAATTGAGACAATTATTATTATAGAGATTCATCCTCATTCTTACTATTATAAAGAATTGGGGGATACCTCGAGATGTAATGATTGATATCCCTTTCCAAATAGGTGATGGAGATTCATCCTCCTCTTTATTCATTTGTTTATTATTTTTGCTCAATAATATGAATAATGTGGATTCATGTGACTAAATATAGAAACTAGTTCATGTGATTTCAAACCAAAGGTTCTTATATCATCTTTACATAATCCATGACTCAATAATTCATTTATTTAGGTTATACTATAAATTAACAAATTTCACTAATCACAAAAATTCAACTTTCCTAGAGAAATACCAAAAAACTATCCTAAATATTTTCCAATATGTTGAATTAAAAAAGGGTATAAATTTTATTAAAATAATTTTATAAATATTATACATTTATTTTTTAATTTAAATCATAATTTAATTGGAAAAAATCAATTTTAATATTATAACTGATTTTATAACAATTTGAAAATTAATTAAGGTCACATAAAATTATCTTATAATCATAATACAAAAAAATATTAATTTATTAATCCATTTTATGAAAATAAAATTTCTTTTAAATCATTATTGTAACACCCCGAGATTTTGTAAGATATATTATTTTTAATTTCTTTCATATCTTCTATTGTACGCTACAACAAAATTATCTTGTGCTATATGCAACACTATATTAGCTTACAGTATAAACAACAATAATCTTGGATCATGTTACACACAATTTCAAGTTCGTTTGATAGAAGTTATTTTAAGTAACATTGAGAGTATATATATATTCAATGTATAAATGAAATATGGTTGGATTCTATTATATGAAACAACAAATGAATCTTGAACTACATTCAACCCTTACTTGACTTTCATTACACGCAATCGCGACCTTCCATGATAGCGTGTGTTGTATGCAATACCGAGTTTCACTAAACAACGATATGTTATTAAAATATTATATAAACTAGCCATTATGAATATAAATACCCACTTTTTGAAATTTTATAAATTTTATCTTTCAAAATGGACTTCATTTTTGCATTCAGAATATCAAAATTATCCTAGGGTGAATTTTTGGTATTTTTCTAAAAACTATCAATTTTTGATGAATAGTGAAAACACTGGGTTACTATTTAAAAACTGACTTTTTATTTAAATAGTTATTTATTTTATTTAAATTTATTTTAGGTCAAAATTTATACAAAATACCTATATAAGTCCAATGTAATTAATTGGAGTCATTTTATAATAATTTTTGATATATAATTTTTTTTTGAAATTTTCATCGTCTTTTACCCACCTCCTAGGAGAATTTGAAAATTTACATAAAACAAAATTTTACTGCTTCTGTGAGTAGAATTTAGAAAATCCTAAAGACATGGTTAATATCATGGTGTAAAATGTGGTTTAATTAGATAAAAATAATTTTTGGTGAATAGTAACTTTTTATTTTTATTTAGCACGGTTAAAAGTAAGTAGGGTAATTAAGGGTAAAAATGATATTATAATTACCCTAAAACATGTCCTAATTCTATTGTATAAGTGTAAATCGACTAAAAACAACCTTAGGAAAAAAATATTACCCTTCAGGTACACTTGGATTAGATTAGGACACTTATTATTATTTTATTTAAAAAAGAGTTAAAATAGTTAAAATCAATGTTTAATAACTAAAAGATTTTTAATATAGTATTAAACATAAGATAAATTAGACTATAAATATTCATTATAAAGATAAAAATATTTCATACATAATTGTATTTTATTTACAATTTATAGACATTATATAATTTAATTTATTTATGACACAACGGTGATGTCGTAATTACATTATCAATGAAATATTAACATAATTGATTTTATAAATAAACAAATACATGTAATTTGAGACTTTTTATGAATTACACTAAATTTATCAGTTAATATGACATGTTATTATTGATTCATTTAACTATTTTTGAACTAATCATGTTTTCTATGAGTTTCACAAAAATCAATTACCAAATAGACTCCAAATTGACATAAAATAGTTTTTAAAACAAATATTATATTATTAATTGCTATTATATTCCTAAAAATATAAAGTTAGGCCAAATGACTTAGATTAGGTTATATATATTAATAAAAAACCACTTGAGTTTCGTTTGGATTGTTATAGTAAGTTTATTAACTGTATTGTGTAAGAAAACAAGAAGACACGATAAAAGTTAAATTATTTAACTTAGAGTTAAATCTAAATGATAAGGTTAAAATAGGAACCTAAACTTGTCTAAAAACTATTGGTTGAGAGGATTTCGACCCGTACCCACTTTATCTACTAAATAAATCAATATTAGCTATTATAAACTGAATATTACTTTTTTATAAAATAATATTTTATGTTTTTCCAAAGGTTCCCCTCTCCTCCATTATAAAAAGGGAACCCCTTCCCTCTTCTCTTCACACCCTTTTGAGCCTTGAAGATCGGCCAAACCCTACCCATTACTCTTCTAAATCTCTCTAGTTATATCATAGAGGTTCTGGTCTTCTCAAAACACCATCTCTAGTGCCCTAAGAAGAAGATTAAAGGAGGTGCGTCGAGGAAGAGGTAATCTCTTCTACCGACTCTTTCAAGTTTCTTTCCTCTTCTACTTACTCTTCTTTAGTTATTTTATTATAAAGTAATAAAATCAGTATTAATTATATACTGATATGTTATTATAAATATGAAACAACCCTATTACACCTTCTATCCATCCTACGGAAAATGAAATCACCGCTCATGCGTACATACGAAATACCGTCTCCACGCTGTGGTGTAATCAGTTTTTCCACTTGCACCTTACTTGGATGGGTATAATGGTGTAATGAATAACTATATATGATTATTATAACATTATATTGATTCTATGATATTATATAATCCGCTAAAATTCCATTAAATAAACATGGGAATGATATCATCACTCATGCGTACGTACAGATTACCGTCTCCACGACGCAATGAGATTCATTTTCCATGGTAACAATTCAAGACTGATTATAAAGTATATATAATAAGTAATCATGAAATATATTACATAAAAATTCTACTGGATTTATGCATATATATATATATATATGTATGTCATCTACTTAATTCCATTCAATTCAATAAGGAAACGAAAACCAGCGTTCATGCGTCCGTACAGCCTACCGTCTCCATGAACGGTGTACTTCTTTCCATTTATTGATCTATTATATATATGTATATTTTGAATATATATTATATATAAATCATGTTTTATATTCTAGAATTGTGTAATAGTGATCTAAGTAATCAAATTAATAATTACAAGTCAAAACACGAACGATAAATGAAAGGATTTTACCCAAAATGTTGCTTTAACATGGAATTTACAAAATAATTGGTAATATAAAGTCATAAGTGAACAATATATGATATAATAACAATGAATATGATTCTTTAATAAGTCAATGACATTATTTAAATCATTATACAGAAATCTCAGACACATATGGAAGAAATTGGACATAAGGTAAGGGATAACTATTCCAATCACGTTATTATCCGAGAATGTTTATTCTTAAATATTTACTGGGGTTATTTTTATCATCCATGTCCATGTTTTCTGAAAATGTTTTCATGTATTTTTAATGTCCTTTTTACCCATTTTTTAATTTTACCACATGTTATGAAAGGAATCTTAATTTTTTTTACCACACGAGGAACTTTTTGACTTTTCTGAAAAAAGTACGAGGAGAATGTTATTTTTAAATTATACGGCGTGAACAGATTTCTATGGTTTCATAACGCCTCATTTTCTTGAAGCTTCCTCTACAATATTGCATGATTATTTTCAAAAAAACCCTTTTCTTTGAAAATTGAATGGCATTTTGTGAAAAGAAAATGGTGTTGAAGAAGAAAGGATATTTCCCTCAAGAATTCATTTCAAGTGTTTTATCAAAACTATTTTCCATCTAAAATGACATTATTTAATATGTTTATGTTTCAAGTATAATGTATACATTATTTACATGGTTTTATTTTTCTTATGATGAAATGATATCCATTTTTTATATGGATTATGTTTTGATGGCATGATGTTTAAGAATCCCATTCTATTACATGGGTTATGCTATGATGTATGATTTATGATTTTGTGACACACAAAAGAATGATTTCATTATGAGATGGATAGGACATATATCTCCCTAAAATTCATTGGGTAATGATTTATATCTCATGAGATAGACATGGCTGGAATGGTAAGTTAATCCGGTTCAGTGATACAGAACTGGAACGATGAGTGAACTCGATTTAGAAAGGGACTTTGTCCACTAAAATGGTCTTGGAAGCAATTATGTGGATAATATGGAAATGATATCATGTGATTAATGGTTTTCCACAATTATATGTTTTCATCCCATGCTATTTTATCATGATTGATGTTCCATTATGATATATGCCTTATGTACTTCCAAGATTTATGTCTTTGCTCAAGATTTGGATGTTTAGATTTTATATTCAAGTTTTTGCATTCAAATGTTTATAGATTGTTTTATGTTCTATATGTTTACCCTTACTGAGAATTTGTGCTCACCCTTTATATGTTTTCTTTTCCTTAGGATATAAAGAAAGGGTTTATGTAAGAAAACAATAGGGGAAGATCTTTATGGGAGATGTTGGAGATCTTTCACCATGATTAGAAGATTATGATCCAAGTTTCCAAAGACACTAAAATATTGCGGTACTTATGTGTCTGTTTTTGTTATGTATTATGTGTTCCACAAAAAGTAATTTAATGTCAATGTACATCAATACTTGAGTCTTTATAGTTGGTATCATAGGAAAGGTTTAGTTAGCCTTTGGAAACTAGGATGCGAAAACTTTAGTAAGATCTCTAGAGATATTTCTATGGTATGTCTAGGGATGTCCCTAAGGTTAAGTATACATATAGGTTAGAGTCCTAGAATTATGTTGACGATCCTGAATAACCTAGGGTGAACCTAAGGTGTCATGGATTAAATAATTTTTGATAAGTTAGACATCCCATAATTGAATTTTTATGAATATGTAGTTCCTCATTATTTTAATTGTTTCTTACACAATGGTTTCTGGTCTTAGTCAACAGAGGGAATGAGAAGAAATTCGGTTAACATTGATTCCAATGGAAAAATTAGTGAATATGATCAAAGAAAATTTGTAATGCCTGGAGAGAAAGATTTGTGATTATGCCGAATCAGTCATCTCGATATATGATTAACAAGTTGAACATTAGTTGTATTCCTAAGCCATAAAATAAGAGGAAGATGAAATTTTATGCATGTTCGCATGGTGAGGAGCATAGAGAAAGGAAGATTGAGATTTCTGAAGAAGGGAAGAAGAACCTTGAGTAATACCTCAAATGGAGGCGAAGATGTTATCTATGTGGAGAAAAGGGTTATAGAGTGAAAGACTGTTATGGAGTCCAATGTCTTATCTGTGGAGAACATGGTCATTACCAAACTCAATGCCCTGACCTAAGAGGTTACTTCTAACTCAAGGAAGGACTTATTCCATGAAAATAATTGAAGAGGATGGATTTAACTGTTTATGTATTGGTATTCATGAATAATGTTGATGAGGTACTTTAATGGTATATTGGAATATCTATGTATTGGTCCATTGTGGTTTTCTATAAGAATATGGTACTGGTAACCATGAAAAGTGATTCAAATATTTTGTAATGCAGATGATAAGCGCATAATTAAGGGATAAGGAGAAAATAAATTGATTGATATTATTCATGAGCTCATGATTGATATAATAACTAAGTGATATCCTGGTTTGAATAAATAGATTTTTTGGGATTTTGGTATGTGGAAAGAGTTAACTTTTGATAGCACTCATGTTTTCACATAGGTTATATGGTTATTCATGTTTCAAAAGAAAACATGATTAAGGTATCCACATGTTTGTAATGTGACCAACTAGATATATCATGATAGATAATGGTATTCACATGCTCAGTAGATGACATTTCTAGTAATCGTTTACATTACACTATGAGATTGGATAGAAGTATTTTGTATGACCCAAAAGATTGAAATGGATTAAGTTGGACATAAGATATTATTGTTTAAGGCTAGAAACTTTTTTTCGATATTATTTCTGTAATGTTATAATAGTTTAGTTTTAGAAAAAAGGACAACCTGCAAGAGGGGTGACGACCCATCGCGTCAGAAAAAGTTGTGGGAATCGAACCCACAACTGAAGTGCGACAGGCCTTTGCCTCATACCATTGGCCTATAGGAAGTCCCTGGTTAGTAGAAACAAGTTTTATTTTATTAAGAGGTATTATAGATGAAGTATAAGTCCATTTTTGGAAACATATAATATTAACCTCACCATAGATGGACTTATGTATATTTGATAACATTTGCTAACCTTTTGTCCGAGACATATGGAATGACCCATCATTCTATCACATGATCTGCTAACACTTCACGAATGAAAAATTCAAATTCATTTCTTTAAGAGATGAAGTTTAAATTGTTCAAGGCATGAACAATGGTGAGATTATACCAAAATAAAGTAAGTATTTCTTCTAATTCCAATTTCTTCAACTTTAGGGAAATGATCTTGAAAACAAAAAATGTTGTCCTTTTTCCTTTATATCTGATGAATTAGATGGTACCTTATATCATCACAATTTTATGGCTTTGTGATTGTTGGCATTTCCATAGCCATGTCCTCTACCACCCTCCATCACAACTTGATGGTTATATTTCTCTTCCATATCCATATTTTCACCTATGTCCTCCTATGTGGAAACTCAGGGATAAGTTAATTTGGGTAAAAGTTACGTTTCATACATTAGTTTTTAAAATTAAGATTTAGTATTCCTTTTTACAATGTGGGTTTCTATTAAAGAATCTTTCAAGTCGTAAACGATTTATAACCTCGATGAATTTCAAGGGTGAAATTCATTTTAAGGGGGGTATAATGTTACACCCTGAGATTTTATAAGATATATATTTTTTTTAATTTATTTCATATCTTATGTTGTATGCTACACCAAGATTATCTTTTTCTATATGAAACACTGTATTAGCTTGCTGTATACACAACACTAATCTTGGATCGTGTTACACACAATTTCATGTTCGTTTGATAGAAGTTATTTTACCCAACATTGAGAGTATATATATACATATATATATTCAATGTATAAATGAAATATGGTTGGATTATATTATACGCAACAACAAATGAATCTTGAACTACACGCAACCCTGACTTGGATTTCATTAGACGCAATCACGACCTTCCATGATAGCGTGTGTTGTACGCAATACCGAGTTTCACTAAACAATGATATATTATTAAAATATTATATAAACTAGCCATTATGAATAGTAATACCCACTTTTTGAAATTTTATATATTTTATCTTTCAAAATAGACTTCATTTTTGGATTCAGAATATCGAAATTAGCCTAGGGTGAATTTTTGGTATTTTTCTGAAAACTTTCAATTTTTGATGAATAGTGAAAACACTGAGTTATTATTTAAAAACTGACTTTTTATTTAAATAATTATATATTTTATTTAAATTTATTTTATGTCAAAATTTATACATAATACCTATGTAAGTTCAATTTAATTCATTGGAGTCATTTTATAATAATTTTAGATATATAAAAATTTTATTGAACTTTTCATCGTCTTTTGCCCACCTCCTAGGAGAATTTGAAAATTTACATAAAACATAATTTTACTTCTTCTATGAGTGGAATTTCTAAAATCCGAGAGCCACAGTTAATATCAAGGAGTAAAATTTGGTTCAATAAGATAAAAATAATTTTTTGTGAATAGTAACTTTTTACTTTTATTTACAACGGTTAAAAGTAAATAGGGTGACTAAGGATAAAAATGATATTATTATTACCCTAACATGGGTCTAATTCTATTGGATAAGTTAAATTAGACAAAAACAAACCTTAGGAATAAAATAGTACCCTCTAGGTCCACTTGGATTAGATTAGGACACATATTATTTTATTTAAAAAATAGTTAAAAAAGTTAAAATCAAAGTTTAATAACTAAAGGATTTTTCATATAGTGTTATACATAAGATAAATTAGACTATAAATATTCATTAGAAATATAAAGAGACTCCCTACGTAATGATATTTTATTTATAATTGTTATACATTAAATAATTGAATTTATTTATGACACAACGATGATGCAGTAATTACCTTATTAATGAAATATTAACTTAATTGATGTTATAAATACCCAAATACATGTAATTTGAGACTTTTTTGAATTAAAATAATTTTATAGGTTAATATGACATGTTATTATTGATTCAATTAACATTGTTGGAACTAATAATGTTGTTATGTGTTTCAAAAAAATAAATTACCAAATAGTGTCAAAATTGACATAAAATAGTTTTTAAAACAAATATTATATTATTAATCATTATTATATTCCTAAAAATCTAAGGTTCTGCAAAATGACTTATATAAGGTTATATATATTAATAACGAACCACTTGGGGTTCGTTTGGCTTGTTATAGCATGTTTATTAACCATATAGTGTAAGAAAAAAAGAAGACACAGTAAAAGTTAATTTATTTAACTTATAATTAAATGTAAATGATAAGTTTAAAATAGTAACCTAAACTTGTATAAATCCAATTGGTGAGAGGATTTCGACCCATCCCAACTTTATCTTCAATATAAATCAATTTTGAGCTATTATAAACCGAATATGACTTTATTATAAAATAATATTTTATGTTTTTTCAAAGGTCCCCCTCTCCTCCCTTATAAAAAGGCACCCCTTCCCTCTTCTCTTCACACCATTTTGAGCCTTGAAGATCGGAAAACTCCAGCCAATTAATATTCTAAACCTCTATAGTTATATCAAAGAGGTTATGGTATTCTCAAAAGACCATCTCTAGTGCCCTAAGAAGAAGTTTAAAGGAGGTGCGTTGAGGAAGAGGTAACCTCTTCTACCGACTCTTTCAAGTTTATTTCTTCTTCTACATCCTCTTATTTATTTGTTTCATTATAAATTAATAACATCAGTATTAATTATATACTGATATGATATTTTAAATATGAATCAACCCTATTTCCCCTTCCATCCATCCAACGAAAAAAGAAATCACCGCGCGTGCGTATGTACAGAATACCGTCTCCATGCCGTGGTGTAATCAGTTTTTCCACCACCACCTTACTTGGATGTGTATAATGGTGTAAAGAATAACTATATGTGATTATTATAACATAATACTAATTCTAAGATATTATATCATCTTCTCTAATTCCATTCAATAAAAATGGTAATGATATCATTGCTCGTGCGTACGTACGGATTACCGTCTCCACGACGCGGTGAGATTCATTTTCCATATTAACAATTCAAGAATGATTATTAAGTATATTTCATAAGTAATCATGAAATATATGACATAATAATGATACTGGATTTATGTATATATATATATGTACGTCATATACTTAATTCTATTCAATTCAATAAGGAAACAAAAAACATCGTTTATGCGAATGTACAACCTACCGTCTCCAAGAATGGTGTATTTCTTTCCATTTATCGATCTATTATATATATGTATATTATGAATATTTATTATATATAAATCATTTTTTATATTCTGTAATTAAGTAATCATGATCTATGTAATCATATTAATAATTAAAAGTCAAAACACGGACGATAAATGAAACGATTTTACCCAAAACGCTACTTTAACATGGAATTTACAAAAGAGCAGGTAATATAAAGTCATAAGTGAACCATATATGATATCCTAACAATAAATATTATTTTTTAATAAGTCAGTGACATTATTTAAATCATTATACAGGAGTCTCGGACACATACATATGAAATTGGACTTAAGGTAAGGGATAACTATTCCAATCTCGTTATTATCCGACATTGTTTATTCGTAAGTATTTACTGGGGTTATTGTTATCATCCATATCCATATTTTCTAAAAATTGTTTCATGTATGTTTAATGTCCTATTTACCCATTTTTGAATTTTACCACATGTTATTAAGGGAATCTTACTTTTTTTACCACATGAGGAACTTTTGGACTTTTCCGACAAAAGTATGAGGATAATGTTATTTTTAACTTATACAACGTGAACAGATTTCTACGGTTTCAAAACGCCTCATTTTCATTAAGATTCATCTAAAATATTACATGTTTATTTTCATCAAAACCCTTTTCTTTAAAAATTGAATGGAATTTTGTGAAAAGAAAATGGTTTTGAAGAAGAAATGATATTTCCATCAAGAGTTCATTTCAAGTGTTTTATCAAAACTATTTTCCATCGAAAATGACATTATTTAATATGTTTATGTTTCAATTATAATGTCTCTATTATTTACATAGTTTAGTTTTTCTTATGATGAAATGATATCTATTTTTTTATATGGATTATGTTATGATGGCATGATGCTTAAGAATCCCATTCTTTTACAGGGGTTATGCTATGATGTATGATTTATGATTTTGTGGAACATGAAAGAATGATTTCATTATAAGATGGGTGATACCTATATCTACCTCCAATGCATTGGGTAAAGATTTATATCTCATGATATAGACATGGCTATAATGGTAAGTTAATCTAGTTTAGTGATATATAACTGGGACAAGAAGTGAACTCGATTCATAAACAGACTTTGTCCACTAAGATGGTCTTGGCAGCAATGCCTTGGCTACAACGAAAATCATATCATGTGCTTAATGGTTTGCCACAATTAAATGTTTTCTTCCCAAGCTATTTTATCATGATTTATGTTCTATTATGATATATGCCATACGTACTTCCAATATTTATGTCTTTGCTCAAGATTTGGATATTTAGATTTTATGTTCATGTTTTTGCATTCAAATGTTTATGGATTGTTTTATGTTCTCTATGTTTACCCTTAATGAGAATTTGAGCTCACCCTTTATATGTTTTCTTTTCCTTAGGATATAAAGAAAGTTTTTAGGTAAGAAAACAAAAGGGGAAGATCATTATGGGATATGTTGAAGATCTTTCACCATGATTAGAATATTATGTTCCGATTTTCCAAAGACACTAAACTATTAAGGTCCTTTTGTGTCTGTTTTTGTTATATATTAAGTATTCCACATGTAATATCCATGTAAATCATGCTTTGGGTCTTTACAATTATATTAACTATTAAGTTGTAAATTAACATTTATGTTTTATAAAAATACCAACAATTAATTTATAATTTTTAAAACATTGATTTACTTATTCATTGATATAAATATATCAAATTTTCATTTATAATATTCCAAAATTTTATTAATACATTTATGGGTGATGTTACTATTTTATTGGCAGGTTTACTATTAATAATGGTCACATTACTATTCCAAATGTCAAGTTACTATTCCATTGGTTTAGGTTCATTAATATTTATAAGTACCTCTTATTTCATTAATTTTTAATTTATAATGTTTTTATTGTGTTATCTAAGTGATTTTTTATTATTTATAAAAAATGCAATAATTATTAGAAGGAAAATTTTCATTGATAAAATTACGGATACTTACATTATATCATTCCTCACTATTCAAGATTATGGTTATCATCCTTTTTATGATTTGTTTATATGCCCATTGACTTACTTGTATTACTATAATCTTGTTATTATTTTCTTATTCCATTAGTTTTTTTATTGAATACCCTCTCTTATTAAGTTCCCATGTTATCATGTATAGTTAAAGAATATCAATGAAATTTAAGGGTATGTTATGGTGTTTTAGTTTAGGTATTTATATTTTTATTTCACTATATTATTATATGTACCTAATTACCCAAAGTCACTAGGCCTCATGATCATAAGGGGTTGTATTAAGTGGGTTCTTACATAATAAATCGGGAAATAAGGTGTAATAAAATATGATTTTTCATAGTTCTTATCAGAAGGAAGGCTAGTTATTTTCAAGGATTAATATTTGAAAACCCAAGAGAAATACTTAGGGATAAAAATAAACATAAGAAAAAATCCTTATATTTTGGTAAGGTATTGAGTATTTGGATTCCAAGAAAATAAATCATGGTCATGATACTATAAGTGGATGTGGATCTAGCATAGTTTTGTGTAGGGGTAATAACCATGAAAATGGACCATTGAGCTGTACATGATCTTCACCTAGTTAAAAACAATGATCCTTGTTTAACTACTTATTTGAAACTTTAGAGGGATATGCTTGGGTAATTTTACAAGCACATTATGAACCATTGTTAAGGTAATAAAAATTCATAGAAGATTTTAAATTTGGAAGTAAATCCTAGATTGAAACCTTGAAATTCATAGGTTAAAGACTATATGAGTTATCTCGTCAATGTTCATGGTTTTTTCATGTATTTAATAGTTTAAAATTCACATCACTATATTTTTTGGGTTTAGTGAATGACTATAAATCAGAGAATCAAAGTCAGTAGGAAATGGGAGGGGAAATGTGATTACTACCCAAATGAGATGCTCAACCAAATTGATGAAAGAGTTGGAAACTTCATGAAATTACATTATAAATTAAATCAAGTTTTTAACTGAAAATTGAAACAAGAGGAATTAAAAATCCCCCTAATAAAGGTAAAGCTAAAATTGATACCATTATGGGTTTAAGGACATTGAATTTTTGGGGATCTTATGATCCTTTAATTGGAAAACAATGGATCAACTCTATTGAAAAGATATTATATTTCCTTCAATGATATGATAAAGAGAAGGTCATGTTGGTTGTTTGTTGTATGGAAAGAGATGGTGATAAATGGTGGATGCTGATAAAAAGTATGTAACTATATGAGGAGATCAAGGAAATGGAGAGGGAAGAATTCGGTAAAATGTTTATCAAAAAATATTTTCCTCTTACTCTCTAATTGAAAACAGATAGGGACATACTTATCCTAGAGAAAAAGGGAGAAGAATCCATCATACTATTTGACGAAAAATTTACAAGATATTCATGATATGAATTTGAAATTTTCATTACCCTGAAAAGTAAATTTCAAAATATCTTTGTGGTATATCATCGAGTCTACAAAAATATTTGTAAATTATAAATGTTGAAAATAATATGGAAATTGTTTGATGTTCCCTAAAAGTTGTATTGGATATTGGTAAATCTAAAAAGTCTCAAAGGTCAAGAAATAAGAAGTGAATAGTTGATTTTAATCCTGTATAAATGATATTTAAAAATAATGGTATAAATATTTTAAAACATCATACTTGTTAAAAGTATGGGAAGAGATATCCCATAAATTCCCGAAACGGGAAAGGAAATGATTTAGGTGTTGGAAGGAGGATCACCTAGCTAGCGATTTTTGATGGGAGAAACACACTAGTGTGAGGGAAGAAATGAATTATCCAGTAAACCCTTAACATATTTACTAATGTTTTAACTACAAGGATCAGTGAAACTATGTATATCAATGTAATATTCCAAGGTTTGTTGATGATAACTGATGAAAACAACCTCCAAGGCACAAAGAAAAAGGGTGAACTTATTCCATCACAATTGATCAGGTGGATCTTGAAAATGTAGTGTTTATATGAATTATAGTTATGTATTCAAGGATAGAGAGTGAACTATTTTATTATTTTTCAATACATTCATTCATATCATTAATGATTTATCGAACTATTCAATCACCACCTCAAAACACAGAAGTCTAGTTATCATTGAAGATTAAAATGGATCAATTATTGAATCCCAAGTATATAACTCAGCCCTTATTGATATTTCTTTTCTAAATTTCCTATAAAAACTTGTGATACTCCCTTTAGAATAATTTTATGCTATTCAAGTTATGGATTCAATTTACTTGCATATGGCCAATATAAATTGTTGGGAGAAGTAAACCACCTTTCATATAAAAAATTGACCTATAATTCTATACAAGTGAAATTAATAGTATGAATTTTATTTTATATTATCATCTCAATAATGAATATTTTTTTCTTATGATAAAATGTATCTAGATAAAATTATTGAGACTAAGAAAAATATCATCATTGATAATAGCCCCATTAAAATTGAATTCACTTATATGTTTCCTAATGTATTTCCAGGTCTTTATCCCAACTGATAGGTTGGTTTATCAATATAAAATATACTTATATCTAGTTAAATATCCAATAATTTATATATAATGGTCATTTTTAACACAAGGAGATGAATAAACAATTACAATATATTCTAGAAAAAAGAGTTTATATGCCCTTGTTATTCACCATGGTGTGCACCAATCCTTTTTATCACAAAGAAGGATGAAAAATTGTACCCCTGCATTGATTATTATGAGATCAATAAGATCATGATGATGAAAAAGTATCATATTCCATATATTGATGACTTTTTTTCCAAACTATGCGGAGCCCAATACTTCTCTAAGGTGGATCATTGGTCTAGATATTACCAAGTAAAGGTGATGAAGTAAGATATCTACAAGAAAGATTTGTGTACAAGGTATATGCACTAAGAGTTTATAGTGATTCCACTTGGACTCACTAATTCTCTATTTATCATTATGGAAATAATGGATACAATATTTTTGGTATTACTTATATAATGTTTTGGTGTTATTTATAGTTTATATTGTTTGTTCCTCTAAAATAACGGAGGAACATAAAGAGAATTCGAATTATGTAATGAAGAATTTATGAAAGAAAAGTTTACTATCAATGTATATAGAATATTTATTTTATATGGAGAAATTAACCTTTATCGGGAATGTTATCACTATAATGGGATATTTATTTATCTTTAAAAAATAAATTAAATTTAATGTTGGCATGAACCAAAATATTTGAAATAAATCCATAGTTTCTTTGGACTAGTTGGGAAATCTCATCTATTTGTGGGAAACATTTCATGATTTCCAAGCCCACTAACGATGCTAACATAGAATGGTGTCAAGTTTGTGTGAACTAATGAATTCATAGAGAGATTAAAATAGTTGAAGAAGATTATAATGACTATAATTGTGCTCACATTAACCACCATTGGGGTAGTCATTGTGATCTAAAATGATGTCTCCAAGAAGGTATTGGGTTATGTACTCATGAAAGATGTAATTATTTAATCCTATACCTCTAACCAAGTAGTGATTCATGACTAGAGATAACAAAATAATGAACGTTAATTGAATTTAGTGATATTAAAATTGATGATTTGGAAATATTATCTTTAATGGGAGAAGTGTGACATATAAACGGATCATAAAATACACATGTATATATTTACACAGAAGGAGATCAATATGTGATAATGAATGTGGTCATAGTTGACAAGGATTATGATTCTTCAATCAATTACCGTCCTGGGATGATGAAATATGTCATAGATTCTCTAAGTAGAAAGTTTTATACAACCCTATCCATGATGTGGATCGCAAGGGATCCGATATTATTATACATGAAAATCATGGAAACAGGAATAATAAAATGATATTCATCAAAAAATTCCCAAATTACTTCTTATTAATATATTATTGATAGGATCACGGAGGCTTAGAAAGATAATGAGCTTATATAAATAAAAGTAATAAATAATATGGAGTTCAAATTTTCTAAAGATGTAGTTATAAGTTATAGAACCCAGATATGTGTCCCATTAGACCATGAGATGAATAAATAAATTTCGGTTGATTCATGGATCTTATCCTTCTCCACTCTTTTAGAAATTACTAATATATATAGATATTGAAAGAAAAAATTCTAGTCAGACAACATGATGAGGGTTATTTTAGAATTGAAATAATGATTCTTGTTATGCCAAAAAACAAGGTTTAATGATATAAGTCCTAAGGAATGATGAAACCATTTCCCATAACATTATAGAAATTGGAAAAATATAATAATGGATTTCATTACAGGACTCCCGAGGGACTATAATATATATACAACCATCAAGATGATAATCAATCACCTTACTATGTTATATTATTTTATTAATATCAAGGAATATTTCTATCCTAAAAAAGCAACCAATATATACATAAGGGATTTGGTAAGACTGCATGAAGTTTCAATCTATATTGTAACTAATATAGGTCTGATTTTTACATTGAGGTTTTAGAGAAACTATAAAAAATTGTTGGATATTGAACCAAGATTCAGCACTACTTATCACTATCATATGGGTGGTATGTCCGAATGGACCATTAAAGGTCAAGAATATATTTTGAGATCTTTTTAAATAGATTTATAATGTTATTGGTATTTTCACGTTCCCCTAGTAGATATATAATATAACAACAGTTTCCTGTCCATCATTTTAATGAAACATTCTAAGGATCTGTATGGGAATTTGTGTCAAAATCCAACACGTTGGGGTGAAGGTGAAAAGAGGAAGTGTATGGTACCTAATCTTATCCAATAAATTATAGGCATGGTTTAAACCATTCAATGTCATATGAAATCCACAAAATATTCACAAAAAATGTATGCATACAATCCTTGACAAGATCTAGGGTTTGAGGTTAGAGATAAAGTGTTCCTTCTAGTATCGCTCTGGAAGAAAATAATGTGGTTTGGGAAGAAGATAATTTTTAGTATAAGTTACATAATACCATTTTATATCCTCAATCGCATCGGAGCTATGGACTAATGACTAGCACTCTCACCTAACCAATCCTAAGAACATGATGTGTTCCATGTACTCCTCTTTAATAAGTGCATACCGGAGCCCTCACATGTAGTGAATATATAGGTGGTAAAATTGGATAATGATATTATATATGGGGAGAATATGATAAATATCTTAGATCATAGAGACGATGTTATACAAAATGATACTACTCACTTTGTCAAAGTTTATGGTGGAACAGAATGTTTGATGATGTAACTTTGAAATTGGAAGAGGAAATGAATTAAAGAAACCTCATTTTTTAATGTATGAAATAAAAATTATGAGGGTTAATGTTTTGAATTGGGGATGAATGTAATGAACTTAAATTTTAAAAATTAAATTAAAATTTTAATTGGGTAAATTCCTTATTTAGAAATGAAATTATAGAAAAAAACATGAACTAATTCAGTAATAAGGGAATGTTGTTATTTATATCTTGTCTGATACAACATACTGTTAAGAACAATAAACATTGATTTTATAGGGTTTATACAATGATTTTATTATTTGTATATATATACATGGTTATGATAAATCCTTTTGACACAGAAAGAGGAAGAAATTTCTTAAATAGTAGGATAATACCCTATGAATCTCAATTATGGGAGATTCCAAAGGTGATAGATTTACTAGCCTTTTCCTTTAACCAATTCTATGATATGATTCAACAAATAAATCATAAGTGGAGAAATTTATTTGAGAAGTTCAAGCTTATTAAGATCACAATATAAATCATGATTGTCAAACCACCCCAATACAATCTCACACTCGCACACCTTCTCCTTATTGAATTTGTAGGAAAAATAACAGACTATGTATATAGACAACAATAATATCAATTTTTATATTTTTATTTTTAAAAAAATAATAATTATATTTTCTATGAATTGGAATCTAGTAACCTTAAATAGGTGTTTACTTTATTTTATTTCCATAAGAAACAAGGAATCACATCCTAGAGGACCAAATAGTTTAGTAGTCTTACTAAAGTATAGACATACATGATTCCCATAATATAATATAATATAAAAATTAAAACATATTTTTTATTCTATAATACCATTATTCCCTTTAGAACATAATTTCATATAATTCATAGTAGAATACCTCGATTATTGGGAAAGGAAATAAAATAAGTGTGATATCAAATTCTTAGTAAGACTTACAAAAAGCAGAAGATATCATGACTAAATTAAGAACAATCAATATGAAATAATAAATATGTAATAGAAAATATCTAAACACACAAGTCATTTAATCTATAACTTTACTATCGTGATTAGATGTGGAATAATAAATATAGCAAGATAAAAAACTTAACACAAATGAAATTTACATAACTTACTATAATGAATAGATAAGGCATAATCATTATGGAAATGTAGATAAATAAAAACACATACTATTTAATAAAAAACATTGAATTATATTCATCCAGTGAAAATATAATTGAGAAAATCCCATGGAAAATAATAACTGAATTATTAAATAAGTAAATTCTTAATTATTGGACTTCATGAGATTAGGCATCGTGATAACTCCACCATCAAGACCTTTAACAAGGATATTTAAAAATATTTATAAATGTAATTTAATGCTAGAGTAGTGATTCAACTAATGGGACTAATTATCTATCAAGGGGCTATACAAAACTGTGATCTTCCCATCACTCCATGTCCAAAGTAATCTTAATATATCTAATATTCGATATAATTCATTAAAATTGTGCCGTATCATCAAATATATGTATTGAGTAAATAAAATGAATGTATCAATATATCCCTAGAAAAAAATAACTTTCAATGTAGAGCACTATATGTATAAATTATATATGGTTTAAGTAATAAATATATCCATGATAAATAATATTTGAATTTAGGGGACATTTAATTTCAAATTATCACAAAAAGTTGAATATTTAAATAGATAGTTAATGACTACAAAAATGAATCCAGAAAGTGAATGAAATTAATTTATTTTAGTCAAAATTATTATAAAACATCCTTATAATAAGTAAGGTATCAATTAAACATATTCCTAGTGATGTACAATAAAAATAATGGGTTGTTTCACTAAATAATTGAAACACCATAAAATATATTTGAAAACATTATTGAGGAAAATTTAATTTTCATTTTGAAAATAAAATTTTAAAACTAAAATTTTCAAGAACTTTATGGAAATATTTTTAACTTACATTAACATTTGAATATTATAAAATATTCTTTTATAAATTTATTGTTCATGATTGCTGAAAATTGTGTTAATGTTTTACACCTTAAAACAAAGATTCCTTTTACGTATTCTAAAAAAGATAAACATGAATTGTTTGTAAAATGAGATAACAATATTTTTTAATTTTTTTTAAAAAATGAAAAAATGGGTAAAAATTACTTTATTAAATCATTTACCAAAGGTTGAAACCATTTTTTAAAACATTTTTAGAAAAAAATTATTTTTTGAAAAAATTATTTTTGATAGAATAGAGAAATGAATGATAATTTTAAAAAATAGTTTTTCAATATATTTTAGCAAAAATGAGTTAAAATTTTAAATATTATATAAAATATTAATGAACAAGCAGAGAATAGTATAATTATTTTTTTTAAGACAATGATCAAAAAATTTTCTTCAATGGAAGTACATGTATAAGCAATCTTAATTAAAATGGGATTGTGAAATAAACCCTTAAAAATATCATTAAATTTTTGTAAGAAATAATAAATGAATATATTAGGTTCATAAAATGTAAATACACATAAAATTGTTGATACATTATAAAAGTTATAATTTTTTACACACATAATCTTCAAATGTAAAATATAATGAAAAATTAATATAACCCAATAAAAAGAAACTGAGTTGTGAAACTATTTACCACATGATAATTTTCATATGAATTCACCTTGGGAAATAAAATTCAAATTTAGACATAAAATAACATTAAGTATGAATTAATAATGATATTACCCATCAAAGTTTTAGTATATACACCATATAAATAAATTAAGTGTATAACATTACAATATGTATCAATGATGGGAAATTGAGACGAAGTCCCCAAACTCATGCTTTGTTTTGGTTGAACATAAATTAACTGAAAGTATAATGTGTTTAATAATGTTACAAATTTATAATAAAACCATATCCATTTTTTTAATATCATATGGTATCCACTTATAACATTTTACAACCCATTTGTTAATAGTATTTCCTAATTTTCATTCTTTCACATGTTAATTGCTTTGTTTTGTCATGCATGTGTTTTCATGAATCTTCTTCTTATTGAAAATATTATATAGTTACAACATATAAATAATTATATTAAATTTATTAAAATTAATTTTTAATTTATATAAATTTTTGTAATCATTATTGAAATTTGGCCACGTAGAGAGGACCACATTACTTCGTGGAGACGATAAGTCATACATTTGCACGAGTGATGTTATAATTTACTTAATGGGTGGAAGGGTAAGGAATTATGTGATATATTAATTTTCTAGAATAAATATAATATTATATATATCACATATATTCACAAAATATATCCTTACTACCTTATTTTTAAATTGTAATTGAAAAATAAATTAAATTGCTTCGTGAGGTGGTAGTCTCCCATACACAAGAGCGAGGTTATCATTTTTTAAACATAATGAAACATTAGCTGGTATAAATGATATTATAATTAAATAAGTTTTATGGTATCATAAATATTATATATAAACATTAAATACATCCTTATATACAATCATGAGATGCATTGAAGGAAAACAAGTTACATCAGTTTGCGAGGTGATAGCCCACTGTGCACACAATTGATGATTTTTTCCATTTTATGGAGGAGGATATGGATATAGGTAATGAACTTAAAATAATAACATAAAATAACATTTAATATACTTATTTTATATTATAATCCTGGTTTAATAAAATATAATGGAGGTTGATGAAGAAACAAAATAAAAACACTCAATTAAGAATGTTACATCTTCTTCGAAACTAATTATTTGGCTTGAAACAAAAGCATTACTTGGTTATATTTATGATTTAAAAAGAGATATAAGATGTTTTTATTATATTAAGGATGTTATTTGGGCAGTTTTTTCTTAAAAAAGGGATTTGAATGTGTGAATATGGGAGGAGAGTGGGTGTACTTTTATGAGTGGCAGAGAGGACACAGATGGAATTTTTGAAAAGATTCAATTACACCATTGTTTTTATCATTCTAAAAGAATCCAAAATTTTTCATTATGAACCATTATTAACACAAAGCGCGACTAAACTCTCTTTTTGAAAAATACAGTTTCTTAAAAAACAATTATTTTTTCGTTTAAATGACTCATATTTATTTCTAAAAAATAGATAATCATAAGTTTCATAATTTAGTTTATAAAATTCATACCAACAAAATTAATTTCTATGTTATAATAGTACACTATGTTAAATTTTATTATACATGGGGTTGCGTGTTTTTCAAGATATTAAAAATATTGAATTCATTTAAAAATAAATATTTCATAAAGTATCAAGGTGTTACATTCACTTATAAGATAAATTTTTTGTTTCATATAAGATATAAAACATGATTTTACCATTTTTATGTCTCATGGTGTAACATTTTTCCCACCATTAATAAATTTCATTCTAACAATTTAAACACGATCATTGTAATCAAGGGTTTGGAATTTGGAATTTCCATTGTTGAAAAACCCACATCATAAAAGGGTTAATAAAAATTCATCTTTATTAGAGTAAAAAGGACATATTATGTTCATCTATAATGAAACATAAGAATATTTCCAATTAGGATAACATATGCTCTAATTATTGATATAATAATGGCAGAAAAGCATAAATAATTATAGAGAGGGATACTGATCATTGATCCAAAGAAACTGAATGATCAATGGAAAGTTATTGACTTGAAAAACATAAATATATACTGATTTAAAAGAACATTTGATTCATGGGATAAAAATTTAATAGGATAATTTTCTTGAAGTTCATTTTCCAAAATTCAAGGAATTATTTTACTATATAAGAATATATGGAAATATACTCTCTTGATAAGTTTCCATTTTATGATAATAATTTCATAATTTGGCAGCGATTAAATAAAATTCCACTCCATACCATAATCTATGAAATTAATATTAAAAAATGAATTTTTTAGTCTTGATACGATAGAACTAACATTTAATAGATCATAAGACCCATAAAAGAGTGTAAATTATTTAAACATGTTTTTTTAATATTTTATAAAACCAATATGGTTAGAAAAATTTATTTAATATAATAAACTAATTTATAAATAATAAAAATAACAAAAAAAGTTAAAAATTAATATTTATCCATAAAATTTGTTAAGTAAAAACAATGAAATATTATCCAAAACATCATGTAGGCTAGCAGTATTAACCTAACTTTTGTCACCCTTTGGAAACGGGTTCAGGTCCCACAACCTTGATGGATGAAACCAATTTTCACTTATCATACGTTTTTTAGTTTTCCTAAAACATTATAAGTATAACTCTTAAAACCATTACCAAAGCATAACAACCCTCAATTACCTTAACATAAAATATAAGATAAATCCTAATTTTTACCAATACCTTTAAAATTATTCCCATAAAATGTAATGGAATTGTACCTTATTATTTTATAAAACATATACTAAACCAATGGATTGTATTTCTATAAATTGATTCTAATAATATCTTTTATAATGATATTTTTATACCAGAAATTTATTAAAAAGGGTTTTTTAAGAGTTTGAAGTTATGATCAACCTTATTCTCATAGACCCATGATGGTATCTATAACTCTTAAGTCAATGAAGACTTATATGTTTTTAAAATTTAATAGAATACTTAGATATTTATTGATTATTAAAACTAAAATATCATTATTAAAAATATTTCTAATATAATTCTTGAATCTCAATACATAAATACTACATCTATTTTATTTCTGCATAAACCCTTCCTTGTTGTTTGGGTCAACATTTAGAGTAGGGAATTGTCTTGGAAAATGTATAGGTTCCCCACATTTAAGACAATGAAGTATAAATGGATACCTAGGATGAGATTTATTTTCATCCATCATAATCTTCATTTTTAATTATAAATTCATTGCTTTATACCCTTATTTTTCACACATAAAAAATTGTACCATTCCTTTGAGAAACATTTCTGGGTTTATCTTTCCATATTTCTACTAGGGTGGAAATTAAGCCTTTTTTCTTCCATGGTATAAACCAATCAATATGTCAGGACTGGATCCAATGAGGTCTGATATACAACTCCCTGACCATGACTCTAATAGGATAGGGGTTGGAAAATAGATACAAGTAGGCATATCACAAAAATGGGTGGCATTTTTTTAAGGTACCCTTACAGAATCAAACACAAAAACCTCTATTCAAACATATAGGGATATGAAAATGTATAAACAAAAATTAATGAAAAATTTTATCCAAAACCAAAGTATAATAGAATAATAGAAAGATGAAAAAAGAAAAAACAGATGCCCGTAAAAAAATTAAAAGTGTCCAACATACATAGAAGGAGGGGATCATAGTCAAATGTAGTTGTCAAAAGATCATAGGCCAAACTTCAGTAAAAGCCTATATCTGTCTGTTATACTAAGCTATAATTGCCTTAGGCCCCCCTATGACTCCATCAAAATGCATGTGGCATGTATAAAACAAAACATGTGTGGGAAGATACCATGCAGGTGTGAGAATAACAATACTTAGAAGTCAAAACATGTCCTAAAAAAATTGAGAAATTGAAAGTAACATTACACTAAACCAAGCTAGATGGAACCTAAATGATATAGAAACTCCATCTTGAACCCATCCTCAACAATACATTACATGTCAGCTCATTCTATAGGTGGTGTAATCCAAGGCTTATAAAAACACCACATGGACTCCCAAAATCACCCAAATATACTCATCTCAGACTCCAAATATCAAAAGGTTCCAAAATTAAATCTAGCTACATGATTCTAATAATGCCTCTAACGGTAAAATACATCCAATAGAAAACACTCCACAAGATCTGCCGTATTTAATGGCACTTGTCTAAGAGAACAAACTCCATTAGAAATAACAAGTTATTTCCAAATATAATGTTCATCACCACAGGTCCTATAAACATTTTATTTATCCCTTTACAATGTTTTTAGTACCCTAGTAGAGAGGATATCCCCCGGCCAATTATTTTAGTTGATGGAACTCTACTTCAGAGTACACACATCATGAATCCTCTATAAAAAGTGGGTATAGAAACTAATACCTCACCACCACCCCACAAACGACTGATTACTAACCCCTAATCATACCACATTTTTTTACCTCTCCTATATAGAGTGGCACACACCTCACTCTATTGAGGGAGAACTAAATCCTAAGAAAGTATCACACATAAAAAAATAGAGGGGACCTCTCCCCAGAATAATACTCCACAACTGAGGGAGATCTTACTATAGTGGAGTAACTGATCGCTTTTGCTACTCGAAGATGGGAGTACTACTCCATAAATGAGGACCCACACCATGGTATGATAGGGGATTACCACTCAATATATAGAGGTCTTACACCCTGGTATAAGAGGGGAGCACATCATTATAGATAGAGGACCCACACTGTAACATGACAGGGGAGTACCAATACTATGCTAGAGGACCCACACCCAAGAACTACAGGGGAGTACCAATCTACCAGTATGTTCACTATGGGGGACCCACACCATAACATGATAGGGGAGTATTGACCTCAGGCTGGAGGACCCACTCCTTGGTCCGACAGTGTAGTACCAAATCTATTGTAACAACATGTATAAAGGACCCACACCCTAGAATAATAGGGGAGTTATTACTACAAGGATATTAGACCTACACCATGACATGATAGGGGAGAACCAACTTTATCTAACATATCATATGGGGGACCCATTCCCTGACTTTGTTGGAGAGTACCAAAAACACAGATAGAGGACATGCTCTCTAATACAACAGGAGAGTACCTAATCTATCTTGACAATGAGTATGGATGTCCCATACCATAATACAATAGGTTCCCTCTATATCCAACTATATGAACAATACAGGAGGCATTCACCATAGTCCAACAGGGGACTACTGACCCCAATAGAACTACTCCATGAGTAGAATACCTCCAACCATTGAGGTGGGATATTCTTCTCTACTAATTCGAGAGGTATGGGAATCCCGTGTAATGATACAATAGGGAAGTAACATTCCTAGCATCACTCTAATCAATACAGATTTATCACTTAGGCTAGTTGAGTGTCACTTAATAAAGTACCATGCACGTCATGACTCACATTACAACATATCCATAGGTATGGTACCCCCACCATTTTATGACAGGGGATAAAATCTCTACCAATATAAAGATTATATTGGAACCACATCCTAAAATGATAAGAATGGGTACCGACCCGAAAGTTGACCCAATGATCTAACCTAATCCCTACCCAATGGTCCAACACCTCTCTAAAAATTTAATTCTTGACTCACACCACATTTTAAATCTAAATACACCATGAAGGCTTCCATTATCTTCTACAAAGAAAAATGACCAGGGTAGGAAACTCACAATCCTAAATATGATCCCAGAAGAAGGAGATAATGTAGGTGGTAGTTTCTCTCAAAAAGTGATACACGACATGTAAGGGGGGTCGACGAACATGTGACCCCATCTGCTCATGAGGAAATTTTCTCTAAATAAATGGGTTGGCTAGGAATATTGGAATACATGGTGTGTATTGCCTCTCTCAAGACCAACATCCATGTATTCCCTTATATGGTCAGCCAGTCATGTCTTCACATGCTGTGTACTAATGATACACAATGTGTCATGGAAAAATTTCCCCTTGGTAATGTCTCTTTCCCATGCATGTTCCCATCCCCCTATGTCCATGTACTTTTTATGTGTAGTTCTACCTGACCATGTATTTTAACACAGATCGCTAATCATATACCTTGGCCACCTGACATGGGGTCACTACATAGTGTGTAACCTCCGTACATGAAATTCATCTTCCCCAAATAGAAATAAAACATGAATCACAAAACTAAACTATAAATAGTGTGATTGGGGATTACTATTGGAATTTCTCTATGAGCCTCTTGAATCAACCCAGTTTCCCTCGTAACATATATATCAACCCCCACGGGGTCTCTAACAGTTGTCTAAGGGCACTAAAACCTCAAAAAATGAATCAAAACGTGGATCAGGAGAAAAAACTCAAATTTGAATATCTCATGGATTTTTTTGATTCATATGGTCCAAAATTATTTTTGAATCATGATGCTCCTCAATTCGATGTTGATCGATGAGAAAAATGGAGATCAACACCACCTCCTCACATTAATTAACTTGGGGGTCATCCATATTCACAATAAGAAAACCTCATATCATTTTTTTATGAGTGGAACACATAGGGGGAGGAGGTATTATTCATTTAATTTTAATTAAATTAATAAATCGCAATTTAATTTCAATACAACACACCTCTGACTGGATGCCTAATGCTGAAAAATTTTATGTCACACCTAGGGTAAAATCAATGTTCAAAACTAAAACAATGTCTTAGAATTCCAATATGAGACTCTTATAAGGAGTCATTACATGTTTCATGGGAAATTTCATGCATATGAAAAAAAATTAATATTTTAAATATCACTACACTAATGATCTATAGGCCTTGAAATCCCATGCCAATTAGCTCTTGGATTCCAAAATATTCCTAGAAATATTACAAAGTCTTAAAAGTCAAAACCCATGTCAGTATAGCCTTCCCACCTTTAGAATTTTCTTCCATAAAAAGTAAAAATGTATCCATAAGGGAAAGAAATTGATCTCTCCATTGGGAATCTCATTATAGCAATCTTACCAAGGGTTCCTATGCTGCATTCAATCATGCATTCAAGGGAACCAAAAAGTTCAAACCAGACAACATCCAGATCAACCAGGTAGAAATAATGCAACAAGGTATAAACATGTCTCCATAGCCATGATAGATGAGAAAAATCCAAGAATCTGGACCACCTACAGTCATAGGGTCTAGTGGTACACCACCTCGCTAACTGGACATAGATACCAATGTAACCCTTCTCTGAACTCACTTGTAAAAGGAAATTGCACCTCACACCTCGACATAATCCACATTGGACGGTATTGAATCATTCAAATGATTTTAATATAATCCCAATAATTCATCATAGTAGGGGAATTGAACTTAATTCTAGTGAGCCCAATGTTAAATCAGACTATAGGACATCCTCCTCAAGCATCTCACAGACTAAGATGTTGAAGAAAAAGCGAGGGTAACCAAATACAAAATAATGCTTCCCAAGTATAACCACTGGGTCTTACGAAACACTCTACAAAAACTCCCAACATGAAACCCCACATCAGATATAGTAGTTCAATTGATTCCTCCACAACACCTTCATACCATCCACTTCAGGTGGTACTAAATCACCCTCATGGTTTTAATCATGTAACAAAAACACATCTTGGTGGGGGTATCCTTCTTCCTCATATAACCAAATCTATCAAAAAACCCCAACATAGTCTCTATTAATGAACTGTGTCACCATAGTTAAACCATAAGAAAGATGAAATATAAAAAGAGTACCTCCCAATAGTGTCTATCAATACTAATGTATAAAATAGAAAATACATTGAGGGTACCTCTAATCGTCCTTATAGCATATGGGTCAAATAACTTTATGTCATATAGCAATCCTCGAAACCATTATCTATCTCCATGATCCTAGTGAAAACCACCACGAGGTTAGGGTAGAAACACCTCAAACCTCCTTCCACCACATCCTTCACTACCCACTCCTCTGACATGTCTGCCATTATGTGGAACTCCATTCTCCAGATGCTTCCTCTTCCAGACCGGTCTGTTGGCTACCTCCTTCTCATTATCACGGTTGGTAAAAATCCATAGAAATATATCCCTAGTAACCATAAGTGTAACACCGCCTCCCATGTATTTTAAGAGATCCCTACCATGAATCCTATACTGCATAACCATGTTCTTGATTCAAGGTATGAGTATGCCTCCTATGTTGTGATCTTGTACACTTTTTCCTACCAATTTATATATATGACTTAGGTTTGTGACCACTACTACCAACCAATTCCCCCTGTACCTTTGTTAGTAATATCTCTACTACCAGAGCTCACTCCAGTAGCCCTGAATAAAAGGAAAGGAATAAAGATACCACACATTCTTAGATGTATCTACAAAGTCCATGATCAAAGGTCCAAGGTATGAAGAATGGGTATCAAACCATATCCTTGGAGTATCGTGATAGGTATGCGAGCCTCATCAAGTATTCTTCCATGGTCATTATACCCTGTCAATGTTTTAGAAGCTCAGGGATACACACCAATCTCAACATAGTTGGGTAAAAATATTCTTAGAATATATGATCAAACTTTGTCCAAGTGACTATTGCCTCATCATGGGTTTGAATCACTATACTCCATTATTCGACCAGAATTTTTAGAAGGATCACCACTAGAAACACCATCTGGTCAGGAAGATTCCTCACAAGGTGGAAAAACACATGACTTCCTAAATCCATTCATCAATATTATAGGAGGGTCTGGATAACCAAAATACCTCATAGGTCACTATGTTTGGAACTCTAGAAGCACACATAGCTTGTGCACATCCTCAACCTGAAATGATATAACAACATTTTACTCAACATATACTGGCTCAATTAGTGGACCATCAAAAGGTATATCCCCATGACCAGTTTCGTATACTAAAGCCTTATCGCTCTGCGGATCATCATGGAAATACCACCTCAGAAACCTGTCTAGATTGAATCATGGTGGAATCCAAAAATAGAATTAATATGAGACACAATATAAGAGTATATATTAGGAGATGACTCAAGAAGGACATTGAACCCACAACCTAGTCCTATATGATGCATGTAAAAAAAATTCTTGCAACTGGTGTCCTAATGTACTAAGTCAAAAAATAGGTTATTAGAGTCCTAGTGAATGGATATGTTAGATGATGCACCAAAACTGGAACCTCTGGCAAGAGAGATGAACTTGTAACCCCATACAATTGTCACGATGTAGCCCAAACCAATATCAAAACAATTTTTTCCCAAAGTGGAACCCTATATGGTTCAACTTTATCTGGAATTGATCCAAAAAGGTCAGAGATAAAACTCCCCAATCCCACTTTTAATATTCGTGGGGATAGAAACTAGCACCGAGTAATAATATCAAGAAAACAAGATTTCTTTTCCTAATGTACCTGTTCACATGGACCTACAAAAACCTCCATGAAGTAGTGCAGAGGTATAAAAATATATAAACAGAAATGCAATAATTCATCTTTCCTAATTCAGAGTACAATATAAGTATTTAAAGTAGAAAAATGGAAAAATAAACTCCCATAAAAAACTATAAAATCATCCATTTTGAAAAGAAGGAGGGGAAAAATATCAAATAATACTTCAAGAAATATCCTCAACCTAGCTTTGGTTAACACCTAGTTTGATCTATTCCACTAAGCTTCACTGACCTCATGTCCTTCAGGGACTCCCTCAAAAGGCATGTAGTCTACCAAAAATATAACATGTGTGGGAAAATCCCATGTAGTGGTGTGTAAAAAAATACTTAGTAGGAACCCTAAATACCAAATGATAGGAATGAAATTAATTGGAAATAGTTGTCTTGGAATAGGCAGAGGGAACCCAATTGAGAGAGAAACTCCATCTCAATACCATCCTCTACTATACATGACTAGTTAGTTCAGTCCGAAAGGGTTTTCAACAAAGACATGTGAGAACACGACAAGGACACCTGAACTCACCTAGATATACTCATCCAAAACTCCATGTATCATGATTTTTTGACTCAAATACAACTACAAGATTCTACTTGAGGCTATATGAGTAACACATTCTCAAGAAAACACTCTCTACAAGATCTTCCAACTCATATGCGGCTCGTTAGAGAGAACACAATCCATCGGGAACAACTCTCTAGGTCCTACTCTAGTGAACAATACCAGAGGTCCTATCAACACTATCTTTCACCCTTTTAAAGGTTGTAAAAACTCCAATAGAGAGGAGCACCCTCGCAATTAGAAATAGTTGAGGGAGCACTTCTCCAGACCATGCACCCCATGAATCCTCTCTAAAAAGAGTGGAGAGGAACCCGAACCTTTCCACTACCCCGTTACCGTGGGATAAATAACTCTTATTCATCCCTAGAAAATTATATATTTCCTAAATAGAGTGTTCCCAACATCACTTTATCGAGGGATCTCTAAATCCTAACTAGGTATCACATGTAAGCTTGTACAGGGGTCTGGTCATCATAACTATTCTCCACAATCACGGTGGCTATAACTCTAGTGGAGAACCCACTCCCTATCACTACTCAATGATAGGGGAGTACTACTCATTAGATGAGGACCCCATACTTGGTAAGAATAAATACTACCACTAAATATATAAGGGGACTAAACCCTGATAAAATAGGGGAGTAAAAATAAATTTATAGAGAATTTGTACCCTGATATGACATGGAAGTACCACTCTATGTCTAGAGGACCCACACCCTGGAACGATAGGGGAGTACCACTCTACAAGTGTGATCACTATGGGGGGCGCAAACCCTCTCATGGTAGGTGAGTACCAACCCAAGGCAAGAGGACCCACTCCATGGTATAATTGGGGAGTGCTGACTCTTCTATAATAACATGTATGAATGACCCACACCCTTGCAAAATAGGGGATTCCTGAATCCAAGGATAGAGGACCCACAACCTGGAATGATAGGGTAGTACCCACTCTATCTAACATATCATATAGAGGACGTGTGCCTTAAAACGGTAGGGGAGTACCAACTCCACAGATAAAGGACCTGATCCCTAGTCCAATAAGGGAGTAACTACTCTATCTTTCTAATGATTATGATGGACACACACCCTGATACAAGGGGTGAAGAATGTATCAAACTATACAAAAGATACGGGACACTTGTGAACTAGTCCAATAGAGGACACCAAACTAAAAAAAATTCCATCGGTAGAGGACCTAGACCCACTGAGGGGGGAGTTCTGCCTCTACAAATTTAAGAGGTAAGGGAAACTCGTTCCCTGATACGTCGGGGGTTTACCCGTCCTAGAATCTCCCTAATCAATCTTGAATGGTATCCTATATTGGTAGATCTTTGCTTGTGGGATCTCTATACACATCATGAATCACATTGAAACATAAAAATAGGTAGAAGAAACACACCCTATTATGAAAGGGGACAATTTTTCTACCGACCTAATGAGTCTAGGGGACCCACATCCTGAGAGGATAGGGAAGGGTACCAACGCCAATGTTAACCCAATGATTTACCTTAATCAATACAGAAGGTATAACACCTCTTCTAAAACATCATGATTTATATATGCCACATCATAATTCTAATGAAACCATAAAGGTCACCATCATGTTCTATGAAGAAAACTTCTTAGGATAGGATACTAAAAAGACTAAATTTGATCCACAAATAAAGATATATAGAAGGTGGAATTTTATCCCAAAAGGATGATACAAAATGTAAGGGGGTCCACACAGTGTGTGACCCCACCAAATCACCCATCCATGTCCTATGAATGCATGGATTGGCTAGGAATGTGGGAATACGTGGCATGTAAATGTGGAATATATCTTTTCTTACCTCACCTAATCCCATTAAAAATTTATTATCTCACACAGTCGGATAGTAATTTCTCATAAATGATGTGTACTCATTGTACATGGTATGTAATGTAAAATTGGAACCCCTTGTCATGTCTCTTTCCCATGAACATGTATGGTAGCCCGTGTCTATGTACATTGGATATGTATTTGTATAAAACCATTTATTTTGACCCAAATATCTAGCTTTGTACCTTGGCCACATGATGTCAGGTCACTACATGATGTGTATCCCTAGTACACAATGTGTAGTCCCCCAAATCCATCTTCCAAGAATGGTAAGAACACATTTCATGTGACACTTCACAATAAACCATGTGATTGGAAATTTTTATGGGAATCTCTTGGTGAGCCACATGAGTCACCTTGATTTATACCAAAAGACACAAATAAACCCCATGGGGTCCCCAGAAATTGTATAAGGGCTCTAAAAACATTAAAAAATTCATGAAAAAGAGATTAGGTCTTAAAACTCAAATCCACCTACCTATTGGTGAGTATCTAAAGATTAATGTCCAAAATGATGACTGAATCACACCTCTCCTTAATCTGATGATGATCTACACGAAAAATGGATATCAGTAGTACCTCTCCACCTCATTTTGCCTACGAGCCGTCCATTATTGTTGTAGTAAAACAACCTCTCCCTTTCACTATGCATGGAACTATTGAGGGGAGGAGGTTTTGTTCATCTAATTATTATTTAAGGAATAAAACTTCATTCAACACATTTGAAATATTCCTCTGACATGAATCATGGTGCTAAATGTTTTTTTGTCCCACCTAGGGTATACATGTCATTCAAAACTCAACCAGGGTATCAGAAATACAATTAGAGACTCCACCCTAGAGTTATTCTATGTTTCAAGAAAAACATCTCACATATAAAAAATATTTAATATTTTAAATATCACCACACTGAGGCTCTCTGAGCCCTAGAATCCTACACTAACTTAACAACTAGCTTCATAAATATTCCTAGATATGTTCCAAAATTTTATCATTTGAAACATGAGTCACTAAAAAAGATATTAATGTAGTATATCCTTATCTTCTTCGGATAGTCCACGAGTTGGTTAAGGTATAGGTTATTAATCATATTTTAGGATAACTAATTAGGAATAATCATGATATCTTTAAATTCAGTAATTATCCCTTTTTGTTTTCATAATCACTACATTTTCCTTCTTATTAAATGAAAATAAGATTCCTTTGGGTCTCATCCATTGACTAAAATTGAAAATCATGGTGTGAATAACTTTAATATTAGTGGGGGAAACCATATAATAATATATAGGGTGTCTAAATCATGGCACCTTATTTTTAATCTAATTAACCTTTGGTTTAAACTAGGTTATTCATTCCCATAATCTATTAATATCCTTTATAATGGAATCTAGTGAAAATTTGAATTATCCAAAGAATATCTACCATGAGTGATAGAATAGGCGCATAATAAGGACCTTTTTCATATACCAGGTAATGCTCGAGTCAATACCAACATACCTTTTTTGGATTTTCTACCCCTAGGTACATATGTAAATAAACCATATCCACTTGTTTTATCTAGATAGGGTTGTGTTTCTAAAAAACCAACTAATTTATACCTTACAAAAACTTTATGATTTTCTTCTTTTCTTATCCACAAAGTCTACCATAGGGTTATGAACCATAATATACGATTTGCTAAAAATCTTTTCCATGGTTTCTATTAAAATTATTCTAATACCAACTATAATGACCCCAAATCCAGTATCCTAGAGTCGATGACTATATTATTAAATTAGCTTAATATTCATGGAATCACATACCAAAGGACCAAATATTTTAGTATCCTTGGTAAACTTGAAACATACATGATTCCCATATTACATTTGAATATTAAAATTAAACAACTTTTTCCAGAATATCATTATTCATTTTAGAATATCCATGCATATAAATTATAGAACACTTATAATATTCCAGGTAAATGAAACAAAATAAAATTGAGCTCAAATGATTAGAAAGAGCTATATGAATAAGAATCTATCATGAGTAAATGAAAAATAATTAATATTACATAATGAATATGGAATGGTAAATATACGAACACACATTCCATTTAATCAATAACTTGAATATTATGATTAAATAAGGAATAATAAATATTACAATGTAAATAACTCATCACACATACTATTTTAATAACATGAAAATCATAAAAAGTTAAGGAATAATTGATATAGAAAGGTAAATAACTAAAAAAACATCATATTTAATAAATAACTAAGATTAAAATGAATCTATATAAAATATCATACTGAAAATATATTGGATAATAATAAATAAATTCTTAATAAACAAAATTCTTAATTATTTGATGTCATGATCTCAAGCATCATGATATATCTACTATCATGACCTTTCAAAATTAGGTTTAAAATTATATGTAAAAACGCCTTTAACCATATATGTAAAATTCACATCATGATACTTCTAATGCCTCAAGATTCCAGGTAATTATTATCCCCACCCATCAAAACATGTTCAAATCATTCATCCTATATATAATAAATAATTTAATTCATGAATAATATTTTTGGTCATCAAATATCTATATTGAGTAAAGAATATAGATTTATAAATATTTACCTAGATGAAAAAAAATTCAATATAGAATACTATATTTAGATATTATATAATATTTAATAAATAAATACATCCATGATAAACAAAATATATATTTAGGGGAAATATATTTTCTAATGATCAAATGAAAGAGAATATTTCAAGGGAAAGTTAATGAGTACAAAAACAAATCAAGAAAGTGAATTCCAATACTTTCATTGTTCAAAATGATTATAAACCATGCTAAGAAAGAATAAGAATGGTACCAATACAATATATTCCAACTTTATTGTATTTAAATTAAAGGGTTGTTGTCATTTATGTATATAAATACCATAAAATATCCTTAAAAACATTCTTTACAAAAATATCCTTTTTATATTGAAAAATACTGTTTACACTAAAGGTTGATAATAAATTTAAAAAATATATTTTTATCAAATATAAAACCTTTATATTTTTAAATACTCTTAAAAACATTGAGTGTTCAAGATGTCTAGATATTACATTCATGTAATACATGTTAAAATAATTATTACTTTAAATTTTTTGATAAAAGAAAAACATGATTTTTTTCAAAAAATATATAAAGACTCCATTTATTTATTTTAAAATTAAAAATTAGTAAAATTAATTTTATAAATGATTTTTAAAAGGTTGAAATAATTTTTGAACACATTTTTAGAAAATATGGATTTTGATGAATTTTTTTTGACAGAAGAGTGAAATGAAGTTATATTTTATTATAAACATTTTCTCATTAAATTTAAGTAAAAAATAGTGGAAAATGTTATTGTCACTTAAAAATTCATGAATAACCATAGTATAATAAATTTAAAGGTTTTTATAAGAAAATTATCAACTAATTTCATTCAATGGATAATAAAGTATAAACTATCAGGATTAAAATGAGATTGTAAAATAAACCATTATAAAGATCATAAAATTAAATAGAGAATTAATAAATGACTCTATTATATGCATGAAATGTAAATACACTTAAAAATTGAAAATAATACATAATATTGTAAAAATAATTCAAGACGTAATCTTATAATGTTAAAGACAACTGAGAAAAAATAAAACCCAATGAAAAAATTTACTTATGGAATTATTTACTTCATGGTAATTTTCATGTAAATACCATTTATATGATATAATTAAAATTGAAACATAAAATAACTTCAAGGTTAAATAAACCATGATATTTCATGTCAAATGGGTAGTATATACACCATATTAAAGAAATTAGGTTTAGAATATTACAATATGCCTCAACTAAGGGAAATTGAGATAAAGTCCCTTAACTTATGCTTAATTATGTTGAACATGATTTAATCTCTAGAATAATCGATTATATCAGGTTATTAATTTATAATAGAACCATATAAATACTTATAATATAATATATAATCCCATTATCACATTTTTATACCTATGTGTTAATAATATTTCATTATTTTCATTATTTCAAGTGTTAATTTTTTTGTTTTCTCATGCATGTCTTTCCATGAATGTTATGGTTCTTGCACCTATTATATAGTTTAAAATTCAAATTAATTATATTAATTCTATAAAAATAATTTTTTCATTATATAAAATTTTATAATCAATATTTAAATTTGAACATAGAGAATGGATCATATCACTTTGTAGAGATGGTAGGCCGTAAGTATGCATGAGAAACATTATCATTTATTTAATAGGTGAAAGAATAATAAAATATGTTATATATTAATTTTCCAGAATCAATACAATTTCATATATTTCATATATATTAACTAAATTTACCCTTATTACCTTCCATGTATATCATAAGTGAAAAACGAATCACGTCACATTAGGAGCCGGTAGTCCTCCATACACATGAGAGACATTATTATATTATAAATGAGAAATTTTATTTGATATTATAATTATATAAATAATATAATATCATAAATATTATAAATAAATATATATATTCAATGAATCCATCATTATAATCAATTATGATATGTTTTGACGGAAAACGATTTACATCTGTCCACGAGCTGGTAGCCCTCCATACACACGATCTATGATTTAATTTTCCTTTTCATGGAGGAGGATAAGGATATAGGTAATTACCTAAAAAATAAAATCTCAGTATATGTATTATAATTATGTTATTAAATAATCATGGTTTAATAATATTTTATGTATCTCCAAAGAGAAAGAAAATAAAAATGATCATTTAAGAACACTACCTGTCTTCAAAAAACATTTTTAGGTTTGCACCAAAGGCCATCCTAGATTGGATTTATGGGAACAATTGGGACCTAGGATGTTTTAAAGGGTGTAAATATGTTATTTGGGTATATATTGGCTGATAAATGGATTTGTAAGTGTGAATAGGGAGGGGGGTGGTGGCCTTTTATAAGTGGGTGAGATGATACACATGGTATTTTCTAAAAGATTAAATAAAACCCTTGTTTTCATCATTAAATAGGATTAAAAATGTTCAATTATATAAATTTATATGTGATAAGGTCCAAATATGTCCATAAAATTAGTTTTGGACACGTTGGTAGGTTATTTCAACCCTAATCATTTTAGTTTAACCCCTAGTGAATCTGTTTTTTCCTTAACCATGATAATTAATTTTTACTACTTCAATATTAATAATGGTAAAAAATTAAGATAAATATATTATATAATATAAGTTATTAGTATTCCATATATAAAATCCAATTTTCTTAATTCAATTTATATTAGTAGAAGAATCCAATTTAAAATTATACCTACGAACGCTACGAGAAAGATGGGTTCCAAAGAGAAAATTCTAAAAATAATATTATGTTTCAATATCAAAATTAAATATTATATTTAATAAAATGATATATATTAGTTAAATTGAAATATAATTGATGAAATTTTATTTTTAACCCAAATTATAAAAAAATTTAATAGTTTATATTATATAAATGGAAGGGAAATTTTCATTAAGAATTTGTATTTTTCAGTATTTATCGAAAAGTGAAATATATCAAAAGAATACAAATAATTCAACCAAATATAATTATGATGTGATGATTTAGAGAATTTAGTTATTTTATAAAATAATGTTTATAAAATTGGTAAAAATTAATTTTAAATTATGTGAAAAAATCACGACTATCCGTCACTTAGAAAAATACATTTTTTCATATTTGTTTTTCTTTTAAATGATTATTAATAATTTTATAATAAATAGATAAACATAATTTTAATAATTTAGTTAGTATTATTAATACTCAACAATTTTACATCTAGGTTATAATGGTATACTATATTATGGTTCATTTAGTCTCGGGGTTGCATGTTCCATAAGATATCAAAAAGATCGAATTTATTTAAAAATAAATATATCATAAAGTCTCTTGGTGTTAAATTATAATATAAGGTCAGTGTTTTGTGTCATATATTTTATAAAAAATTAAGTTCCGATTTTTAAATATTAGGGGTGTTACAATATTTATCTTCTATTATTACTTTATAATGATTAAATAATAAGTATAATAAAAATTAAATTTAGATATGATGAAATAAAAATAGTATTATTGGGATATGTATAGTTTCAATCAAGAAAATATTTTGATTAATTAACTAATATTTTAAATAAATGACAATTTAGTAACATATTTTTATTAAAAAACATTTTTAAAAATAAATGATAATAAACTTTTTTATTGTCAAATGTAATTATTATAAGGGTCAAAAAACTATTATTGTTAAAAAACTAGAATTTGTCACTAAATAGGGAATTATAATTTAATTTTTTTAATTCACATTATCTAATTATATTGATAAAATAAATATTATTTTTTAAATCCGTAATTTGAAATTACCTAATGGTAATTCTTTCATAATTTTCTGAGACAATTGGATTTTTTGGTTAAAAATTAACTTCGATATAATTATATTGTATGTATTATGACATAATAAATCAGAAAAGTAATATAAGAAATACTATAATGATGATAAATGACTAAAATTTTGTTTCGCCTCTGAAATAATGTGTTTTTAATTTATTCTCATAACTTTATAAATATTTAATGAATTCTCCAAAAATTCTATTATATTTTAAGGTTTGAAAGTAAATTCTTTTAGAAAAATGATTCACTTCCAAATAACCAAATGATTTGTCTTAATTATTTAGACTCATATCCTTACAAAATAATTAATATAACCCCAAATTGGAATAAACCATTATAAAAAATCATGATAAGGTTTTGGTTCTGATTACTTAATCGTTTATAGTCCCAAACATTTTTGTAACTTAATAATGAATTCACAACCCTTATTATGTATAAAACCAAAAAAATTCCATTACTCTTCACTAAAAACTATTAGGTAATGTATTTACTCTTATATTTTCCCTATATCACCCTCCCATGGTTCTCGAAATATCTTTAAAACATTATCCTAGTATTTTAGAAGTACCCGCTCATGGTAAGGGATCCTCTCATTCTCCTCTTTATTCACGAACCTTCATTATATTATTCCTTTTTATTCCGAATTTTTCATGTCGGTATATGTTTTTACACATCCCTATTAATTTCATTATGATTTAAATGTGATGATACAACACTTTAAATTTCATTAAACAATATATGAATCTTTTTGTACTCCAGTTATGCTGTTTAAATTATCCTATGATTCTTCCAAACATAACATTTGTGTAGTGAATACCCTTTCCCATTTCCACCCAAGGGTATTCAACTATAATTAGCTATTATTTATTATTAGGGACTTATACTAATTTAATCCAAAATCCTGAATCATGGAATTAAATTTTATGAAATTCATGTGATCTATGTGGAATACTTATTTATGTACATGTTATGTATGTGAAAGATGAGCTTATAATTATATATCCCGCCAATTCATTAGAGAGTTTTTTGCCTCATGAGAAATTATTTTAAGGATTAGGGAGTGAAAATAATCCATGATGATATTTTTCCATGAAGTGATGTTGTCTTCAAAGTTATCCTTGACTTATACTTATGTCATGTTTTATGTTGTTCCCAAATTTCTATGTTTCCATGATGTTATCATGTCATATCATGATTCATTATTCAAGATTATGATTCTCACATATTTTATGTCCTGATTATATTCACATTGAATCACATTTATTACTTTCATCAGGTTATTCATTTATTGTTACCTTATTAGGATTTATAACTCACCCCTTTTTTATTTACATCCCCATGTCATGTTGTGTAGTTTTAGAATATCGAGGAAATTTGAGTTCATATTAATAGGTTTTAGTTTATTTAATTATATTTATGTGCAAGGTTGTTATGATATGTACCAAATTAATCAAATAAACTAGTCCTCAAGATTTTATTGGGTTTTATAAAGCGTGTTCTTATGTAATAAATTGTGAAATAATGTGTATTGAAAAAATGGGTAGTCATATATTTGGTTTGAATTGGATATCAAAATATGATGAATAAATTTATTCTAAAAGGAATAAAATTATAATTAATGATGAAGATGTAGAATTACTTTTATTTTGATCAGATACATCATCATATGGGTTATGTAAAGAACCACCACCAGTAGCCATTTTGAATTATATTATCAGGGAAGAAGAAAAAAATATAAGTGAAATGTAATAACAAAATTAAGGATCTATATATTGTAAAGGAATATATATTTTTATTTACTAATGAATTATTTTTACATACACTATAGTTTGAAGTTGAATTTACATTGATTTAATTTATTATGGAGGACTTATATCAAATACACCTTATAAAATTTACACTTTGGAATTAGTAGAGTTAATGAAAAAGTAAGAAAAAATAATGTGATGAGGGATTTATTATCCCTACTGGTTTACCTTAGGGAGCCCCTGTTCTTTTTCATTAAGAAATTAGTTTATCCATGAGGCTTTTTATTGATTAAATGGGTATAAATTTGATTATAATAATGAATAATTATCCTCGTCCTCTCATTGATGACTTATTCAATCAAATTTAGGGACATGAATATGTTTGAAATACTAATCGTTACTATGGAAATCATTAATTGTGATGAAAGAAAAAATATATTATGAATATTAAAAAAAAGATATAAACATTACATGTTTATATTAATTCCATTTATAATAACTATTACACCATCCATTTTTTGGAATTAATGAATATAGTATTCATAGAATATATTGATAATTTCATTGTGGTATTCATTGAATAATTCCTGGTGTACTATAAAACATATGAGGACCATGAGAATCATGTGAAGATAATTCTTGAGACTCTTAGTAGAAAATAATTATATGGAAAATTTAGAAAGTGTGAATTATGGATTTTGGAAGAATAATTTCATGGTCATACTATCTCTAAGGATGGAATTTCAATTGATCATATGATGAAAAATGGAGTCAATGAATAAACTACACCAATGAATATAATTAAGGTGTATAGTGTCATTTGTTTAGCAGGATACTATTGGTGATTCATTCAAAATTTTTCCTGATTATATAACTTGTTAGATATGACTACATATAAAGGGTTTAAGTTTATATGAAAATGGGAGTGTGAAGAATGTTCTAAATAATTGGAGAAAATATATGCTAAAACTCCAATTTTGACTACACGGTCATTAAATGATAGATTTTGATATATATTGATGCATTGAATAAAGGAAATTATTGTGTACTTGTACATAATGATATTGTTATCTCCTAAGAATAAAGGCAGCCAAGGACTCATCAAAAGAACTACCCAAACGATGATATTGAGTTGGGAATCTTAATATTTACTTTTAATATATTTAGATATTATATATATGGGGAAATATATGAGATATACATAGACCATAAGAGACTAAAACACATATATTTAAAAAATATTTCAAAATGAGGAAAAGGATATGGATGTGCTACTCGTGGATTATTATTTCTCAATACACCACCACCAAGGAAAGGAAAATTACGTAGTGGATGTATTAATTTGGAATGATCCTGAAGTTTAGACTTAATTATGATTTTAAGTGATATTATCTTCATAGATATAGTAAGTATAGATTTGGGAATTATTAAGGTATTAGGGACATGAATCATTTTTTCAAATTGATGATAAACCGCATTTATTGGAAAAGATAAAAATTTCCTAATTTTATATTGAGAATGTTTTGATGAAATTTAGAGTTATGAATGATGGGAAATTGGCCAAATTCATTTGTGAAAATTCCATTTTAAAAATTTCAAAGATAAAATTTGTTACATTAATACCAGATCTAAAAAAGAAAATTTTGGATTATTCTCAAATCTCAAATTTATCTATACAACTTGGCAGGAAAATCTTGTATTGGGATTTGAGGGAACATTTTTAGTGGGATAACATGAAGTAGGAAATAACTAGTTATGTATAAAGATGCTTGGTTTTTTAATAGGTGAAGGTTAAGGGAAAGTATCCTAGTGTATACATTAATAATATAAATATTCCTATATGGAAAATGGATTAAATTACTAAATACATTATCACTGGATTACCAAAGAATTCTAAAAATAATGATACAATATGGGTTATTTTTTATCACAAAACAGTCGAAAAATTTAATCAAAATAAGGAATGATTTACCACTTGAGAAACTTCCAAAACAATATATTGGTGAATTTTAAAAACATCGTACAAAATATATTTCAATTGATTATTGTATTTATCAAAAATTTATAAAAAAATTATAGAATAGTATTCAAAATTATCTTGATATTGAGCATAATTTGAGCACTAACTACTATCCATAAACTAAGGGAAAACACACAAGGAATATTAAAAAAATATATGGCATGTTGAGATAATTATCAAATAAATTTCATGGTATGTGTGGTCATTATTTACCTTTATTTATGTTTTAATATGACAATAGTTTCCATTCATGTAGTCAAATGGTGGTGTAGGAAGCATTATATTGAAAGAGATGTCATATTCCAAAAAATTGGTATAAAGTTTTTGAAAGGAACCTTGTCGGTCTTGAACATATTTAGGATACAAAAACAATGTTAAAGACTACTAAAAGTCATATTAAAATATATCAAAATAGGAAAAATAGTTATGCTAATAACTGAAATAAAGATTTGGAATTTGAATTCAGATATCACATTTTCCTAAAATTATTTCCATGGAATGGAGTTAAAATGTTGACTAAGAAATGGAAACTTATCCACAAGTATATCGAACCTTTTAAAATTATAGAAAAAATTGGATCTATATATTATCATTTTCAAATTTCACCAAGTATATCTAAATTTCAGGATTTGTTATATGTATCATTTTTAAATATGTATATTCTAGACCCAATGTATGTGATCACATCTAAATAAATATAGTATAAACCTAATCTATATATCTATGAAGAGAATATCCATATTTTTGATACTATAGAGAATATATTGAGGAATCAGATTAATTTAATGGTAAATGTACATTGGAGAAATCATAAAATGTAGAAAGAAACATGGGAACCAAAAGTTGTTATGAACAAGTACTATCATCACTTTTTTATAAAGTAACATCCATGGAAATTTCATGGATTAAATTTTTATAGGATGGAAGAATGTAACCATTGAGAAGAAATTAAAGTATATAAACATTATATATTGATAAAAATATAAAAAAATACACATATTAATATTTATTAACACACAAAATATGATTTTTATACGCAGTAAATCTATATTGAACTAACTTCTTCAAAATAAGTCCGGAATATTTTTTTTGGAATTCTCCATTATAAATAAACATTTATGAATTATTCCAAATGTATTATTAAAATATTAATAATTTTATTTATAATTATATGTTATAATATATATAATTAAACACATATTTAATAAAAAATTTATAAAAATTATGATAATATAATTTAGAGGGATAAGTGAATTGTTTCACAAAACGTTTATTTTCTTTAGAAAAGTTTTTTTATTAAAATAGAAAAACGTCTATCCATATTAATTAATTGAAATAATATTTAATGATTAATTACTTAAATGATATATATAGATTAAATATATAAATATATGAATTTAAATCTACATAATTATGATTACCTATCATATGGTTAATATAAGATCACCTTATTCTTGAAAAATACATTTCTTGAAAAGATGTATTTTGACACATTTTCAGGATTATTTTCAAATTAAATTCAGACACATATGTGAATTGATTTTTATAAAACTTATTCCATATTTTTAATCATTATACTTAATATTAATAACTAAGGTTGACTTATTTTTTTCATAATTAACAGTAAAAATTAGTAACCACAATTACAGTTTAAACAGGTTTTCTTGGGTCAATCTATAATGATAAGGGTCATAATGAACTAATTTTTTTACAAATCATTGGTTGGTTATAATTTTAACTTATCCTTTATCCTTAAAATATGATCTATTTTGGAGTGATTTTCCTAATAAAGTGATATGGCATTATTGAAAAACATTGAAAAATTACAAGGGTGTCACTCACCTCAATTATGAAGGGAAACCTCATCCGTTATATTATTCATACATATCAATCCATTTATCTGGAAAAAACACCAAAAAATATTTTTAAAAAATCTATATACACATTATAGCATTACTGGTCTCCCCAAAAGGAAAACCCTAGGGTCCTTAATTAGAGGTCCAAATGATTTTTTTTCTAAATGATGGTAATTGTATTGATGAAGTTATTTATATTTTAATTATTTTACCTCCTTAAATTATACATTAATAATTAAAATATAATAATAGATGTATATCCCAAATAATAAGATGTTATTATGTTTATGGAATAATATGTATCCATCTCCTTCTCCATCAAATGAGAAGCAAAACCATCACTCGTGTGTATGACATACTAACACCTCGCTAACTAATTTAATTTGTATTCCATCACTTAATCACATAGATAGTGAAAATTATTAAATAAATGAATATTTATGAAATTATATTTATTTAATAAATTTATTATATCATATGTTTCCTTACCAATTTACCCATTAAAAAAGTGATATCATTTCCCACGTGTATGTACAACCTACCATCTCCATGAAGAGATTTGATTTATTTTCATTATCCACCATTAAATAATGATTAAAGAAATTGTACCCAATGAATAAATATGATATTTATAAAATTAATATCATTCTATATATGATAAATCTATATCATTTTCTCAATAACATGAACTTTCACAATGAAACATGTATGAGAAAATAAAGTAGTTTACACCCAAGGAATAGTAAAATTGGAGGATTGTTAATGAACTGGTGATGATATGTTAAAATATGATCTTATATGATATTATAAAAATTAATATGATTATTATATAAATTAATAAAATGTTCAAAATCATTGTACAAGATGTTATATCATTTTAATCTAATGGTATCCCTGAGTTATTGTATTTGGACTCTATTTCCATTCTATTGAGAAATATTTTTTATTATACACCTATTGACTTTTATGTGGTGTACATACTATCTATTTGATATATTTATAATTAATACCATTATATAAGTTATGATTATTGTATTATTTCAATTTAATTATTTCAAGGGGTTATAATTCAAAAGTTACCATAAGGTAATAATTTATTTTATAATCTAAATTTCTTTTGGGTTTTTTTATATTTTGATTGAAGGAATGTTATCATTTAAAATTAAAAATATCCTACAATTTTATTATCCTATATATATTTATGTAGTTTACATATTTTCTTTTATATTTTCCGCAATTTGAGAATTGAATAAATAAATGAAATGTTTAGATCTAAAACCAATTTTAGTTCTCTTTTAATCTAATATATTTTTCTCCAATGTTAATATTTTCCAAAATTATTTTAAAAAATTTATTTTTATTAAAAAACATTTATTGAGAAATGTTAAAATTATCTTTTAATTTTTAAAAGTTTTAACTTGAATATTTTTAATATTTTCTAAAAGGGTCATTTTTTACTTTATTTACAAAAGTTCAAAAAGAATGTTTTTATCATTTACAAAGTCAACTAATTTTCCCACCACCATAAATATTTTATGATATTTAGATTTATTTATTAAATTTAAAATGTTTTATAGAGAATTTTTTTTATATTAAATATTTCTTTAATACGTCACTTACATTTTCTCTACCTTTCTAAAAGAAATTATTTTTTTACAAACCATATATTTTTGATGAACCAATGGTCTTATTTTATCTCTTATTAATGAAAATACACTTTATTGGGATTATTGGACATCATAATTCTCTTAAATATCCACATTATTTTTATTATTTATATAATTATTTCTTAAAATTTATACCATTTTCACATACGATGTTTTAATATAAATGTAATTTCATTGTCAAGGGAAAATATATTAAATCTATATTCATTAATAAATATAAATAAATATTTATAATAAATATTTTTATAAATTTATTGGATCATTCAATATATGTGGAATGCATTAAACATGCAGTGATGGGTGGGGCCTGATTATAGATAGCATGTTACTCCATTGAAAGGTCTCATGAAAAATATTAGTTAACCAAAATAATTGATGCTTTTGGTGTATAACTAAAAATCAATTAAACAACATTGGAATAAGATACTGAATATATAAATATCATGATGTTTGTGATCATGAAATCAAATATTAATAATTTCCATAATTGAGAATTTTGTATTATTTTTCTTGAAATTGTTTAATTGATATTATCCATGGTTTCATTTTTTCTCAATTTATTGATTAAAGGACAAGTGATTATATTATTTATATGTCCATATTGAATATTACTTATTTAATCATGATATATTAAACTTTACATGACTGTTAATGATCATCTCTGTTAAATAATTTTTTTTAACTTCCATTGGTTATCATGAAAAATTCCTTTAATGTGTTTTAAGGGTAAAAAACATTTTGTTTGACATATTTAATATTTTATTACCAATTCAAAAAGAGTATCACATAATTATATATATATATTGAAGACTAATATACTGATTTGTACTTTAATATTTGACCCCTTGTATCTATTACAATGTAATAAAGTCGGTAACGACTCTAGGTTATTATATTTTAGGTAATTTGACAAACTCTTTAATATATTTTTTTATTTTATCCCACTAAAAATAATGTTTCAGATATCCTTAAATGTATTTTACTCCTAGGGTGAATTATCAATTATGATATATAAGATTCTACTAATAATTAATTATTGAAGTCTATCATTGATAAGAAACTTACTCAGATCATGAACTGTATCATTCAATCACAATCATTATTGATCTCTATAATATTTCTCACCATATTTTTTAGCTCTATGTCTTCCATCAATCTTTTATGCCACATTATTTCTCAAAAGGACAAATTTTTGAACACACATTTTATCAAGAAAAAATTTATTCCCTTTAATAAGTATTTAATGGTCCATACTTTTAAAATATAAAAATATTGAATGTTTTTTATCATTACAATAGATAAAATAGCACAATCCTCTCAACTCAAAGCATTGGACACCTATTTCACATTCATAGAGTGGTACTATATTGATTATTAATAATATTTAATCAACTCCAACAATCTTATTTTGTGAATAATTAACTATTTATGGCTAAATATATAGTTTATTATTTTATAATCATCATATATTTTATACATTTCTATAAAATATTACTCCTATATAACTTTAATGAAAATATTACTACTAAAAAATCAAGGTCATGGGTTGGGTAATTCTACTCATGAAAACATAATTTATAAGAGGCTTAAACAAGTACTATATTATTCTAAATAAGTACAAATCCTTGGCCCTTATTTGATGAATCACTATAAATCACATACCCTTATCTATTTTAGGGTTGTGTTAGCATAGATTCACTTACTAACATTCTATTTAGTTCCTTGAATTTGTTTCACAGTAATTAGTCTAAAAGAACTAGAATACCTTCAATGTTTACTTATTATATAGATTATATATTCCTGATAAATTATTCATAAATCCGTGATAATATCTTGATGATCCATAAACAATTCAGTCTCAGTCATAGTGGTTATTTTGTACAATGTTCAATAAACTATGACATTGGTGGACCCACATATATAGATTCCATTGAAATTATAAGACCCAAATATGAAGCATTATATAACAAAAATAACAACATGGAAATTTTATCACACACCTTCTCATTCCACAAGGTCTTTAGTACAATCCTCAATTAAACCAAACACTCTTCCATGCTCTTGGAATATATAGGAATATCATTTATAAATACTACTACATACTGATAAAGGTATTATCTGAGGTGTGTATTTATTAAATTGGTTGATATAACTTGGGAATTAGTAAGTCCAAATGAAATCAATAATAATCGATAGTATCAATACCTCATACAGATGTATTTATTGGGTATGTATTCACTAATAAACCATAATTAATAGTATCCACATAGAAGATCCATCTTATTAAAAATAGGGAGATATTCATAATATATTGAAAATATAATCAATACCAAGTCGGGGATAATTACTCTTGATCATGATATTGTTATGTCCTTCATAACAAATGTTGAGACTCATTTATCTAGACTTCCTCTTAACTAAAAGAATTGGTGAATCCCATTGTGACACACATGGATTAATGAATCCCTTATCAAGTGTCTCCTTGTTTTCCGTATTTAATTTCTATAAGTCAAATTGAGAAATTATATATGGAATCATTAAAATAGGTTTAGAACTATGTTTTTGTTCTATTGAAAACTCAACTTCACAATTCAGTGGAAGATTATGAAACTATTTTGGAATTTAATTAGTAATTTTAGGTATAATAATCATATAATCTATTTGAAGTTTCCTTCCAACTATATAAGTTAAAAACCACCTTTGAATAAGTTCATGAAACTTACAATGGTTTCAATTTACATCAGAGGTCCATGTTTATATTTTCACTAATTGATAACCATTTCCTGATTTGAAACATCAAATTTCCATTATTTTCTATGAACACTGATTTAGGATATATATAAATAAGTCAAAAACATTCCTGAAATATCATAAAATTGAACTATAGAAAAAATAATAAGACTTATAGGAAGCCCATTATCACAAAATTCAGTCAAAGAAGAATCATAGACTTAAGATGAGACCATATTACCATTCGGTGTTCTTAATATTATTTCAACATTTAATCATTTATGTTGTAATGTGACAACCCTAGCAATATTTTTCAAATACAAAATAGTTTTTAGATCCCAAATCAAATAATTCATTAACAGTTGTATAGGGGATGGTATGTGTACATGTCACCAATTATTTATCATACCTCAGACTAAAAATATTGATAATATGATATTTCTATTTTTATCACGATTAAAAATGTTGAAGACATAAATAATATTTATTAACTATTATATTCCACCACTTATTAACTTAATTCCTATACTACTTGAACATGAAACACTAAAGTGATGGTTGTGAATTTTTTTGGATACTTTTTTACACTCACTTCATTAGCTAAACTATTCAAATTATTTCATCATTTTATTTTAAGATTACCTTCACTTCCATTGTCAAGAAATTTTATAGTACCTGTAAGAACATTTCTTTAATGTTTCTTTCCAAACATCTAGCATAATGAAATACTCACATTCTTCCCTATATGGTTTTTATTATTAAACTTTTAAATAGAGTCGATCATTGTTTTCATGTCAAAATTGTTATATTTATGAATGAAATAGATCAAAAATAACATGAGAGAAAATAAAAAGTTTTATTTATAGATAATGAAGTGTCTAATGACTAAATCCCTAAATAGAATTGTTTTTAAGACACTGAAGAATTGATAAATTGTGATTTTAAGTTAGATGATAATACTAGTAGTGTACCATAAAAGTCTTGTAAAATATTCTTCTTAGGTACTAATAGATTCACCATATTTATTCCTTACGTCATAGAATTCCATTTATATTTTCTTATGAGGAATAAGAGAGAAGTAATTTTAAAAAAATAAAATTCTAATTTAATTCCACTCTATAGAGTTAATTTATTGAATTTTAATCATGTTCATAATAATATTCCACCATTTAATTTCATCAATTTACAAAATATGATGATCCAAAATAACATTTTCATTCTATAAACACCTGATAATTAAAAATATTTTTTTATTGTTACCAACCCATTTATCATAAATTATTGGATTAGTAGACCAATTAAAATAAAGTAGTTGTTTACTTATTATGGAATAAATAAAATGTTATTCCCTACGTTGATAATATGGAGGATCATCTTGATTTAAAGACTTAGAATATTTCATAAGCATAAAAAAGATATTTTTTACCCCAATAATAATAAAATTTGGTTTCTAAAGAGGGGAAGGATTAAATTATCTATAAAATTCAAAGTTATCATAGTTACTTCTTATTATATACATCATCTAAAACCAAAAATCATTTTTTTAGGAATAGTTATCATATTAATAAACTATATAACAAAGAAAAAATATATATTATATCAAAATGATGACAATTTGTTTAATCAATGAAACCATATTCATATTATAGGCTATCAATGGTCATAACATATTCAAATACATTATAAATTTTAATAATGATAAATATGAATTAACCTAAGAATATACCCCAAAAGAATTTAATGAAAGTTTTACACTTATTCCTACTCATCATGTATAGGTGATTTCCGAGTTACTAACCAATGCACCTAATTTTGGGTTGTCCCCATAGTTGAATCTTGGACAAACCATGTACAATTTCTCATATAAATATAGATTTTTGTTTTATAAGATAAATAAAATCCCTTATTTACCATAATTTAGGATGTTTTCCTATACATAGGCTTATAATAATGGTTCTCACTAATTTTTTCTAATCATAGTTTAGAAAACTAACTAAAAAATTCTCTAATACCAACCAAGTCCATCCAAGAATTTTATAAAATAATTTATATATTATTAGATGAATTTTAATTACATATCATTAATATCTAGTCAATAATAATAAAGTTTTTTTGTGTTTTTGGAACCTTGGATATCTAAACAAATGTTACATAAATGATCTACATCATCCCCCCAATAATATCTTTAAAATTATCACCCATATTAGACATATCATACTTAAAACCATTTTTCTTATCTTGGTGAAAACGGAACATTATAAAGGGTGATATAATATGATTAGTAAGGTTAAAAAATGGACATATCAATCGATAATCATTTTTATGCATGAAAGGAGAAAAGTGTATGAGAAAATGATCTTAACATTTGAAAATCATACCCAATAATTCCTTGATTATAATAATGAGTCATGGAAAATCATGCAATTTCATAAGACATGGATCATACAAGAATAAAAGAATATGAACCATGAAATAATAACATTATAATAATATCATATCAGATTAAGTTTTATATTGTGTGGAATAATCATAATCATATCAATATTATGTCAATACTACCCACCAATACATTCATAACATTTGAGGCTTAGGTTAGCCAACCATGTATCTACTTTATGCTTGGGATAACGTCCTTTTATCATTTCTAGGGTTTCTATAACCTATTTTTACCCTTTTATATAATAATTTATTAATATTTAAAAAAATAACTAGAAGTATATAATAGAACCACCAGTTAGATAACAATAATCTATTCATATGTAAGTTAGAGACCATGAGAGAATTTAACCATTCATCATTATTTAATCCATGGAAAAATGGGTTTCATCAATATTGAATCATAATAATAAAAACCCATAGAGATAAAGAGTAAATATAGTGTCATTGTATCATATACCCAGTGAATCAAAATTAAAATTAGTGGTTGTTATCGTAGATGAAAATACTGTTGAAAAATTAATGGAGCATTTCATGAGGAAAACACACTTTTCATTTTGAAGTCAAATATTAAAAATATAAAATATTATACAATATAAATAAAAATAGTTTGAATGAAAATAACCTTGGAAACTTGTAGTGGAAGCTTCAAAGGATTTATTATTCATTAGAGTGTAAAAATTTATTTCTTGTGGGATATGCTAAAAAAAGATTCTGTGCACACCTTTGATAAAAATACCTCATTAAAAATATATAATAAGATTCCATTTAAAAAATTATAGAAACCAACATGGGTAAAAATTAATTTAATAAATCAATTTATAATAGTAAAAACTTTCTTGAAAATATTTTTAAGAAAATATAGACATGGATGGAAAATATTTCAGACTGAATAAAGAATCAAAGTTAGTTTTTACTGAAAACCTTCTTTAAAACTATTGAGTAAATAGATATTGGAAAATGAAAGAAATTTTTTTAATATTAATAAATAATTATTTTATAATAAATTTATAATTATTTTTAGAGATATATCTGATAATTTCATGATTTTAAATTTAAACATAAAAAATCCCTGTAAAAAGTTTGCATGTTACATAAAACCATTACCTCATGTTTGACATTATTTGTAAGAACTATAAACTCCAGTTTAATTAATTTAATATTTTAATAATATATAATAGAACTATATATATATAAAATATACCTTAAATGGTTTACTTATAACATCATACAATCTATTCATTAAAAATTCTATATTAAAACCATTCTTCCAAGTGATAAATATTTCATATAAGATTTAATCCAACTATATAGTACTTTCATGTTTATAATTATTCAATAATATTTATAATTTTAATAATGATATAAATATTATAAATATTAATCATATACATATTTAGATCCATCCATAAAAGGAAAACATATAAACAGTAATTAAAATATTCATGGAGACAATAGCTTTTACGTTCGCCTAACCACTATTTTCATTTTATAGGAAAAAATGAAATAAGTATAAATATAATTTTATCATTAAATAATAATAATTATATCATAAATATAATTTATATATATTATTTCCTTCATTATATCCACTATTGTGATGCTGTGACTGAAAATGAATCATTTCACTACGTCGAGGTTGAAGTCCACACGTATGCATCAACGATACATTCATTTCCCATTTGTTAGAAAATAATAGGAAAATTGTTGTGAGAAAAAAATAACATCTATATATATATTAGTGAAACTAAATATATTATTTAATGATGGATAAAATATATTTAGAGAAGGTGGAAGAATAAATAAAATTGAAACTGCATGGTTAATATTATACCTCTTCTTTAAGAGAGCTCCTCTAGATTACACCAACCTTGAGTGATTGGTCATAGTAGAATATCAGGGGATTTATGACCAAAATATAAAGGATAAATATTTTTTAAAGTTAGTTATTGGAATATCTATAAGTATATAATTTTTTAAATAACTGAGGAGAAGAGTTTTACTTATATAAGTGAAGGAGTAAAGAATCATTTAATTACTAAAAATATTTAAATAATATAAAGTCAATTTCTTGTAAAACTGGATCCAAATAGACAATAATGACCCGGTAAGATAATTTAATGTCTAAATTTATTCAATAGATCAACATTGGATAATATTATATGGAACTATTACCCATATCTCTTAGTCTAACTCCTTCTGTAAACATATTTTAACCATAACCATGGTAACAAATTATTACAGTTTTTATTACTCGGTATGCAAAAAATGAAAGTGGATTAATTTAATTATTTAGACCCAAATATTAAAAATATTTAATCAATTTTATCAAATTAACTTTCTATAATTGGGAAAAATTAATTTTTAAATAAGTGTGAAAAACTCTATGAAAACCCGTTTTTCAAAAAAATGAAATTTTAATCATAAAAATGAACTTACATTCATTTCATTCCCATAAAAATATATCAAAAAATTTCTAAAATATTTTATTAAATATATAATATATTAATTCTATTGAAACCATTAATAAATAATGATTTATTTAATGTATTATGATGTAAACATATCTCACTCATAAAAACAATTGTATGAAAAATAACTATATTTGTCTTTAAATGATTTTATATTAATTTTTAGAATTTTATATAGATTAAATATGGAAAATTATTCATAAATTACAAAAAAAATTCATTAAAACTACTTTATAATAGTGATGAATATATTGTTTTATTTAAAAAATCATAACTCCATGAAAGACACTTTTCTTCAAAAAATAGGTCTTTCAATCATGAAATGATTTTATTAAAAATTTAATTGTTAATTAATATGAATTAATTGATAAATTTTAATATATAAAAACATTTCTACAGAAACATATATATATATATATTTTTATTAATTTCGTTAATTTTAGTCATACCCTCCAATTCAATGACTAGGTTATAAAGGTGTACTTTATCACTAGTTCATTTAGACTTGGGGTTACATGTAAGGAAAGCTATCAAATAATTTATGTTTATTCAAAAGTATATAAATATAAAATCATATTTTTTTACATGATAAGAATACTTATTGAATAAAATTTTGATGTTTTTTAATGTATTTATTGTGTGGTTCCACTACTAATTACATCTCTTTCTAGATACTATAAGTGGATGAAACCTATAATACATATGTACCTAGCGGTAATAACCCCTAAAATTTCAAATTGGGTATTAAATAAATCAGCACCTAGTTCCTAAAATAGTTCTTAAATACACACATGGTTTTGAATTCATAGGGAATATGATTGGGATAATCACATTATCTTGGAAAATATTAATTAATTATTTGAGTATGATGTTTTTATATTTATGTTAGAGTACCTAAAAAGAAAATAACCATGGATAACCTATATTGAAATATTGATATTCATAGGATGGTGTATGCATTTCTTTAATGAAATACTTGTTCTATGTTTATAGTTTACTTAAATGTAAATTCATTAATTTGTTTACAATTTTACTTCAATCGAGGTAATTTCATCAATATGAATGAATCAAGTTATCAATGGGTGCAGTTACACCAACATTAATGAAATAAAACCAAGAAAAACCTCATAGTTAACCATAACGGGTGATACTAGTAAATGGATTAGTGTCATCCAAGGAAGTCACTACCTATTAATCAAGTAATATTTCACTTGGTTGGGTTTTTTTATAATATTAGGCATGGATTGGATCTCTATTAATATAGAATATATCAACCATTTGGATAAGAATATCTTATTTCTTATCCATAATCATCATATTATCATGTATTATCATAAGGATGAAATCCCATTAGAATAAAATTCTATAATATAGGTTCTTGTAAAATCCTAATGTTTTATCAATGGATTTACCTTATTATAATTATATAATATTGTATAATCACATAATATTACATATATAACACAATACATACTTTATAAATGAATAATGAGTGAAATAAAAGGAATCTCTAGAAGTTAAGAAGCACATACTGATGAAATAATAACTTGACCATTGGAATAGTAATTTGAACATTATGAATAGTAAATGGAATAATATAATAGTAAACTAACCAATGAAGGTGTAACTAATTTTTTTATCTTATAACTGTCTATATGATATAATTATATCATAGTATAAGTAAACAAATATTTTAAAAATTATTAACTAAGTGTTTGTATTTTTGTAAGTTAGGTAAATTTTATTTAAATTATCAGATTAATTTAATAAATTAAAAGAAAATTTATTTTCAAAAAATGTATTCATAGAATAATATTTTTATTTAATATTATTATAAGATAATTTTATGAGGCCTTAACTAAAATTTTAACATGTTAGAAAACCAGTTTTAATTTTAAATTTTTTATTTTTCAAGTAAATTATGATTTTATTTAAAAATTACAATCCTAATATATAGAAAATTATTTTTAAAAATTGTATCTTGTTTTTTATCATACAAATTAATTATTTTTTTTATTTTATTTTTTTGGATTGTTCTAAAATGCATGAATAATTTGTGAATAGTAAAATATGGTAATTTACGGTATATATACATTATAAGTTAAATAAACTATTAATTGAGTAATGGATGATTTAAGAATCATTGGTTCTATATCACATGATATAATTAATATATATAGTTTCAATAATTAGTAGTTTTTCTTATCTTGAGAAAAATAATAAACTAATGAATTAAATATTGAGAAAACACTCCTCTCCTCCACTATAAATACCATCCCTCACCACCTCTTATCCTCACACCTATGAAACCTTATGAAATGTTCAAATTATGCTCAAGTATATTCCTAATACCCTCCCTACACTACATGGAGATCTTGGTCTCATCAGAAGACCAAAACCTTTCCCCTAACGAGGTTCTAAAGGAGGATAAATTCAAGAGGTAAATTCTTCTTTCCAATTCTTTTATTTTCTTTTTTAACTTCCTTTATTTTATTTTTATCTCCTAAAAGACCCTCATATAAATGGTATGATAACTACAGTACCTTAAATATACTATAATTTGTTTTATTCTAATGGAATAATTAATCCTCATCTCCCTTTTCCCCTTCTTTTTTACTAAAAATGAAAATATCGTCTAAGATGTTTTAATTTATCACATTCAAGGATGACATGTATTCAATTTCTATTACTATCTTCAAGGATGGAAATTAAGCCATGTTTATAGTTGAAAAAATGATAATATAAGTATTATAACTTATGTCATTTTATAAAATCATTTTTTATATATGATATTACTTTATAAAACAAAATTATTTAGTTGTTATTGAAAAATCGCTAAATTAATACAAGTGATTATCATTAATATTTTATCTTATGATTCTTCCTCATTCCATTTAATAAAAAAAATGGTATAACCATTTTATCTTCTATTTTTTTTATTAATATAACATAATTACTCTTCTGGAAAACCATTACCATTTTACATGATCTTCCATACACTTATTCAAGCGAACTAATAATGAAAACTAAGTAAATGAGCACAGACAAATGATAAAATAAAACACCATAAATTATAAAAAAGGGTATACAAGAGCTTAATAAAATAAAAATAAATCAAATTCATGTATACGATGTTTTATAATTATTAATTAGTGAATATAATTTGTTTATCTAGGATATTAATATCTAGTTAAGGACACCTTTGGACTTAAGGTAAGGGGTTATACCCAACCCTCTATTATTATTTTTGGTTTCTCTTCCATATTCTTACCTAAATGAAATTATATTTTATTTTTATTTAAATATTATAAACACTATTTAAATGTTCCAAAATCATGTATCAAGATCTTTTCATCCTCTTTGTTTGAGGATATACATGTTTTAAGCGGCTCCCTTATCGATACTTCTCGATAAGCAAGTTTTTTAAGGGAACTTCTTGAATTCTTACGCATTTTTAGTGCACTCCATAACATTTTTTAGGCTACCATTATTTTTATAGAACCTCTAGTATTATTATTAAATCCTTCTTGGATATTGTTTTATATAAAATATTTTTCATTTTTCTGTTCTAAATGATCTTTGTAATTTTCATTAAACCATACTAAAATGTCTTAAAAAAATATTCTTACATGTTATCACTTTAGTTTGATGAAAAATATCACGGTCTATTCCTATAATCGTTTATTAATGAACATTTACGACATAATTACTTTATATCAAGGACAATTTTATATTACACCCATTAATTATGGTTTATGACATGATTAAAATACCCTCTTCTTTCCATGGGAAAAATTTATCTTTATGTTTGATTACTTATCTAACATTATTTATGTGGAAACAATATTCATGAAAATGTAATTATGGGTATGGATATATAGTTCTCTAATGAATTGGGTATATTTAACTCTCATGAGACATTATGCGCAATGGTCTTGGTGGTTAGCCTTGACTCGTGATCCATGTGAAACGGTCATGGTGGTTAGCCTTGACTCATGCACCTCTATGTGCATTGTGCCTTGAATTGTGATCCTTTATGTGTGATGAGCCTTGAATAATGATAGAGTGTTGTTTTATGGTGCTTTTACATTACTATTATTCCATTATTATAAGATCCCATGTTCTATATGTTAAGATTCCTTATATTCTATTCCTTTTTATATCATTATGTCATGCCTTGTAACCCATGTTATATGATTTATTCTTATGATTATTCACTTACTAGGATTTTTATCCCATCCCTTTGTTTATGTTATCACTAAGATATGGTATGTAGATGTTGGAGCATAATAAAATTTATGATCTCAATGTGGATATTAAATAATTTTTTTATGATGTTTAATTATGTACAGAATGTTATAAGACACTAGAATTTATGATCCTTGGCTTGTAATATGATGTTAAATATGCATAAAATCAAGTAATGATATTTGTAAAAGGATAGGATCACTATAGTGAGCATCACATGAAATATTAGTTATTTTTTAAGATTAGAAAAAATATACATTATGAAGAATCTTAAGGATAAGAATAAGAATAATAAAGCATCCCTAAATTTTGGTAAGTATGGAGCAAGTTATGTATCTGCAAAATAAATCCATGTTAGGATAATATAAGTGTATGTGGTTCAAGAATATATATTTCTAGGAGTAACAACTACAAAAAGGAGTTCCAGGCACGACTTAGGGTAACCTGGAACATGACAATATGCCTTACTACACACACGGCTTGATGCTCCTGGGGGATATGCTTTGGTAAATTCATATGCTCATTATGGACCATTATTAAGGGGACAAAAAAAGAATATAAGAATATATGTTAGAAGAAAAATCATTGATAACCTTGATAGAAACCTTGGGAATAACAATTTTGGATATACTTTTCCTTCACAAGTTTATCATTTTATGCTCAGTGTTTCCTTTTATGATTATTATCTAAGAATTCAAGCCCCATAATTACACTTTATTTTTCTTAGTTAATAAATGGAAATAGAATAACAAATGTCAACAATATATGTGATTGGAAATTTTATGATTTAATTAATGATATTCCAAATATGATGGGAACAGGTTCTCAAAAAAATATAGAACTACTCACTAAACTAGATCAAGTTATGAATAATAACATGATTCAGGTGGAACACCCTCTTTATCCAAGTAAAGAGAAAGTTTCCATTGAATCCTACATGTGGAAACAGCCTACCATGTTTAGTGTATCTTCTGATCCAATCCCCATAGAACATTGAATTAAGTCCTTTGAAAGGACATTCTCTATCCTCTAGCGGTTATAAGAAGATAAACTAGTGATGACAGCCTATCATTTTGAAGGGGAGGCAGATCAATGGTGGAGACTAATCAAGAACCAAAAGTAGAATGAGGAAATTCATTCCATGGAATGGGAATATTTCTAGAGAATATTTTTCAATAAACATTTTCCCAGAACCCACCATCTCAATATGGAAAAGAAATTCCTCATACTTTAGTAGAATAATGATGACGCTATTGTAATGACCCAAAAATTCTCATTGGATTGAGAGTAAAATGATTCAATAGTTCTCCTTGAGTGACATCCCCAAGGAGCCAAAGGCTTCAAATAAATACCAAATGGTTTCAAATAAAAGCTGGGTTTGATTTACCCTTTTTAAAAATAAACCAATAAACCATCAAACCATAACCCAACCATTCAATAAATGTTGCATGAACAAAAGAACGACGACAAAACAACTTCTTGTATCTTTAAACCACATCAACTATACAATAGCGAATGAACAAACAAGTATTAAAATAAATAGAGGTTAATAAACTAAAGACACTCAAGATAACAAAAGAATTCATGCTCCATGATCCCCAAGCTCTACAATCACTAAAAAACCCAAGTATCACAAGGTAGTGAAAAAAACATGGGAAAGATTACCTTTTCCCATTCCCCAAAATATAACATCTACAAAAGCACAAAAGTTCCAAAGTCATGTGGAGTATGAAACCTACTAGTCTTTACCCAATGACACTCCTACTCATTCCACTAGGATAGAAAAGTTATCCACATTTATATAAAACAGTTTATATAAAAGAACTTACCAAAACTGTTTATACCCAAATATAAACAAGTTCAAAAAAAATTTACAACCATGTGAAAAAACTTATGAAACAAATTTAAAGAATGTTATTTTTCTAGAAAAATAACTCTTCAAAGCTAAAAAACAATTCTTCTTATCATTTGGCATACCCATTCCAGAGTACATAACACACCCACACATGCATGGTTCTTTCGACAGTTCCACACTCATGATCCATCTCTCATACAACTACCTTGTGTCCCAATGACACACTCCCCCAACCTAGGGTCATGCCTCTTGTACCCCAATGTTACTTTTCCCTTATTAAGGGACTGTTATGCATGAACTCACACCAACACTATTTATGCTAAAGATTTCCATTACCAAAATAATCGACTTCAATAAAACTGAGCTTTTATTGAAAACCAAGGCACAACCAATTTAAAAGAAAAATTTAATTTCAAAAAACATTCCCTTTTATTTAAAACATCTAATCAAATTGATTTTCAAAAATCCTGGAAAAATACCCTTTTCAAAACCCATGTTTTATAACCTTGAACTAAAGAACTCATTTAAAATCCCCAATTTTCAAGATTACAAAACCGTCACTCAAGAAGGTTTCAAAAAGCAGTTCAACAACCAAAACACAATCAATTCATCAAAATAAATTCAATTTTAAAGAATTAATATCTGTTCTACTCTGTGGAGTTGAAAAATAATCCTCATACCTTAAAGGTTCTGATGAAAACTACAACGAATGAATAACGTTCCAGAAAACTAGGATGATTATTCAAGAACCTGCCTCAGATCTCTTCTCCAAGAAAGATCAAGACCAAATATCAAAATATTTGGAATCCACAAACATAGATGTACCCCTAACAGGTGTAGATACGAGAAAACAAGATCATAGGAGATGTATATCTAAGTAGATATAATAAACCGATCAAAAAACGGTGGAGATTAATAACATACCTCAAGAATCAAGCTTTGATTTACCAAGGGAAACCTTTATATCCACTCCGAATCAATGGGAGGACCTTATTTGGACATAGGATAATCAAAATTACTAGTTAGGGCATATTTGGGGAAAAAATGAGGTAGTAATGGCTAAAATGAGTGAGATACTATTTTAAAGAGGTTCTACATTCTCCACACCATTGGCCTTTCCATCCTTAGAATGTATAAAACATTTTCTACCTTAAAATAATTATGGGCACTACCCTTTCGTTTCCCTCTCACTTTCCCAAGTCTCTCCAAGAATATGACCATGCTGCCATAAGACCCACACTAGAATGATGATTTTTCCAACAATACTTTCTCTTCACATTCCACAATCTATACCAGGATATGTATTAATAAATCATTAGACTCCATGTCAATGTCATCCCATCTGATCACATGATTAGGATCTGGTTGATACTTTTTCAACTGAGATACACAGAACACATAATACACCGAAATGAACCATAATGGTAATTACAACCTATATACTTGCTATTTGACTTATTATAGAAACTCAAAAGGGCCAATATATCTAGAATATTACTTTCCCTACCTCTTGAAAGGACATTGTCCACGTCTTGGAGAGATCATCAAGAAAAAGTGATCACTCACAGAAAATGACAACGACCATCGTTGGTGATCTGCATACGATTTATGGAAACTCTGAGCCATCTCCATCCTATTTATAATCAACTAGACCTTTTTTGTTATTTCTTAGATGAGGCTCAGCCTAACTAGTGAAGTTTCACCAGTTTCCAACCAGAATAGTGGAGAACGACAATGATGCCCATATAATGCTTCAAATGGAGCCATATGTATCGAGGTGTGATATCTGTTATTATATGACAACTCCACTAAGAGTATATTCTCTTCCCAGGAACCACCAAAATCCATTAAAAATCCTGAATCAATACTTCCAATGTTTGTATCACCGTATTAGACTGGCCGTCTTTCTGAAGATGATACACCATGCTCATATTCAACTGAGTCCTAATGGATTTATGTAAGGATTTACAAAAATGATACATGAATCTTGGATCTTTTTTTGATACTATTGAAACTGGTACTCCATGCCTCTTTACCACTTATTGGATATTCATTTATGATATATCCTCCATTGTATGAGTTTCACAAATAGTGATGAAATTCGCCGACTTGGTAAGACAATCCACTATCACACATATTTCATTGTGTTTTTGGACCGTTATTGGAAGACCTGTAACAAAATCCATATCTATATGATCCCATTTACACACTAGGATAGGTAAAGAATACATCATACATGTAGGTCTCTAGCACTCTACTTTAACCTCCTGACAAGTTAATCATCGTGAGATGAACTTATCCACTTTAATTTTCATACCTCAACTCCAAAACTATGCCTTCAATGCCTTATACAACTTCTGTGTACCTGGATGTACAACCCATCTCGAATGGTGGTAATAATTAAGGAGTTATTCCTGAAAAGATATAGGTACAACCATCCGATTTAAAAAGCACAAAACCGAACTCCCATCAAGTTTCCAGCATTCAATGGTATCCCCACCATTGAGTTTTGAACACATAACCATATATTAAGTGTCCGATGTATGTTCCACTTTGACCATTATTACCAAATCTGGAATAAATATAGTTGAAAAGAAAAGTACGACATCATTTCGGTCTTCATATTCCACATGAAAGTCATCTAGGACTGACATCAACCACCAATCATCTGACAATTCTTTATCTAACTGAGAATATGAAGTTCTGATCAATGAAACCGCCACTATATTCCCTTTTCTTGGTGTATATATCTAGTCAAACTAAGAAATCCAGAGATACTACATCCATATACTTTTCCTTAGATTTAAATCTCACTGTGAGAAAATGCATTTCAATTTTTTGTGGTCTATAAACATAGATAATTTCTCATCAAATATATAATTTCACCATGTCTTTAAATCATGGACGACTACATCTAACTCAAAATCGCGTGTTGGGTAATTATTCTCAGGAATCCTCAATTGTGTTGAACCATAATAATCCACATTGTCTCCTTGCATGAGAATGTAGACCAACAATGATCTCAAAGCATCACAGTACACCACATACCCTTATCCTAATTCTAGAAAAATCAAGATAGGTGCTGATGTATGCCAAACATTCAGTTCATGGAAATACTTCTGGTATTCCTCTGTCTATTGGAATGGAACATTCTGCTTTGTTAGAGCTGTCGTTGGAAAAGATAGTCGTGAGAGACCCCACACAAAGCTTCAGTAGTAACCAGCTAAACCAATAAAGCTTCATATCTCAAATAAATTCATTAGTGTTTTCCATGAGATAACTACTCCAATCATTTCATGATTAACATAAACACCTCTTTTAGAAATTAAATTGCCAATAAAATGTACTCACTATAACCGAAAATCAGACATTGACAATTTTTAAAACCAAAAACGATCTCTAAATATTTATAACACTATTTCAAGGTGTTCCTCATGGTTATACCTTTTATTTTAGTATACCAATATGTCTTCCAAAAACACCACAAAAAATGAGTCTAGATATCACTGATGTATTCGATTCATCAAATCCAAGAAGACCGCTGACACATTCGTTAGACCGAAAGGCATGACTACATATTCATAGTGTCCATATCTACTTCTAAAAGTTTTATTTGGAGTATCTTCCTTCTAAAATTGCAATTGGTGATATCTTGATTGCAATTTATTCTTGGATAACCACTTAGCTCCCCGTTATTGATTGAATATATCATCAATGTGTAAAGGTGGGTACATGTTTCTTTATCGTAACTTGTTTAAGATTATGAAAATCAACACACAATTGAAGAGTTCCATTTTCTTTATTTATGAAGAAGACCGGTGCTTCACACCGAGATAGAATTGGCTGAATGAAACCATTGCTTTCCTGCTCCTCCAAATTCACTTTCAATTCATGTATCTTTACTGGTGTCGTCCTATAAGAATGAAGGGAAATAATACTAGTCATCAGAAGGAGATCAATTATAAATTCCACTTCCCTTATAGCTGGTAACCCAAATAAGTTCTCTAAAATACATCTGGATATTGATCCAAAACCGATGGAAAATTATTTTATTCAATATATTCCATTGATGTCAAAGTCAATTCTACTATCTGGTAAGAGATCATTACCACTGTCGGTGCCAAAAATCTATTTTCACATTTCCTTATCATCATCTCTCATATGAAGTGATGTTCAATGAAGTCCTTATTCATGAAACTAATTATTCTTCTATAACAGCTGACGTGTGCCTTTCATGTTGTTAGACAATACATATCTAGGATTACAACATAGACATCCATGTACAATATCGAAAAGTCCCATTTCAGCTCAGTTCCATCAATAGTTATAGCACATGATCTATAAACAAAGGCTTGACATTCACTTTCTCTGAGAGGAGTTTTTAGTTTTAAAAAATAAGGAATCATTTCCAACAATAAAAATAGAATATTAACAGTATGAGAAGCTATGAAAGAATGTAACACACCAGTATAGAAGAGAACTTACCCAATGGTTTAGATGAAAAGAATCGTACCTATCACTGTGGATGGTCCAACATAATCATCGACAGTCATATACTCAGATCCATACAATTGCTTCATTGCTACACTTTTCTCCTTGTTTACATGATGATATTTCCCGGATTTATGAGTCATGGTATTCCTAGAATCACCATGGATAACTATTCTCTACTACCAAGCATGATTCTAATGTCCTCGCCCTGTCGAAGCATTAAATGATTCTAAAGCTTGAGAAGTATCTCGAGAACCAGACCTTAGAGAAATGCGAGAATAGTGTTGAATATGTTCCATATTTTTGCAGTTATGGCATGCTCTAGGTTTTTCCATACACTCTCACTTTATGTGGTCAAGTGAACCAATTTTAAAGTAACCCACTTTGCTCTGGGTTCATGGAGTAAGGTTCACTAATCCATCCATCTAGTTCTGATTTCCAATTCCACCTTGGAAATAGGTTTCCCTTTTCCTCTTACTTCCAGCATTTGAGTTCCCTCCATTCCCTGTGGGTATCATCATACCTCCTCCCATAGATCTCAAGATATCAAGTTCAGCCATAGCCACTCTATTCACCACCTCTGTATAATTTGTAATACAGAGCACTAGAATCGTCGATATAATCTCCTTCCATAGTCCTGATTTGAGGATGCATGCCTTTAAGGATTCACTTGCTGCGATTTCTGGTGAAAAGAGCACTAATTTCACAAACTTAGCCACATAATCTATGACAGAGAGACTCTCTTATTTCAGGCTAAAGAAGCCCATCATTTTTTGGATCGTGACATGTGAGGATAGATTTTTTGTTGAACAATCATTTAATATCCACCCATGTAAGTCCTTTATCCAATTTAGCATGCACTGATATATCCCACCACTGGCGTGCAAGATCCTCAAGCATATACATCGCCAGCATGACCTTTAGATCCACTAGTATGCCAATGAACTCGAAGATACAATTCATCCTACTAAGCCACACCTCCTCCTTCTCAGGTTCACCATCACTCGTGATGTTAGGTGGATTATGCTTCATAAACTGGATGGTATGATCGACATGACATAGACCATTCCTTTAGTTGTAACACCCGAGACTTTTATGTTATATAAACCATCAAAGGATTTTTTTTCTACACAACACTTTCTTGGCTTGCTTTACACGCAATCGCGACCTTCCTCGATAGCTTGCGTCGTACACAATACCGAGTTTCACTAAACAACAATATACTATTAAAACTAGCCATTATGAATAGTAATAACCACTTTTTGAAATTTTATAAATTTTATTTTTCAAAATGGACTTCATTTTTGGACTCAGAATATCGAAATTAGCCTAGGGTGAAATTTTGGTATTTTTCTGAAAACATACAATTTTTGATGAATAGTGAAACCACTAAGTGGTAGGTTAAAAAACAGAATTTTGCATAAAACATAATTTTACCGCTTTTGTGAATGGAATTTCGAAAATCCGAGAGACACGGTTAATATCAAGGACTAAAATGTGGTTCAATGAGATGAAAATAATTTTTTGGTGAATAGTAACTTTTTACGATTTTTATCGCGGTTAATAGTAAATAGGGTAACTAAGGGTAAATATGATATTAATATTACCCTAACACATGTCCTAATTCTATTGTACAAGTGTAATTCGACCAAAAACAAACCTAGGAATAAAATATGACCATTTAGGCCCACTTGGATTAGATTAGGACATTTATTATTAATTTATTTAAAGAAAGTTTAAAATAGTTAAAATCAAAGTTTAATAAGTAAATCATTTTTTAATATGGGGTTATACATAAGATAAATTAGATTGTAAATATTCATTAGAAAGCTAAAAGGATTTCCTACATGATGGTATTTTATTTGTAATTTTTAGACATCAAATAATTTAATTTATTTATGACACAAAGATGATGCAGTAATTATCTTATTAATGAAATATTGACAAAATTGATAATATAAATACCAAACTAAATGTAATTTGAGACTTTTTATGAATTCCACAAATTTTATAGGTTACTATGATATATTATTGTTGATTTAATCAACTTGTTTCGAACATATAATTCTGTTATGACTTTCACAAAAATCATATATCAAATAGTGTCAAAATTGACACAAAATAGTTTTTTAATCAAATATTATATTATTAATTGTTATTTTATTCCTAAAAATCTAAGGTTCGGCCACATGACTTAGATAAGGATATATATATTAATAATAAACAATTTGGGGTTCGTTTGGCATGTTATAGTAAGTGTATTAACCATATAGTGAAAGAAAACAAAAAGACACGGTAAAAGTTAAAATAATTAACTTAGAGTTAAATCTAATTGATAAGGTTAAAATAATACCCTAAACTTGTCTAAATCCTATTGGTTGATAGGATTTAGACCCATACCCACTTTATCTTCGAAATAAGACCCTTTGGAACCATTATAAACCGATTTTGACTTTAATATAAAATAATATTTTGAGATATTCCTAAGGTGCCCCTCTCCTCCCTTATAAAAGGGCACCTCCTCCCCCTCCTCCTCACACCAATTTGAGCACTCAAGCTAGGCCAACCCCTGAAATTTTCACCTCTCCACTTCCCTAGAATAATCCTAGAGGTCCTGGTCTTCTTCAAAGACCAATCTTAGTTCCCTAAGTGGAGGATTCAAAGAGGCGTTCCAAAGAAGAGGTAATATCTATTACCGATCTTTTCAATTTCTTTCGTCTTCAACTTCTTCTTCTTTAGTTGTTTCATGATAAAGTAATAACATCAGTATTACTTACATACTGATATGTTATTATAAATATGAAACAACCCTAATTCACCTTCTATCCATCCTACGGATAAATGAAATCACCGCGCGTGCGTACGTACGGAATACCGTCTCCACGCCGTGGTGTAATCTATTTTCCACCATCACCTTACAAGGATGGGTATAATGGTGTAATGAGTAACTATATATGATTATTATGAAGTAATATTGATACTGAAATAATATATATATATACTGCAATACAATTCCACGATCATAGGAACGATATCATCACTCGTGCGTACGTACGGAATACCGTCTCCACGATGTGATGCGACTCGTTATACATGATCTTCATTTCATAATGATTAAATAAATGAATTGAATGAATGAAAATGGTATATACTACAATAATACCATTCTGTAAATGAATTATCTATAACCTAAAGATAAGAATAAGAATTTATTCGACAAAACACGCATAAGAACAAAAAGTTATAAAGACCCGAGTAACAAGTAACAATGAAATATTACTAACAAGAAGCTAATAATATGACCATATATGATATCATATCAATATGTATGATTCTGGAATAAGTCAATAACATTATTTAAACCATTATACAGGAGCTTCGGACATGTATAAAGCAAATCGGACCTAAGGTAAGGGAAATATCACAATCTCATTTTTATCCGAGATTGTTTATTCGTAAGTATTTACTGGGGTGTATTTTATCATCCACATCCATGTTTACTCATTATGTAATATTATTTCCATCCACCTAAAATTGTTTAAATCCATTTTTACCCTTCGGTGAGTTTTTATTAATACATATGAAAGGAATCTTTTGTCGTTTTTCGTACGAGGTACTTTTTTGACTTTTCCGACAAAATTACGAAGAATGTTTTTTTTAACTTATACGGCACGAACGGATTTCTAATGTTTTATAAAGCCTTATTTTCATGAAGCTTCATCTAAAAGATTTCATGACTATTTTCAATAAAATCTCTTTCTTTTAAAATTGCATGATGTTTTGTGAAAAAAAATTGATTTTGAAGAAGAAAGGATATTTTCCTCAAGAACACAATTCAAGTGTTTTATCAAAATTATTTTCCATATAAGATAATAAAGGGTTCTGTTTCTATCCATATTTTAACATTGATTTGACTATGTTGTGATGGAATTATGTTTATGAATTCCTTTATCTTATATGAATTGATTTATGATGTCATGATGTTTCAAGAATCCCATTTTTGTTACATGTGTTATGCGATGATGTATGTTTTATGATTATGTGGCACACATAAGAAATGATTCATTATAAGATGGGTGGGACCTATATCTCCCTCCAATGCATTGGGTAATGATTTTATATCTCATGAGATAGACATGGCTGGAACGGAAGGTTATTTCAGTTCAGTGATACAGGACTGAAACGAGGAGTGAACTCGGTTCAGAAAGGGACTTTGTCCACAAAGATAGTCTTGGCAATGAGTCATGACTAACATGAAATGATTTTCCATGATTATGTGTGCATGCCACAAAGTTTCAAGTTTTATGTTATGATTATGGGGATCTCATTTTCACTTCTATGATTTATTCCATGTTAAGATATTATGATCTCTTTTGCAGGTTTTGATTTTCAAAAAGATATGATATGATTTTTATCTCCTTTATTTGCCCTTGCTGAGCATTTGAGCTCACCCTTTTATGTTTTCTTTTCCCCAGGTCAGGAAGATGAATATTAAGTAGAATATGCTAAAAGGGACCCTAGATATGATGAAATGAATGGGAGACACTGTAGAAGATTTATGAACCAGTTGTTTATGTTTCCCAGTTTCTAAAGACACTATACCTATACGGTCCTTTGTGGTTTTGTCATATGTTGTAATAAGTGTGCTTCAATTTTGAAGTATTAACAATGTATGTAAAGTATGGGTCATTATAGTTGGTATCAGAGGAAAGGTATAGTCAACCTTTGGAAACTAGGATGTGAAAACCTTAGTAAGAACCCTTAGGATAAGTCTAAGCATAGAACACAATCTTAGAAATGGCCATGAATAACCTAGGATAAGACCTTAAGCATGAAAACTTTATTCTTGAATTATGTGGTTTCCTATTATAATTTGTGTTGCTCACACTATTCTTCTTGGTTTTAGTCAATGGATGGAACCCGAAGGAACCGTGTTAATGCGGAATGCGATGGGCAATGCAATGATTGTCCCCCTGAGCAACCAAACGATATGGGAGCTGGAATGCAAAATCTTGTAGCCATGCTCACACAACTTTCTCAAGCTATGAATCATGCAGGATTTCCAAACGAACAAAGGAGGGAGCAACATTCTGTTGAATCCTTCATGAGGCAGCGTCCACTATCTTTCAGCGGGTCTACTGATCCATTAGTTGCTGAACAATGGATTAGTACTACTGAAAAGATATTTTCAGTTCTTCAATGTTCTGAGCATGATAAAGTCATCCTAGCAGTGTATCGTTTGGAAGGAGATGCGGATCAATGGTGGAATCTTGTTAAGAATACGAGGCAAAGGGATGAAATTGAGTCTATGGAATGGGACGAGTTCAAGAACTTATTTTTCAATAAGTACTTCCCTCGTATTCTCCGAACAAAGATGGAGAAAGAGTTCCTTGAACTGAAGCAAAGGGATGATGAATCTGTTAGTACCTATGAAGCAAATTTTACAAGACTTGCAAGGTACGCTTCTGGTATTATTATCCAACCTGAGAGTAAGATCGATCGATTCTTTAGTGGCTTAAAACCAAGTCTTCGAAGGGCGTTAGCCATAAGGGACTTCAATAGCTACGAAGAAATCGTTCGATGTGCTCTCAAAGTCGATATGGAGATTGGAGTAACCCATCAGTCACATGGGTTTGATAAGAAGAGGAAGATGGAATTCAAAGAAAAATCTAAAGAGCACACGGAAAAGAAGATGATCTTTTCCTTATGCTCAAAGTGTGGAAAGAAACATGGAGGGAGTTGTCTTAAAGGGACAAGTAAATGTTTTAAATGTGGAAAGGAAGGTCATCGGGCAATTGAATGCCGTGATAATGGGAAGAAGATGTCTAATGATGCAAACAAAGGAAGGGATACACAGAATGAACCTACTACACTTCAATGTTTCAAGTGCAAGGAGATGGGGCATTATGCCAATCAATGCCCAAATCCAAGGGTTGATGATGATGGTCGACGTCAACAAAATCTTAAGGCTAAAGACAAAGGAAAGTCACATGCAATTTCTATCAGCGATGTGGATTACAATAACGATGTGGTGAAAGGTACACTTACCATCCACTCTAAAGTAGAAAATGTTTTATTTGATTCTGGATCCACCCACTCTTTTATTTCTGAAAAATTTTCTAAGGGTATCACCGTATTACCTCAACAATTAGATGTTGAGTTAGCTGTGACAACACCTAATGGCACATCAATCGCATCAGAAGTTTATAATTCTTGTCCGATCGAAGTTTGTGGGAAAGTGCTTCCTGCAAATCTTATGATCCTTCCTTTAGTGGAATTTGATGTGATTCTTGGAATGGATTGGCTTTCTCTACATGGAGCTCATATCAATTGCCAAAGAAGGGAAGTCACATTTCATATTCCAGATCAACCTACGATCGTCTATCAATGCAAGGATGAACATAACCTTCCAGTGGAAATTTCTTCCATGTTATGGGTATTGATTCCACTAAATGAAGGTTATTTATCTCAAATAGTTGGTGAGAAACTCACGATTAAGAATATGCCCATTGTACGGGAGTTTGATGATGTCTTTCCGGAGGAATTACCGGGTCTTCCACCAAATCGTGAAGTTGAGTTTTCAATAGAACTCGTACCGGGTGCTTTGCCTATTTCAAAGACACCTTATAGAATGGCCCCAATTGAGTTGCAGGAATTGAAGAAGCAACTCCAAGAGAATCTTGATAAGGGATTCATACGCCCTAGTGCGTCACCTTGGGGAGCACCTGTTCTATTTGTTAAGAAGAAAGATGGATCAATGAGACTTTGCATTGATTATCGAGAACTTAACAAGATCACTATCAAGAACAAATATCCTCTCCCACGCATTGATGACTTATTTGACCAACTACGCGGAGCTCAATACTTTTCCAGGATTGATCTTCATTCAGGGTATCATCAATTAAGGGTCAAAAGGGAGGATATACCAAAGACGGCTTTCCGTATAAGGTATGGACACTATGAATTTATAGTGATGCCATTTGGTCTTACTAATTCCCCTGCTATCTTCATGGATCTAATGAATAGAGTCTTTAGAGACTATCTTGATCAATTTGTGGTAGTCTTTATAGACGATATTCTTGTCTATTAAAAGAGCAAGGAAGAGAATGAAGATCACTTGAGAATTATATTGAAGACCCTGAGAAAGGAGAAGCTTTATGCCAAATTTACCAAGTGTGAATTTTGGCTTCAAAAAGTTGCATTTTTGGGTCACATAATCTCAAAAGAGGGGATATCTGTGGATCCAGCAAAAACAGAGGTTATCGAAAGAAGGTCAAGACCAACAACAGTAACTGAGATCCGAAGTTTTCTTGGTTTGGCTGGATATTATCGACGTTTTGTAAAAGATTTTTCACGATTATCTAATCCACTCACCAAGTTGACTCGGAAGGGAGTTAAGTTTGTCTGGACAGAGGAATGTGAAGAGAATTTCAAGGAGTTGAAAAGAAGGTTATCCAGTGCACCTGTGCTCACACTGCCTTGTAGTGGAGAAAGGTTCGTGATCTACAGTGATGCATCCAAGAAGGGAATGGGGTGTGTTCTTATGCAAAATGATATGGTGATAGCTTATGCCTCACGACAGTTGAAAATCCATGAGCAAAATTACCCAACACATGATTTGGAGTTGGCTGCGGTAATCTTTGCATTAAAGATTTGGAGGCATTACCTTTATGGTGAAAGGTGTGATATTTATACTGATCATAAAAGTTTAAAGTATATTTTAACACAAAAGGAGTTGAATATGCTCCAAAGAAGATGGTTGGAGCTGATTAAGGATTATGACTGCTCAATCCATTACCACCCTGGGAAAGCAAACAAGGTGGCAGATGCATTAAGTCGACCAGACCATGCTAGTTTATCCATGATGAGGATCACAAAAGATCCAATATTTATGGATTTACAAAGGATGGATCTTGGAATTATAATGGAAGGGGAAAAATCTTATCTTTCTCAAATGAATTTTCAACCATCTATACATGTGAAGATTAAAGAGGCACATAAAGAAGATGTCGAGTTACAAAAGAAGGTGAGAAATGTTCCTGAATTCAACCTTGATCGTGATGGGATAATAAAGTTCAGGAATCGGGTTTGTGTTCCTCCCATCCCCGAATTAAGGAAGGAGCTGCTGGATGAGGCTCATAGTTCTTCATTCTCTATTCATCCTGGAAGCACGAAGATGTATAGGGACCTGAAAGAGTACTTCTGGTGGGATGGCATGAAAAGAGATGTTGCTGAATATGTCTCTCGATGCTTGGTTTGTCAACAAGTTAAAGCTGAGAGACAGAAGTCTAAGGGGATGTTACAATCATTACCCATACCCGAATGGAAATGGGAAAACATCACTATGGACTTTGTCACAGGACTTCCTAAAACATCCAAAGGCAATAATGCTATCTGGGTCATAGTTGATCGTCTTACAAAGTCTGCACACTTCATTGCTATTAGAGAGGATTTCTCTCTAGATCAGCTTGCCAGGATATATGTAAAGGAAGTGGTAAGATTGCATGGAGTACCACTTTCTATTATATCTGAGCGAGATCCGAGATTTACCTCGAAGTTCTGGCGAAGTATTCAGCATACTCTGGATACAGAGTTCAGTTTCAGCACTGCTTATCATCCCCAGACAGACGGTCAGTCTGAGAGAACAATTCAAACCCTAGAAGATATGTTGAGAGCTTGCTCTATGGATTTCAATGGAGGTTGGGATCAACACCTACCTCTAGTAGAATTTTCTTATAATAATAGCTTTCACTCCAGTATTCAGATGGCTCCTTATAAAGCTCTCTATGGAAAGAAATGCAGGATTCCAACTTGCTGGGATGAAGTTGGGGAAAGAAAGCTATTAGGACCTGATCTCGTTGATGAAATGGCAGAAAAGGTCAGATCTATTCAACAACACATAAGAGCAGCTCAGAGTCGACAGAAAAGTTATGCCGACAACCGAAGAAAAGACCTAGAGTTTGAAGTGGGTGATAAAGTGTTCTTACGAATATCTCCCTGGAAGAGGGTTATGAGGTTTGGAAAGAAGGGGAAGTTGAGCCCTAGATATATCGGTCCTTTCGAAATACTGGATCGTGTTGGGAAGGTAGCTTACCGATTGGCGCTTCCACCGAATCTCTCTCAAGTTCACGATGTGTTCCATGTATCTCTCCTGAGAAAGTACATACCAGATCCTTCACATGTACTCAGCTCAGAAGTTGTACCGCTGGAGCAAGATCTTTCTTATGAAGAACAGCCGATAGAGATTCTGGATCGTAGCGAAAAAGTCCTACGAAAGAAGACCACTCGCTTGGTGAAAGTTTTATGGAGAAACCACCAACTTAAAGAAGCTACATGGGAGCTTGAGGATATGATGAGGGAGAAGTATCCTCATCTGTTTGTTGCAAAGTGACGAATTTCGAGGGCGAAATTCTTTTTAAGGGGGGTAGAATGTAACACCCGAGACTTTTATGTTATATAAACCATCAAAGGAATTTTTTTTTCTACACAACACTTGCTTGGCTTGCTTTACACGCAATCGCGACCTTCCTCGATAGCTTGCGTCGTACGCAATACCGAGTTTCACTAAACAACAATATACTATTAAAACTAGCCGTTATGAATAGTAATAACCACTTTTTGAAATTTTATAAATTTTATTTTTCAAAATGGACTTCATTTTTGGACTCAGAATATCGAAATTAGCCTAGGGTGAAATTTTGGTATTTTTCTGAAAACTTTCAATTTTTGATGAATAGTGAAACCACTAAGTGGTAGGTTAAAAAACAGAATTTTGCATAAAACTTAATTTTACCGCTTCTGTGAATGGAATTTCGAAAATCCGAGAGACACGGTTAATATCAAGGACTAAAATGTGGTTCAATGAGATGAAAATAATTTTTTGGTGAATAGTAACTTTTTACGATTTTTACCGCGGTTAATAGTAAATAGGGTAACTAAGGGTAAATATGATATTAATATTACCCTAACACATGTCCTAATTCTATTGGACAAGTGTAATTCGACCAAAAACAAACTTAGGAATAAAATATGACCATTTAGGCCCACTTGGATTAGATTAGGACATTTATTATTAATTTATTTAAAGAAGGGTTAAAATAGTTAAAATCAAAGTTTAATAAGTAAATCATTTTTTAATATGGGGTTATACATAAGATAAATTCGATTGTAAATATTCATTAGAAAGCTAAAAAGATTTCCTACATGGTGGTATTTTATTTGTAATTTTTAGACATCAAATAATTTAATTTATTTATGACACAAAGATGATGCAGTAATTATCTTATTAATGAAATATTGACAAAATTGATAATATAAATACCAAAATAAATGTAATTTGAGACTTTTTATGAATTCCACTAATTTTCTAGGTTACTATGATATATTATTTCTGATTTAATCAACTTGGTTCGAACATATAATTCTTTTATGACTTTCACAAATATCATATATCAAATAGTGTCAAAATTGACACCAAATAGTTTTTTAATCAAATATTATATTATTAATTGTTATTTTATTCCTAAAAATATAAGGTTCGGCCAAATGACTTATATAAGGATATATATATTAATAATAAACAATTTGGGGTTCGTTTGGCATGTTATAGTAAGTGTATTAACCATATAGTGAAAGAAAACAAAAAGACACGGTAAAAGTTAAAATAATTAACTTATAGTTAAATCTAATTGATAAGGTTAAAATAATACCCTAAACTTGTCTAAATCCTATTGGTTGATAGGATTTCGACACATCCCCACTTTAGCTTCGAAATAAGACCCTTTGGAACCATTATAAACCGATTTTGACTTTAATATAAAATAATATTTTGAGATATTCCTAAGGTGCCCCTCTCCTCCCTTATAAAAGGGCACCTCCTCCCCCTCCTCCTCACACCAATTTGAGCACTCAAGCTGGGACAACCCCTGCCATTTTCTCCTCTCCACTTCCCTAGAATAATCCTAGAGGTCCTGGTCTTCTTCAAAGACCAATCTTAGTTCCCTAAGTGGAGGATTCAAAGAGGCGTTCCAAAGAAGAGGTAATATCCATTACCGATCTTTTCAATTTCTTTCATCTTCAACTTCTTCTTCTTTAGTTGTTTCATGATAAAGTAATAACATCAGTATTACTTACATACTGATATGTTATTATAAATATGAAACAACCCTAATTCACCTTCTATCCATCCTACGGAAAAATGAAATCACCGCGCGTGCGTACGTACGGAATACCGTCTCCACACCGTGGTGTAATCTATTTTCCACCATCACCTTACAAGGATGGGTATAATGGTGTAATGAGTAACTATATATGATTATTATTAATTAATATTGATACTGAAATAATAAATATATATACTCCAATACAATTCCACGATCATAGGAACGATATCATCACTCGTGCGTACGTACGGAATACCGTCTCCACGATGTGATGCGACTCGTTATACATGATCTTCATTTCATAATGATTATATAAATGAATTGAATGAATGAAAATGGTATATAATACAATAATACCATTCTGTAAATGAATTATCTATAACCTAAAGATAAGAATAAGAATTTATTCGACAAAACACGCATAAGAACAAAAAGTTATAAAGACCCGAGTAACAAGTAACAATGAAATATTACTTACAAGAAGCTAATAATATGACCATATATGATATCATATCAATATGTATGATTCTGGAATAAGTCAATAACATTATTTAAACCATTATACAGGAGCTTCGGACACGTATAAAGCAAATTAGACCTAAGGTAAGGGAAATATCACAATCTCATTTTTATCCGAGATTGTTTATTCGTAAGTATTTACTGGGGTGTATTTTATCATCCACATCCATGTTTACTCAATATGTAATATTATTTCCATCCACCTAAAATTGTTTAAATCCATTTTTACCCTTCGTTGAGTTTTTAGTAATACATATGAAAGGAATCTTTTGTCGTTTTTCGTACGAGGTACTTTTTTGACTTTTCCGAAAAAAGTACGAAGAATGTTTTTTTTTAACTTATACGGCACGAACGAATTTCTACTGTTTTATAAAGCCTTATTTTCATGAAGCTTCCTCTAAAAGATTTCATGACTATTTTCAATAAAATCTCTTTCTTTTAAAATTGCATGATGTTTTGTGAAAAGAAATTGATTTTGAAGAAGAAAGGATATTTTCCTCAAGAACTCAATTCAAGTGTTTTATCAAAATTATTTTCCATCTAAGATAATAAAGGGTTCTGTTTCTATCCATATTTTAACATTGATTTGACTATGTTGTGATGGAATTATGTTTATGAATTCCTTTATCTTATATGAATTGATTTATGATGTCATGATGTTTCAAGAATCCCATTTTTGTTACATGTGTTATGCGATGATGTATGTTTTATGATTATGTGGCACACATAAGAAATGATTCATTATAAGATGGGTGGGACCTATATCTCCCTCCAATGCATTGGGTAATGATTTTATATCTCATGAGATAGACATGGCTAGAACGGAAGGTTATTTCAGTTCAGTGATACAGGACTAAAACGAGGAGTGAACTCGGTTCAGAAAGGGACTTTGTCCACTAAGATAGTCTTGGCAATGAGTCATGACTAACAAGAAATGATTTTCCATGATTATGTGTGCATGCCACAAAGTTTCAAGTTTTATGTTATGATTATGGGGATCTCATTTTCACTTCTATGGTTTATTCCATGTTAAGATATTATGATCTCTTTTGCAGGTTTTGATTTTCAAAAAGATATGATATGATTTTTATCTCCTTTATTTGCCCTTGCTAAGCATTTGAGCTCACCCTTTTATGTTTTCTTTTCCCCAGGTCAGGAAGATGGATATTAAGTAGAATATGCTAAAAGGGACCCTAGATATGATGAAATGAATGGGAGACACTGTAGAAGATTTATGAACCAGTTGTTTATGTTTCCCAGTTTCTAAAGACACTATACCTATACGGTCCTTTGTGGTTTTGTCATATGTTGTAATAAGTGTGCTTCAATTTTGAAGTATTAACAATGTATGTAAAGTATGGGTCGTTATATTAGTTCCCCGCATCCACCGCTTGAAATTCATAGACAATACTATAAAATAACTCTTGGTTCACCTGTGGTTTTGGTTGAACCACTTTCTCAACAACTTCTTTGGGTTGGTTTCATTGACGCCTACCAAGTTCCATTTTCTAAACCAAAAACAAACTCCATCAATTTCACTCTCTTGAAACTGATGGCTTAGCCTTTCAATTTCAATCACATAAACTATCCCTACATTGTTTTCCAAAAACATATTTTTCAATGTTTAACCATTTTTCAAACATTCATTTATGATTTTGAAAACCAAACTATTTTAAAAATATACCAAATATCCTCCATTCCAAATCTTTAAATTGAAAAAAATCTCAATATTTTTCAAAATTTACACCTTGCACTAAATCATAAATCATTACTCCAAATGAAATATGAAATATTAGTGATAAATCATTCCTATACCATTCATTTCCTACTCGTCTCATTGGATAAACCCATGACAATGAGATTCCAAGATCCAATAAGTGTCTCCAAACACTTTTTTACCCAACTACCTTTTAACTTAATGTTCAGCATACAATCATTAGCTACATCCTTTTATGATAAACATTTAATGTTCCAAAAATCCCACTCATGGCTATGATTTCATCCCAAAGGATAAAAAAACATGAATTTAAACTCCAATACCAAGAACATTGATGAATAATTATCAGGAAAGGACCAAATAAGATGATAAAATTTGTACCCAAAAGGAAGGACCAATCTTATTCCATTTGTAATGACCAACAAATTCTCATTGGCTTGATAGTATAACGAGACATTATTGAGACTTATGAGACATCGCTAAGGTGACAAAGGGTGGTAATAAATGCCAAAGGGTTTCAAATACAAGTGGGGGGAGATTTACCCTTTTTATAAATAAACCAATAAACCAACAAAACATAACCCAACCATTCACTAAATGATGCATGAACAAAATAAAGACAACAAAAAAACTTCATGTATCCATAAACCACATCAAGTGTAAAAAAGGGGAAGACTAAATAATTATTAAAGTATACAATAGATAAACAACCAAAGAATCTTATGATTCCACAAGACTCCATGCTCCACTATCTCCAAGATCCACAATCACGAAACAGGACAAGTACTATAAGGTAGTGCAAAAAATGTGGGAAACATTACTTCTTCCCCTATCCCGAAAGATAACATATGCAAAAGAACAAAAGTTCCAAAGTAAAGGTGAGTATAAAACTCAGTAGGTTTTCCCACAATGACTTCCCTACTCACTCCACTAGGATAGAAAAGTTAGCCACATTTATATAAAATAGTTTATATAAAAAAACTTACCAAAATAGTTTATACCCAAATATAAACAAGTTGAAAAAAACCATTTACAACCAAGTGAAAATAAAACTAATGAAATCAATTTACTGAAAGTTATTTTTCTTAAAAAATAACTACTCAAAGATTAAGGACAATTCTTGTTATCATTCGGGAAAACCGTTCCATAGTTCACAACACACCCACACATGTATGATTCATTTTACAATTCCATACTCATGAGTGGTCTCTCGTCCAATTACCTTTTGTCCTAATGACACACACCCTGATCTAGGGTCACATTTCTTGTACCCCAATGGTACTCGTCACTTATTAAGGTCCCGTTAAGCATGAAATCACAACAACAAAATTTATACCAAAGATTCCCATTACCCAAATAATCCACTTCAATAAAACTGAAATTTTATTGAAAACCTAGGTACAACCCATTTAAAATAAAAATTTAAATTTAATAAAATATTTCCTTTTATTGAAAACTTCTAATCATATTCATGTTATAAAAACACAGAAAAATACCCCTTTTAAAACTAATGTTTTAAAACAATGAACCAAATAACTCATTTAAAATACCTAATTATCCAGATTTCACAACCATCACTCAAGAAGGTTTCCATTAAGTTTTCAACAACAAATAAAAATAAATTCAGCCCAATAAATTCAATTTTAAATAATGAAAATTATTTCTACTAAGTGGAGTCTAGAAAGATGCCTCTTACCTCGATGGATTTGATGAAAACCACATTGAATGAAGAAAACACAAGAAAACCAGGTCAATTCACTAATAACCCTCCTTAGATCTCTTCTCCTCAAAATGTCAAGACCAAATATCTTCATATATGGCATCCTCCATCCAAGATCTACCCCTAAAAAGAATATATCTGAAAAAACAAGAGAAGAGGAGATATAGATCTATGTAGACATAATAAATCGATCAAAAATGATAGAGAACAATCCCATATATCAAGAATCTAGCTTAGAATCACTAGGGGAACTATTAGATCTTTTCTAGATCAATTGGAGAACCTTTTTTGGCCATAGTAGAAGAAAAATCCTGAGTTAGGGCCAGTTTGGGTAAAAAATGAGGGAGTTATGGAAAAAACGAGTGAGATCATATTTTTAAGGATCACACTTTAACTCTATTCATGGTTTGGACACACAGTTAGGAAAACTGTGTGCTAACCATATGATAGCCAAATCCTGAACAACTTCTCATTCTATGGTCTCCCAAACCATGCACTAACCATGATGGAGCCACTACCTCAAGAGGAAAACTACGCACAACGTTTTTGCACGGTTAGGCAAACCATGAACCTCCTGTGTGACTTCAATTTAGCCCCAAAAAATCTTCCAAAGTTCTCCAAAATCTCTCATCCATCACCCTTACACTTTATAATTATAAAATAATCAAGTGTTACATACCATAAATAGGGGGAACTAAACCTATAAGGGAATATGAAGAGAACATTACAAGGATTGTAAGGTATGCCTCTGGTTTTATCATAAACACCAAAGTCAAGGTTGATTACTTCTTTAGTGGACTAAATATGAGTTTATGAAAAGTGTTGGTGATTAAGGACTTTCATAGCTATGCGGACATTTTTTCCCTTAATGTTGAAATGGAGATCAGAGACACTCATTAGTCTCGTGGGATCGATGAAAAAGAGACAAATGGAGTCTAACTTAGGTGGTTTAGCGAACAAATCCCATGATGGAAGGAAGATAGAACTACCCACATGTCAAAATTATGGAAGAAGCATCCTATGAACTATATAAAGGGAACTAAGTAATGCTTCAAATGTGGTAGAATGGAGAATCTGGCTATTAAGTACTGAAGGTATATGAAGAATTCCACTAATGTAGAGGAAGAAAGAAAGGTTTAGATCAACACACGGCTTGTAGTGAAGTGTTTAAACTACAAGGAACATTAGAATATTTCAAAGAAATGTCCCAAAACCAGGGTTTTCATATGCAATCAGAAATAATCTCCAAGGAAATAATGAAGGGCATATGATATCACTACTGCTAATAAGTAGCCCAAAAATGATGCAGTGATAGGTATGGTGGTTATTCATTCAAGAATAGAGAACGTACTATTTGATTCTAGTTCTACAAATTCTTTCATATCTTGCATGTTTAGTATAAATATTCTATCACCACCTCAAAATTTGGATATTGAGTTCTCTTTGATAGTATGAAATGGGGAAATTATTTCATCCAAATTAAATAACTCATCTAGGGTTAATGTTTTTTGGACAGAAACTCCCATAATGTCTTGTCATACTCCCTTTGGTGGATTTTGATGCAATATTGGGAATGGATTGACTATCTATATAAAAATCCAACATCGACTGCCAGTAAATATAGATCACTCTTCACATCCCTGAGCATCATCCAATCCTGTACAAGTGTAAGCAGGAGGATGAATATCTATTAGAATAATTGTCTCATGTGTGGGTACGATTTACTTATGAGAAATCACATCTTGATCAATTGATTGAGGAAAAGGAGAGAATCATACTCGAAGACATCCCCATAGTGAGGGAGTACACAGATGTATTCCCTATATATTCCTATAGTCTTCGTCCTGTTTGATAGGTTAAGCTCTAAATTTATATTATTCTTGGATATCTACCAATATCAAAGAAACCATTTAGAATTGACTCTATATACCTAGAAGAGATAAATAAGAAGTTAAATGAGATTCTGAAGAATGGTTTTATATTCTTGAGTGCTTCACCATGGGGTGTACCCGTCCTCTTGGTTAAGAAGAAGGATAGATCAATGAAACTCTATAGTGATTATCATGGGCTCAATAAAATAATGATAAATAAAAAGTATCCCCTTATATATTTAGATTACTTTTTTTGATCTACTACGTGGGGTATTTATTTATCTAAGGTTGACCTTCATTTGGGATATCACCAATTAAAGGTGAGGAAGGAATATATTACAAATAATACCATTCGAACAAGGTATGCACACTATGAGTTCATAGTTATTCCCTTCAAACTCAGTAACGATTCAAAAACTTTCACAGATTTAATGAATAATGTCTTTTGGTATTACCTTGAAAAAATTTGTGGAAGTCTCTACCGATGATATTATCATATACTTCAAGAGAAAAGAGGAACATGAGGAGTTTTTGAATATTGTGTTGATGACTTTGTGAACGGAGAAATATCATGACAAGTATATTAAATTTGAGTTCTGGATAGAATAACTATCATTCTTGGTGCATGTTATCACCATCAAATGGATATCTATGGACCTTTCCAAGACCAACGAAATCGAAGAGTGTCCTTGGCCATGATTTGTAACGGAGACCTGTAGTTTCCAAATACTAGCCATATATTACCAATGTTTTGTTAATAACTTCTCATGACTGTAAATCCCAATGAAAAATTTGACACAGATGTGAGTGAATATTTTCCATACTCATGAACAAGATGAATTCTTTAAGGAGAAAAAAAGAGACTTATCACTATACAAGTACTTACACTCTCTAAAAGTGGAGAAATATTTGTTGTGTATATATATTCTTAAAAGAATGTATGAGGGTGTGTAATAATGAAAAATGTTGAAGTGGTATCATATAACTGAAGATAGTGGAAAATTCATGATCAAAACTATCCCACACATAATCTCGAGTTAGAAATAGCGATATTTGTGTTGAAAATATGACATCATTATCTCTATGGTGAGAAGTGTTTGATATATACTGATCACAAGAGTTTCAAATATATATTAAAAAAGAAAGATCTTAATATTCTCCATCTAAAATGGGTTGAGATCAACAAGGACTATGAAAACTCAATCCACTACCATTTTGATAATGAAAATAAGGTAGTGACTGCTCTAAGTATAAAGGATCCTTAATTTTTATCAAAGATGAAAATTGAGAAGGATCCAATCTCAATAGATTTGAAGAGGATGAACATTGGAATAATTAAGTTAGGAAAATCATCAATACTTTCTCAATTTATTTCTCAACCTTCCCCCATAAGGAAAATGAATGGTTCCCAAATAAAAGATGTGGAAATTCTCAAAAGGGTGGAAGATATTTGAAATAGGGAATCTTATGAGTTCAAAATTAACGAGGAAGGATTTTTAGGATTAAGATCACGATTATGTATACCATAAAATATTGATATAATGAAAAATATTTTAAATGATGCACATAGCTCAACCATCTCTATTCACCTAGGGACCACAAAGATGTATAAATATCTCTAGGAGATTTTTTATAGGACAATATGATGTAGGATATTGTTTAATACACAACAAAGTGTCTGGTATGTCAACAAGTGAAGCCTGAAAGGCAAAAGTCTGAGAGGATTTTGCGACCACTACCCACACCAATATGGAAGTGGGATAATAGTACCATGGATAGTTTTAGTATTATTTCAAGTAAATACAAAGGAAAGAATTATATATGGGTCATCGTGGATCATTTTTTGAAGAAAACTCACTTTATCACAATTCAAGAGGATTTTTCATTGGATAAATTGGAAAAAATATATATCGAAGAGGTGGTAAGAATTCATGGAGTGCCACTATCAATTATATCTGATAAAGATCCTAGATTCACCTAGAAGCTCTGGGAAAGTCATTAAAATGATCTATGTACTTAGTTGAACATTATTATGAACTATTATCTTAAATATTATATCCAATCTGAGTGAACTAATCAGACATTAGAAGAGATGTGAAGATATTCTCATATTATATTCAAAGGAGGATGGAACAAACTTCTACCTCTGTTCAAATTATCCTACAAAAATTATTTCTAATAAATAATACAAATGGATCCATATGAATCATTTTATGGGAAAAGGTGTAGGATACTAGCATCATGGGATGAAGTCGGTGAGCATAAGCTACTAGAATCCAAAATGCACGAAGAAATGGTGGTGAAGGTGAAAACTATCCAGCGTCATATAAATGTATCCTAATGTAGAAAAAAGACCATGTAGGCAACTTTTTTTGAGTGCTTGAGTTCAAATTTTGAGACATGGTAATCATCAAAATATCTCTGGAAGAAGGTCATGAGATTGGGGAAGAAAAGAGAGATACGTCCCAAGTACAGTGGCCCGTTCGAGAATCTTGATCACATTACAGATATAACCTATCGACTAGAAATTACACCTACCATTTCTAATGTACATGATGTATTCCTCATATCCCTCATGAGTAAGTCCATACCATATCCTTCACATGTACTCTTATCAAAGAAGGTATAATTGTTTAATGATCTCTCTTATGAGGATAAACCAGTGAAGATCTTCGATTGTAGAGATAAAGTTCTAATTAAAATGACCACTCACCTAGTCAAAGTCCTATGGATGAACAATAAGTACGAAGAAGAAAACATGGGAACTAGAGGAAGCAATGACGGATAAGTACCCACTACTATTTTCATCCTAGAATGTAAAATGAAATTTTTAGGGTGAAATTTCATAAGGGGGAAGAATGTAATGACCGATTGTTTTATCAATTAATTTCCCTTTTGATAATTATGTCTTATTCTATAATCACATAATATTACATATCGAAAAAATATAAAATTTACAAATTAATAATGAGTGAAATAAAGGAATAACTTGAAGTTAAAAAACACATACTGATGAAACAGTAACTTGACATTTTGAATTGTAATGTTACCCTTATGAATAGTAAACATTCAAATGTAATAGTAACCTCACCAATAAATGTATAAATTAAATTAATCCATCTTATAAGTGTAAATATGATAAAATTATACCATAGTGTAAGTAAATAAATATTTTTAAAATAATTAATTATGATTGGGTATTTTTGTAAGTTATATATATATCTAATTAAACATTTACGATTAATTTAATAATTTGAATGAAAATTTATTTTCATAAAATTTATTCATACAATAAGATTTTTATATCATATGATTATATTATAATTTAATGAGAAAATAATTAATTTTTCAATGTTTTAGAAATGGAGTTTAAAATTTTAAAATTTTAAATTTTCAGGTAAATTATGATTTTAATTAAAAATTAAAATTTTCATATTTGGAGATCTTTTTTTTAAAATGGAGTTTGTTTTTTAATTATACACTCTAGAAAATTGTTAGGATTAATTTTTTGTATTTTTTGAAAATACTTGATGTTTTGGGGAATAATAAAATATGATAATTAATGGTATATATAAATTTTAAGCTAACTACACTATTCATTGTGTAACGTCCTGACGCTAGTTACCTAGAGTCGGTGCATTATTAAATAACATTTGAATGATCACAAAAGATCAAGTCTTGAAAGAGGAATTAATTTAGTATCCTTGGAAGTGCTAGATACATACATAAGTTTTACATTACAACATAAAATGAAAAAACATCATTGTGTCCCCTTTGAACATACTAATATCCCTTAGCCTATTTCAACAGGTTAATTGAAATATACATCTTCGCATCCTGGAAAAAATAAAACATAGAAAGGGGTGAGCTCCGATGCTCAGTAAGGATATGAATATAGCAGGAAGTATCATAAATAAGAATAAACATTTAAGACAATGTATAAGACTAAAACTCAAGCCTTTTAAACATAAAATTAAATATAATATGGAAAAGATAAATCAAATAATTCCATTTAATTATTCACATGGATATTCTACTCGTCAAATAATCACATGTAAAATCAATATCCAATTTAATTATGATGGAATGCATAATGCCAGACATCATAAACACATAGTCAAGGCCTCGTGCAAAGACTAAAAATAATATTTTGTCAAGGCCTTGTTCCAAGACACTAGTTTTTCTCATGAGACCTACCAATACATCTAGGATCAACAGCGGGCTCCACCCATAACTTACTAAGTCCAATTCATTCTTCATATGAAAAGGTAGAAACATAACATAAACATTCATATTAAAAATAACATATGAAAAGTTAATAAATTAACAATAAACCATGAATGGTATACAAATAACACATCCATTGTCAAACATATCACAAAAACATCATACAATATGGAATATTTTATCATAATAAACCAACTTCAAACAAGTGTAAAATCCATCAATGGATGTTGACATAGATGAAATCAAAACCATTTGAGGGAAATATATCTTCTTATTTTAAAATCATTTAAAAGTAACATAATTATAAAAGAAAACATTTATTTTGAAATTATTCTTATAAGATTGTATGGGAAGCTTCAAAGGTGTTATAACGGCGGAAAATAGTCGCACTTGTATAAGTTAAAAAAACATTCTTTCGTTAATTTTGTTGAAAAGGTCATAAAGGACCTTGTTTGGAAAACAACAGAAATCTTTCTTTATAAATTTTTTATAAAATGTAAATCAAGGTTATAAATTAATTTATCCCATAGTCTAGGAAATATTAAAAATGATTCAAAACACATTTTTAATAAACATAGATGTGGATGATAAAGAGGTCCCAGTAGATACTCACATATAAAAAACCTAGGATAAAGAAGAGATTGTAGAATTAAAACTTACCTTTTATTTTTCATTCATAGAGGGTACATTAACATACATAATAATAGTTAAATAATTTTTCTTATATTATACAGGAACCACATATATAAATATAATATCATATATGAGCTTCTAATATTTCTTTGTTAATAATATATCAGCAGTATCATTGTTTCAGGTGTCAACTGATTTTTTCCTTTATATGTTTTGTTATGTAAGACATGTTTTTTATTGATAGGATGTATTTTATTCATTTCTAGAATGATGTTACGTTCATAAAAATTATTTTTATTCATAAAATTAAAATTATTCTAGAATGATTTCGATGGGTAATGAATCTCATTTCGTTCGTGGAGACGGTAATCCGTATGTACGCACAAGTGACAATATCATTAGATTGATTGTGGAATTATTTGTAATTTAATTGTATATCATATATAAATAATAATTAACATGTTATATTTATTATTTAAATCAATTATACTAATTATTATACCCATCCAAATAATGAAGTGTTTAATAACTAACTACACCACGACGTGGAGACGGTAAGCCGTACGTATGCATGTATGGTGACTTGGTCATTCATACGATTAATAGAATAATGAATATTGTGGTACGATATTTATCATAACATCATAGTAAGAATAAGGTACTGGATTTATTATTTTGGTGTGGAAAAAACAAATAAAGAAGAAGTGGAAGAAGAAAATATCTTCGAAAGGGGTGATGAAATTATTACATCTTCTTCAGATGATTCCTTTGGATTTGATCAAAAGGGCACATTAGGTTGGGTTATGATCAAAGTAAGGCCTTTAGGATGTTGTGAGGGTATTTTAGAAGAATATTTTAGTAGCTTTGGCCTAGAAAAATGTATTTATAGGTGTTTTTTGAGTGAAGGGGAAGTACCCTTTTATAAGAGAGGTGAGGGTCACTTTTGGAAAAGTTTAAAATATTATTTTATTATAAAATCATTTTCGGTTTATAATGGCTCAAAATGGAATCATTTAGAGTATGAGGTGGGTATTGGTCTAAATTATTTCATATAGTAGGTTTTAGAAACGCTTAGGTCACAATATTAAACTTATCTTTTAGATTTAACTCTTAGTTAAAAAGTATAATTTTCACAATGTCTTCTTGTATTTTTATATTACATGGTTAATAAACATACTATAAAATGCCAAGAGAACCTCAAGTGGTTCATTAATGAAATATATATAATTATATAAATATTTTTTCAGAACCGTAGTTTTTTTGGAATATTATATCATTTAATAATGTAGTATTGTTTTATAAGAACTCATTTATGTCAATTTTCACACTATTTAGTATTTGGTTTTTCTGAAAGTCATAACAACATTATCACTATGAATTTTTTATTCAACACTAACATTTCATATTAGCCTAGATAATTCATTGAATACAACAGAAGTCTGAATTTACAATTATATTAATATTTATAATATCAATTATTTTAATGTTTTAATAATGAGGTAATTACAACATCATCATTGTTTCAGAAATAAATTTAATTATTTAATGTCTGAAAATTATTAATAAAATACCATTTTGTAAGAAATCATTTTATTTTTTTAATGAATATTTATAGACAAATTTAACTTATGTAAAACCCTATATTAAAAATGGTTTAGTTATTAAAATTTGAATTTAACACTTTTAAATATTTTTTAAATAAAATAATAATAAATGTTTTTATGTAATCCAGGTGGACAAAAAGGATCATATTTTATTATTAAGGTTGATTTTGGTCTATGTACACTTATCCATTAGAATTAGGACACATGTTAGGGTAATTATAATATCATTTTTACCTTCACTTACCCTATTTACTTTTAACCAGGGAAAATAAAATTCAAAAGTTACTATTGACCAAAAATTATTTTCATCATATTGAACCACATTTTACTTACTGATGTAAAATATTTCTCTTGTATTTTTGAAATTCAATTCATAGAAGCGGTATAATTACATTTTATGCAAATTTGGAAAATGTGCATAAAGGTGGGTAAAATACGTTAAATGTTTAATAAAATTGTATATATCTAATTTCATTATAAAATGGCTCTATATATCTATTTGGCTTAAAAATAATTTAAAAAAACAATAATTATATAAATAAAAGTCAGTTTTAAACAATAACACATTGTTTTTCACTATTTATCAAAAATTGAACCTTTTCAAAAAAATAACAAAAATTCACCCTAAGATAATTTTGATATTCCAAATACAAGAATGATTTATATTTTACAAAATTAAATACATATACTTTGCGTTAATTAATTTAAAATCAATTCCCACTGTCAAAACCAGAAAGCAAGTTTATAGGAAATAAAAACTATCAAAATATTGAAATGTGTTTATGTAAAATTTAAATGTTAAATTACATCCAATTCCCTAAATTATATTAAATGATAAAAATAAAATTTAATTATATTTCGAAAACACTAAAATGTATAATTTAACATTATAAATTATTTTATTTTAAAAAGTTTTTATCTATTAAAATTTAGTATTTTTCATTATTAATCAAAATATGGAAGTTATAAAAAAAGTATCAAAATTTTCTCTAAACAAAATTTTTATGTCCCTATTCTAAATAATAGTTTATATTAATTAAATTGAATATATAAAACTGTCAAATATTGTATTTAAAAAGGATTCTCCATTAAAAGGTGGAAAAATTTCATTTTTTTGAAAAATAAATCTTTTATCTGAAAAAATTAATTTGTTCTTATATTATGTCTAAGAAACAAATAATAAGGATTCTAAAATTATATGGAATATATAAAATTCAAAATGTAGTTAAAAATATTCATAACCGCTTTTTGAACGCCTAGTTTGGTTAGTCGTCGTGTGCTCGAACGCAGTGTGGCGTGTAGAACAAGCTATTGAATTACTTTAAAGAGATAACATACTATGAAATCTTGGGGTGTTACATTCTCCCATCCTTCAATAAATTTAGTCCTCGTAATTTGAAATTGTTATTTGAAAATAAAATATATAAAAAAGAAAATACCTTTGTGGAAAACCCAAATCAGATATATGGTTAACAAAATTTAGTCTTAATAAGAGGGAAAGGTAAATGAAAAATTTACCCCCAAATCAAGGTTTCGAATATGAGAACATTGGTGGAAATTATAGACTCATAATCGGAGGGAAAACATAAATATTTATAGGGAGTTATTGAGGTCTTAAATAATAAATAATTGAACAATAAATGGAAAATTTATGGCTTCAAAGCCATAAATTTATGATGAGTTAAATTATTATCATTTCAAAAAAACATAATGTATTATGATAACAAACTTTTGGTTTTTAGATCATCTCCCTAATGTTTAAGAATTAATTTCATTATATAATAATAGAAAAAGAATAATTGAAAAATAGAGTTACTTCCTTTAACTAATTTCTACCACAAACTCATATTTCACTCCAAAAGATAATATAACTCCAAAATATTCAATTTATCATAATTGTATAGGGTTCAGAGAAAAAAGATTTAAAAATTCATATGTTAAAAGTTAAAAAAAACTACATTATTCAATCTAGGACATCACGTAGGCCAGTGGTAGGCGATGCACCCTTGTCGCCCTCGATTGTGGGTTCATGTCTCAGAGCCTTCCCAGACGCGATGGGTTGTCACCCAACCATTGGGTTTTCCTTTTTATAAAAAAATCCAAAAAAATCTTAAGAAATATTTTAAACATAAACCATAGTATCTAATGTCCAACTTTATTCATTCCAAACATTATAATTATCCAAAATACTTGCCTCTAAACTAATAGTCCCAAAATTTATAAAGAAGGTCAACACAACATAATGAAGATATCTTTTTTCCACATAATAACATGTGAGTACCTTCATCATGTATTCTATTAGAACAAGTTAAAACCATAAATTACTATAAAACCTTATTGATTACATTAATTCTTGCTTATTCCCAATATCAAAAAATTTTAAATACTCTAATAATGATGGAATAAACAATCCATTAATCCATTCCAAGGTAGTCAAGAAGATCCAATAAAATTTTTCCAAATCATCTCTCTATTATTCCAAAATCACTACCTCAGTATTAGCACCATATTAAGGTTTATCTTTCCTTCAACCATGTATTTTCCCAAAATTTAAATTGCTATTGAGTCACTTTTCTTAGTACCATAGAATCTCAAATATTCAATGAAATAGTAATAAGGTATAATCCTTATTTATTTACATAATTAATATAACAAGTACACCATTGATACAACACTAAAATGATATAATTAATTAATATAAAATATAATAACAAAAATTATTCCTCTTCATCTACAATAGTATCATAACTTGATTATTATCCAATAGCATGATTAGAGGTATACTCAGATGATTGTGTCATTGATTCGTGTAGTGTTCCAACTCAATTCAGATGAAGCATTGTACATTTGAAACCTTTTTCTTACCCTTGAAATCACATACTTAGTGTCCTTTTTCTCCACACATATAACAAACTCACATTCCCTTAAATCATTTATCTAGGTGATTCTTTCCACATTTATCACATATGTGAAAATCCATCTTTCCATTCTTCCTTTTATCCATATTTCTCTCAACAATCCTTTTCTTCTCTGGTTTCCCTTCGAAGACATAGGACTCAAAGTGTTCTTTACTTATCTTATTAACATATGATACTATCTCTCCATGTGATGAGAATATGTGGGATACTATTTCCCTTGTAAATGTAGGCATAAGGCCATGAATGATATGACCCTTCTTACCCTTTGGATCATGCGTATTTCTGGAGTTCCCATTCCTTATATTGGACACCATTTCTAAACAATGGCATACACTAGGTTAGTTTATGAATTGCAATGGGTAACTCCAAACTTGTAAAATACCTAGGATAAATTGAATAGTTTATGAATATAATCCATAATAATAAATTTTTTAATGAGGTATTTTCTCATAAATCCTTCATAATGGTTTGTAATGAAAATGTGAATTATCCTAAGTATATCCCCCGGGAGTGTCGTAACCAAGAGTGTAGCAATGCCTGTTGTCATGTACCATGATACCCCATGCCATGGATGAAACTCCTTGTAAGTGTTTTCACTCCTATGTACATCTGTGTTAGAGCCACCACTACCTGCTCGTATCCAGATATGGATGTATTGTTTGAAAAATTTACAAAATCACTACATTACCTACATTCTAGGAAGTTCTTCTATAATAATCCTCAAAGTATATGTTAGGGTAATGTTTCAAAATAAGAGTTTATCTAAATCGATTTCGAAGGTTTTTTATAAACATCCTTTGATAAAAATTATAATGCTCTGACACTCATTACCCAGATTCAGGGCAATATTACATAAAATTGGCATGATCAAAAGGGATTAAGTCTCAAAAGATGGATTAGTATAGTAGATTTGGAAGTTCAAGATGCATATATATGTTTTCTATTACATCATGAAATGGGAAAAAAACAACAACATTGTGTCCCCTTTGAACACAATCATATCCCTGATCCTTTTTTTGTGGGTTAACAGTAATATACTTCTTTCACGTCATGGGAAAAATAAGACATTGAAATGGGTGAGCTCAGATTCTTAGTAAGGATAACAATATAGAGGAAACTATCATAAAAAATCATAAACTTTAAAGCAAATCTATAAGACTAAAACAAAATCCTTCTAAACTTAAACATCAGCATAATATGGAAAAGATAAATCAAACAATTCCATTAGTTAATCACATGGATATTATACTAGTCAAATTATCTAATGTAATATCAATAGCCAATTTCATAATAATGCAATGAATAATGCTGGACATCATAACTGCATAGTCAAGGCCTCGTGACAATACTACAAATAATATTAATTAAGGGCCTTATGCCAAGACACTAGTTTGTCTCATAAGACCTACCGATTCATCGAGGGGCTATAGCGGGGTCCACCCATCACTTACTAAGTCTAATGCATTCCGCATATGAAAAGGTTGAAACAAAACAAAAAAATTCGTATTAAAACCAACATACGAAATGTTAATACATTAACCTTAAATCATGAATGGTATAAAAATAAACATTCCACAGTCAAACATATCAGAAAACCTTCAATATAAATGGAATATTGTATCATAATAAATCAACTTAAAATAATTGTAAAATTTATCAAAGGATATTGACATAGATGAAATAAATACAATTTGAGAGAAATATTTCTTTAAATATTGAAATCATTTAAAACTCACATAATTATAAAAGAAAAAAATTATTTTAAAAAAATTATTATAATATTGTAAGGGAAGCTTCAAAGGTATTATTACAGCGTAAAATAGCTACACTCGCCGTATAAGTAAAAAAAATTATTTCCTTAATTTTTTCGAAAAGGTCGTAAATGACCTAGTTTGAAAAAATACTGAAAGATTAATTTATAAATTTTTTATAAAAAGTTAAAATAGGATAAAAATGACTTTAAACCCTAGTAATGGAAATTGTAAAAATGTTTTGAAATAAATTTTTAAGAAACACGAATATGGATGAAAAAAGGTCCCGAAAGATACTCACATAGAAATAACCTCGGATAATGAAGAGATTGTAGAATTAAACCTTACCCTTTACTTTATATTAATAAAGGTTAATTTAAACTACTGAATAATAGTTAAAAAATTGTTATTAAATTACACAAGAACTACATACATAAATATGATATCATATATGATCTTCTAATATTACTTGGTTAATAATATGTCAGTAGTACCATTGTTTTAGGTGTTATCTGACTCATTTTCCTTTATATGTTTTGTTATGTAAGTAGTGTTTGTTTTGGATAGGATGAATTTTATTTCTATCCATAATGGTATAAAGTTCTTAAAAATTATTATTAATCATAAAATAAAATTTATTCTTGAATGATTACGATGGGGAATGAATCTCATCGCGTTCGTGGAGACGGTAATCCGTACGTACGCATGAGAGAAAATATCATTCTATTGATGAAGAAATAGTATTTAATTGAATAGTATATTGTATATAAAAAATCATTAACATGATATTTATTTTTTACATCAAATATACTCATTATTATACACATTTAAATAATGAAGTGCTGAATAACAAACTACACCACGACGTGAAGATGGTAAGTCATATGTACACATGTATGATGACATTATAATTTATATGATTGGTAGAATAATGAATATGGTTGTACACTATTTATAGTAACATCAAAGTAATTATAAGTTACTGTATTTATTATTTTGGTATAGAAACAACAGAGAAAGTGGAAGTGGAAGAGAATGGAACTTTGAAAGAGGTGATGAAATTATTACCTCTTCTTTGGGTGATTCATTTTATTTTGATCAAAAGGTCTCCTTAGGTTAGTTTTTGATCAAATTAAGGAATATAGGTTTAAGTGAGGGTATTTGGGAGTATATTTGAGTAGGGTGTTTCTGATAAAAATGGCTTTGGAGGAGTGATTTTGAGAGAAGGGGAAGTAACCTTGTATATGAGAGGTGAGTGTCACTTTAGGAAAATCTTGAAATATTATTTTATTATAAAGTAATTTTCGGTTCATAATTGATAAAAATGGATTTATTTTGAGGATATGGTGGGGATTCATCTTAATACTCTCAAATAATAAGTTTTATAGAATTTTAGTCACTATATTAACCTTATCTTTTAGATTTAACTCCTAGTTAAATAGTTTAACCTTTACAATGTCTTCTGGTATTTTAATATTACATGGTCAATAAACATAATATAAAATGAAAACAGAATATAAAGTGGTTTATTAATGACATATATATCATTATATAAATTCTATGGTATAACCTTCGATTTTTAGGAATATTTTATCATTTAATAATATAGTATCTGTTTTAAAAGCTCCTTTGTCTCAATTTGGAAACTACATAGAATTTGGTTTCATTGAAAGTCATAAAAACTTTATCACTTTGAAGAAAATTTATTTAATCAGCCCTAAAATTTCATATTAAGCTAGAAAATTCTTGTAATACATCAAAAGTCTCAATTTACAATTATATTAATATTTATAATATCAATTATATTAATATTTTAATAATAATATAATTACTGCATCATCATTTTTTTATAAATAAATTTAACTATTCAATGACTAAAAATTATAAAGAAAATACCATTATATAGGAATTTTTTTTATATTTATAATTTATATTTATATTCTATTTTATCTTATGTATAACTTTAAATTAAAAATTGTTTTGTTATTAAACTTTTAATTTAACACTTTTAACTCTTCTTTAAATAAAATAATAATAAATATCCTAATCTAATCCAAGTGGACCAAAAGGATCATATTTTATTCTTAAGGTTTTTTTAAGTCTAAATACACTTATCCAATATAATTAGGATAGTGTTAGGGTAATTATAATATAATTTTACCTTTAAGTACCGTATTTACATTTAACTATGGTCAATAAAATTCAAAAGTTACTATTCATCAAAAACTATTTTAATCCTATTGGACTGAATTTTACTTACTGATTTCAACCATGTCTCTTAGAGTTTTTATATTTAATTCATAGAAGTGGTAAAATTACATTTTATGCAAATTTTCAAATGTGCCTAGAAGGTGGTGGGTAAATGACGTAAAAGTGCAATAAAATTTTATATATCAATTTTTTTATAAGATGACTCAAATTAATTAAATTAAACTAATATAAATATTATGTAACTTTTTTTATTTAAAATAAATTTACAAAATATCAATTATTAAAATAAATGTTAGTTTTAAACAATAACGCAGTGTTTTTCACTATTCATCAAAAATTGAAAGTTTTTAGAAAAATACAAAAATTCACCCTATGGTAATGTTGATATTCCAAATCCAAAAATGATGGATATTTTACAAAATTAGAAACATATTATTTGGATTAATTAATTTAAAATTAATTCCTATTTTCAAAACTAGAAAGTTGGTTTTTAAAAATTAAAAACTATCAAAATATTGACATGTGTTTTTGTACAATTTAAATGTGAAATTACATCCAATGACCTAAATTATATTAAATTATAAAAATATAACTTAATTATAATTTTAAAAAACTCAAATTAATAATTTAAAACTCTAAATTATTTTGATTAAAAATGTTGTTTTTAATTAAAATTTAGTATTTATTCACTATTCATCAAAATATGAAAGTTATTAGAAAAGTTCCAAAAATTTATTGAAACTATTTTTTTGTCTCGTTTATAAAGAAGAATTTAATTCCATTATATTTAATATATAAAAGATTCAAATATTGGATTTAGAAATGGTACGCCATTGATAGGTGGTAAAATTGCATTTTTTTTGAAAGAATACATCTTTAATCTGAAAAAATGAATTTTACTTATATTATGTCTAAGAAACACATAATAGGGATTATAAAATTATATGGAGTATATTAAATTAAAAATTCAGTGTATACTACTCATAACCTTTTTTTTGAACGGCTAGTTTGGTAAGTCGTGGTGCGCTTGAACTCAGTGTTGCGTGTAGGGAAAGCTATTGAATTATTTAAAAGATATAACATACTATGAAATCTTGGGGTGTTACACATTGAGTCATGGAATATGTCAAAACCATTAGTTTGAACTCACATGATCTAATTACTATATTTAGTCTCAAGAATCATCACTATTTATTTTCTTTAGAGAAATGACAAACTAATGAATTAAACATTGATAAAACAATCCTCTCCTCAAATATAAATACTACCCCTCACTGCCCCTTCTCCAAACATCTATTAATCCATGTGAATTATCTAAATTATACTCAAGTAACTTACCATGATCCTACCTCATGTTTAGGAGCTCCTTGTCTCACAAAAAAACCAAAACATCTTCCTTATGGAGGCTCCCAATGAGGTTAAATTAAAGAGGTAAATTCCTCTTTCCTATTATTTTATTTTCTTTTCCAGTTCCTATATTTTATTTTTATATCATAAAATAACCTCATATAAATGGTATGAAAAATACAATACCTTACATATAATGAATGTTTTTTATAATTTAACAATTTATCATCATCCTTTCCTTCCCTACCTTTTCTACTAAAATTGAAAACACCCTCTGAGATGTGTTAATTTATCACATTCAAGGACGATAGGTTTTCAATTTCTATTACTATATTGAAGCCTGGTCATGAAACCATTTTTATGGTTGAAATAGATTATAAAATATGTATTATAACTAATTTAATGTTATATAATCAATTTTTATACATGATATTAATTTATAAAAAAAATGAGTTCGCTATGGTAAAAAACTGCCAAATTAATCCAAGTGATTATCACTAAAATATTATCTAGTGATTCATAATCATAAAATTTTATAAAATTAACTGTATAAACTTTTCAACTCATGGAATTTAATTAATTTAATATAATTACACTTTTATAAAACCAATCCCATTTTTCATGAACATCCATACTGTTTTTTATGCAAACTCATCATGAAACTAAGTGAGCACTCACAAAAAGATGAAATTAGACCCTATAACCCCTCAAAAAGGGAATAAAAGAACTTAATAAAAAAATTCTAAATCAAAATAATATATATTAGTTTTTGGAACTATTAATTATTGAATCTATTTTGGTTATCTAGGACATTAATATCATGTGAAGGACACCTTCAGACACAAGGTAAGGGATTATACCCAAACATCCATGATTCATTCGGGTTTCTCTCCCTCTCTTTTTACCCAAATGAAATTCTCTTTTATTTTTATATAAAAATTATAAATACTATATACATGTTCTAAACTCATGTATCTATATATTTTCATCCGCTTTCTTTGATGATATACATGTTTTAAATGGTACCTATCTTGAAACTTCCATATAAGCATGCCGTTTAAAGGGAACTTCTTGAATTCTTACCCATTTTTCAGTGCACTCCATAACCTATTTCAGGATAAAATTATTTTCGAATAACAATTAATCTTTTTATAAAAACCATATTATTTAACTTCTAGTTTTATATAAATTATTATTCTTTTTCTCATTTTAAATGATCGTTGATATTTTCCTTAAACCGTACTAAAATGTTTTTATTCGTATGTTTCTTAAAAACTATTTTTAAATGTTATCACTTAAGTTTAACATCAAATATCATGATATATGCCTATTATCCTTTATGAATAATCATGTATTTTCTAATTACATTATTTCATGGTCAGTTTTATTTTATTCCCATTTATTATGCTTTATGAGATTAAGATACCCATTTATTTCCATGGGTAAAATTTATGTTTATGTTTGATTACTTAAATATGATTATTTATATGGAACAAATTTTAATAAAAATTTAATTATTGGTGCACCTAGATAGATACCCAATGCATTCTGTAAAGTTAGGATCATGAGATGTTATGTAAAATAGTCTTGGTGGTTATCCTTGACTCTTGCTTAATGTGAAACGGTTTGGGTAGTCATCCTTGACTCGTGCTTCTTTATGTGAAACGAGACATGAATTGTTCTCATATATGAGTGATGAGAATTGAATCATGCTAAAGGAACTTTTTATGGTGATTACATAGTACTATGATTACATTATTATAAGATCACATGTTCTATATGTTATGATTCTTTATGTTCCATGACTTTTTATATAATTTTGTTATACCTTTTAACCCATGTGCTATGATTTATTATTATTATTATTACATTAATGGTCTTTTATATCATCCCATTATTCATGTTAGACCCTGGTTATCCTATAAAGATGTCTGAGCACAATTTAAGTTAGGAGATCAATGTTGATATTAAATTAATGTTTTTTCATGATGTTTAATTATGTACCTAATAATCCAAGACACTAGACTTCACGATCCTTGGATTATATTATGATGTTTAATTATTCCTAAAATCATGAAATGATATGTGTAAAAGTCTAGGGTCTCTATATTATGATAATCAATAATGTGAAATTTCAAGCTTAAATTAGTTGACGGGTAGTCTGTATTGATTACATGCCGATTTTATGGGAATATACCAATGTATTCCAGGATGAACATCCTAGTCTTCCACGTAGTGTGGGGTTGAGTTCTTTTTTAAAACCATATATATAACTATGAATTTATCCTCGAGTCTATATCCCATTAAATTATAGGATTTAAAAAAGTAGTTACATGAAAACTTATATATGTGTTTTATTCATCCCACTACTTTACCCTAGGGTGAATTAGTCATTTTCATCAAAATAAGGATTGGTAAATTAACCTTTCAATTTAATAACATAATGTTTACAAGATCATGTTTAAATAAAATTATAAGAAACCCCATATTGTTAGTTTTTTTAATCATATCAGAGGAGTCGAGTAATTTTCAACAATTGACCTGTGTTATTGATATCTTCATTTTAGGGTAAAAAGTGATGATATTTTATAGAAAACCTTCTGATTAGGTTTAGTCACTATGTGTTTATTTAGATTCCATTAGACCGATCAAATTACCCCACCATATTAATTTATTTAATGAATATAATCTATGGAGTGTACCAATATCAATTTGTGGTAGTTTTTAAAGACGATATTCTTATATACATGACGGTCAAGGAAGAACATGAATATAATTCGTAGATTGTGTTAAAGAACTAGGGAACAGAGAAACACTATGATTTTTTCAATTGTGAATTCTGGATACATAATGTATCATTATTGTTTCATGTAATCATAAGTAATAAAATGTATCTAGATACTTTGATGATATAATTTGTTAAAAATATCATATAAAAAACATAATAAATATGATCTATCACTTTTTTGGATCAGATTTATGTTATCAACTCTTTGAGAGAAATTTATCATAGCTATAGAATCCACTAACCACATTAACATGGAAGTGAGCGAAGTTCCTTTACATAGGAATGTTTTAAAGTATTGAATAAGAGATTGTCTAGAATACCTACACATACATTATTGTGTATTGTGAAAAGGTTTATAATATAAATTTATTCCTCAAGGAATCTATTGAGATGAACCCTCATGAAAAGTGAAAATGTAATTACTAGTTTATTTTGACAATTGACAACAAATGAGAAAGATTACTCAAAACATTATTTAGATATAGCAGCAGACATATTTCCATTAAAACATTTTTTTTGAATTATCTATATGGTGATAACTACGATATCTATGCATATCATAAGATTTTTAAATAAATATTCACAAAAAAAGTTTAACACACAATTAAAGAAATTTTTAGAACTGAATAATGAATATACCTTCCCAGTACAATATAACCTAAGGAATAAAAACTCGGTGGATGATTCTATGAGTAGGAAATATTATGCTACATTAATTTTTACGATGGTTTAAGGAGAAACAATATTAATGATTTTATAAATGACGAATCATAACTTCATAAGGGGAAATGATATTTCCTATCATGTTCAAGTATATATTCAACCATCCATATACATGATGATCAAATAAGAACATAAATATTATATAGAGATACTGAAAAATGTAGTGAATATTATAATGTTCTACTTTTATAAAGATACATTTTTAATGTTTAAGAACCCTGATATATTTCTCTTCAATATAGAATTGGAGAATAATCCTTTGGATGATTCAAATAGATTATACATCAACATTCATATAGTAAGTATTAATATTTATAGAGACCTAAAACATAATTTATGGTGGGGTAACATAAAGAACAAATTGAAGAATATGTATCCCAATGCGGGGTAGTCCATCATTTTATGGTTGGATGCTAAAATTATAATATTATGTTCTAACAATTACCCATACCGGAATAAAAATGGGGAAACATCCTAATTTATTTAATCACAGTGATGCCTAAAATATATAAGGGATATAATTATGTTTTTGTTATAGTCAATAACCTTATGATGATCACACATTTTATTTTCATTAAAAAGTATTTCTACCTTCACCAACACACTCGGATACACACAATAGATGTGATATGTAATCATAGATTTATAATATTTTTTATATTTGATAATTACAGAAGAATTATGTCGAGGTTCTAGAGAATTATTCAGAAAATATTGGTGATAAAGTTGAGTTTGAACACTGAATATCATCCCCAAGAAGTTCTTCAGTATGAAATAAACACAACAAATATAGTGGAAATATTAATACCTTGTTCAATGGATATAAAAGGATGTTGGGATAACCACCTAAAGAAAACCATTCTAGACATTAAATAAAGAATATATTAATCTCGTTATTTAAAAAATACATATCATAAAAGGTCACAGAACTAAAAGAAACAATGTTTTAGTGTCTTAGAGACTAAAAATATAAAAAAATTATTTTTGACATTATATGAACATTTATGCATCAATATAAATCCACTCGTAGACATTCTGTGAGGCCTAATCATCTTCAAATCATTGGGAATAGAAAACAAAAGAAGGTTTTATCTCAAGATATGAGTAATGGGTAAATATAAAAGACCATGATGGATAGATCATAGACATATGTAAGTATATTAATAATGATAAATATTTAATTTAAAGAATGTAAATAAACCATAAGAATGAAATATGGGCATATCATATAAAACATTACCACTTTTAAAATGGAGTGATAAAATAATATATGAATAATACAACATGTGTAATTGAAGGAATGTTGCACAATGATAAACATACGATTTATTGACATTTTGAACATGGATTCCCACCAACCACTTCACTCATAAATTGTTAGTATATCTAAATACCAACACAATCACCCTTTTAGATTAAAGACACTTGATGAAAATTCATATAACACCTTTATGTCATAAGATATAAACCTTTACCCAATTATTTGAAGGGAGATATAGGCCCCACCAATCTTTTAATCCATATATTTGTGTTCCACATTAAAAATATCATCAAAATGTTAAATAGACAATAAATATTTATGTTTTTCCTGAAATTTATTAATCAACATATATAGAACAAATGTAAAAATAATTACTTTAATATAACTTCCAAACCATCAAATTTCATGATCTCGTGAAGTCCAAAAATATCAAAAAATATAATTTCCTAAAAGGGATCATATCATAATTACATATATTGGGTTATGAAAAAAATTGTTTATAAAGTATAAAACTTTGAGGGTAAATAGATATCAAAATAAAAAGTTTTCTCCAAACACTTTTTAATATTGAAGGGTATAACTCATTTAAAAATGATTTTGTTTTTGAATGGAGAGTAATTTTCAAAAAATTAACATAAATAGATCAAAATAAAACATATAAAAAATGCATAAATTTTATCAAAAGTGTATGTGAAAACACATGGATAACATGTAATCATAAAACAATATATAATAATAGAGATATGAAAAAAGAATAATGTATTAAAAAAGGGAAGTGAATATAATTTTAAAACATTAGACATTAATGGAATAATTAATAATGGATAATTTAATAAGAAATAATTTTTTCAAAAATTATTTGAAAATAGTTTGAAAACTATTACTTTTAAAGAGAATAATTATTAATGGAACCTTAAAAAAATTCATAAATGTAATAAAAATAAAATTTGGAGTGGAAGATGAATATTTTTTACTTTTAATGGATTGAAAACCTGGTTGAAAATTTTTAAATCCCAAATAATTAAAAAAGATAAATATTTTGTTTATATAAAATGAAATAATAAGAATAAAATGATAATTGGACATAAAATTAGTTTGAGTTTCCACTAAATAATTGACAACATTTATTGGAAGTAAAAATGTAGACATTATAGAAAAATAAAATAAGATTAAATGGAATTATTATTAAAAAATCATTTTAACAGTACATTAAAATATGATAGGATGTAGATTTTTTTGTGATACATGATTAATCTATAAAATAAGTTAGAAATACTCTCTAAAATATAATTGGCAATAATATAATAGTTGTGAAAGATAATATAAAACTATTAGTGATTATGACCCAAGGATTATAATTGATTCATAAAATGTTTTTATGACTTTAATATATTCAAATACATTCTTGAAAAGCATATAAATCATATAAATAAAAAATTAGTTCAAAATAATTAAACATTTCTCAATGAAGAGAAGTTGATACAACAAACTATAAAACCTATATATCATTAGAATTAAAAACCAATGAAAAAATTATCACGGAAAAAAATTGAACATAATGAAATATAATAAAATTATGATACAAAATTAAAATGGGAAGTGTTTAATCCATTAACAATGAAACATTATTTATTGAATTAACATTTTTCAAGGGTATCAAATTTGAAACAAAAATGACTTACATTTTTTCCTTGATATAATAATGTTCTCTAACTTCCAAAAAAACACAAATATCTTAGTATATTATTTTATAACCATATTAATAACTAAAAATATTTATAATTTTAATATATAATAATTATTTATATTCTTATTATTTACTTTTTTTCTTATTATCCAACACCGACAATTTATAGTTTTTAACGTTGGTATAAGTTTCATAGAAGTGGTGTCGAGGTTTGTTCTTCTTCCAAAATTCATTATTAAAATTTAATTAATGTAATTATAATTGCTGAATTATAATAATTCCTGAATTTTATGTTCCTTTTATGGAGTAATTTAGTTTTTTTTCTGAAGAATAAATCAATAATGTTTAGTTATTTTCAACCAACATATGGTTTTTTCTTAATTAATGATTTAAATATTGATGTATACATTACAAAATAAAATAATAACAATTTAAATATTTATTTATTGTTATAAAAAAAATAATTATTCATAACTATTCATGATATAATTCCATAGCATTATACATTTGGGTCGTCAACTTGACTGAATCTTGAACATGCATTAACTCGATCGGTGAGTACGGTTAAGAAGGTGTTTATTATGATATAATATAATTATAATGGAATAATAATTATATTTTTTTTATTATATAGGACCATATTTTAGTATGTTTTGATTAAAAATATAAAACTATAATAAAAAAAACTGATTCTTAATGGAGGTGATACTACAAAAAACACACAATTAACGTTTCTATTGCTCAAAAAATGATAGGTATGGAGGTTGATAATATGTGATCATTTAATAAACATAAATACATTATATAAATCATATTTATTCATAAATTCCATTATTAACACTATCTATATAATTCGGTGATGTGAAACCAAAAGTGTCTCTTTGTGGAGGTGGTAATCTGCACACACTCACTAATTACAATTCTAGATTTTATTAATAGATTAAAGGGACAAAATAGTGGATTTATTTTTATAATAACTTATAAAAAAATTAATTATGATTATTTTATTATTATAAATTATTTATGGTTGTTTTATAATATAAATAATAATAAATAAATGTTAATAATGATGTGTTACCAATATTGAGATCTTAAACATCCTCTTGATAATGGCCTTAGAATTGAGTGACGTAGGCTAATTTTTAAGGATTATAGGAACTAAGGAATGTAAATGACATTAGGTAGAGGAAATTTTGGTAGGTTTTGATTGTAGTTTCTAAAAAAGAGGAGTGTATTGAATGGATGGAAGTGATCCCTGTTTTATTAGAGAGGAAGGTAGACTTTTCAGTGGAAAAGAATTATAGGTGAGGGGTAAGAATGAGAAGACATGAATGTTAATTGGGGTAGTAAGGGGAATGTGTGAAATGTAGGTAATAATTTAAAACCAAAAATTTTTTCTCAATTTTTTTCTAAGGTTCATGTCAATTTAGTAAAATACGAGTCACTTTATATTAGTCATTTAAAGACATATTACTCATAATTAAATATTAATAATGTTAATTATTATATTTATAAAATTTTAGTATGACCATATAACACAATTTTAATATGATAAATCCAAAATTGGTCTCCTTATATACTAATTATATTTCTAAATAAGATAAAATTAATGTTTAAATAAAATGTACAATGTTAAGAAAAACAAGTTTTCAGAAAAATTTACTTTTAATCATAATATGTTCTCAGTCTTATTTGAAATTTATTACACAATAAATGAATATTAATTAATTTTTACATATTTTTAAACATTATATTATTTTTTTAATTTAAAATTTATTCATTTAATTTTAAAAATACACAATATTTTAAGAATAATTATTATTTTAAAAATAATAATTTTACTTGGGTAACTATTATTTAACCAAGGTGAAAAAAATTACTACCTAAAAATAAAGTGGCATGTATTAGAGAATTTTTTAATAGTAATTTAAAAATTTAAATCCATTATATTTGATTAAATTAATAAATTTTTTATAATTCTAATGTATAATGTATTTAAAATAATTTTTGATAAAATATTACTTTTTTTATAAAATATCAAAATTAGGTTTGTAATTCAATCATGATATTTTAAAATATATAATGTTACATAATTGAAGTAAAATTTTTCTAATTTTTTTTTTCTTAAGGCTTAGGTTTTTCTTATATCCATGTTATGTCACAAAATCTCGGATATTTTTAAAAATGGATTGACACCCTCTAGTCCTTTTTGATCCAAATGTTTCTTGGTTTTATCTTTTTAATGATGGTTCAGTGTCTCAAGGACTTGTTCAGTTTCATTTTTTCCATTACTCACAACTGTAGAGCAGTTTGAGAGATGTATATCATGTTGATAAAGAAGCAATGTTGAGAAGTATTTCGGATGTTCAGCTACAAACAGATTCGGTTTGAGATTCCAGTGTCATCCCTTTAGAACGAATGGATTGGGAGAGACCCCTTTGGATAGTGCATCTCACGACTTTACTGAATTTTCCTCGGTGTTTCTTAGTTTTTTATTCTCAAAATTCCAACTGGTGTAAATTCATTTCACATCATTTTTAAATTGATACTTCCTTTTTAATAAATCCCATTCGGTCATGAATTTAGTGACCAATTCATGTCACCACTTTCATTAAAAAACTACAACCTATATACAGCGAGGTGATTTTTTATCTTTAATTATTTACATGATGAGTAACAAAGATTGAATTGATGAAAATATTTGATACTTATGATATAATAATGTAATTAAAATTTAAATAATTATTTATCATTATTTTTTTCAATCTTATGAAAAGTTGAATCATTAATTGTTTTTTACAAATGTATATTGTCTCTAAAAAGTGATGTAATTAAATTTTCATCACAACTTTATAAGAAGAATTATTAATGTATATATAATTATAACATAATATAATACTTACAATATTATTAAAATGTTAGATATGATAGAAAAATGATCAATGTATAATGACAAAAAAGTCAGAATCTAAGAATTAATGAGAAACAATAAATTTATCACCCAGAATAATGTTTTCAATAAGTAAATGTTAATAAAAGGGAAATAAGATGGTATAATTAAATCATATATGGTATATAACACACACACACATATATTGTTATTTAATATATTTAAAATAAACATATATTTATTATTTAGTAGTTTTCATTGAATATAACGCAAGACAAGACATGAGGTATGGGTTTTCCATCACCATATTATTTTTGTGATACATATTCTGTATTCTCAACTTGTTTCCTTTAAGTGGTGTATATACATCCAATGAATGACTTTTATGATTATTTTTAAGAAAACTATGGGGATTTATTAATCTATATATGGTTGTATCTTTTATGAGGTTTTAATTTACAAATTACCAATTTTCTGTCGGTTCTTCATCTAAATATTTTCTTATTAAGACATGTTTAATTTTATGCACTGATTTATGATTATGGGGTGTATATATTGATCCATTTAAATGATACATTATTAAGCCTTATTTATAAAATTAAATTGAAGTTACAATTCAAATTAATTCATCCAAGGTGTTTTATTTCTGATCGTACGAAAGTAGTAAGGGTATATTATTGGAAATTATCTTCAATAGGATATATGTTATGATTTAAATCCATCCAACATTAAGAATTTTTTTTGGAAAAAACATATAAGGGATTTATTTTCCAAATTCATTTGAATAAGGATTTTTGATACTTTAATTTACATTGATGTGAATTATATTGATTTTGTGTATTAAACCATACATATTTTCTTATCAAATATTTATTTATAGAGTTTTTAATATTTAGTAACAATTTCCTATATTTGGAACATAATATAACCAAGAAAATGTTTTTTTAAGACAAATTGACCTTATTTCCTCTTTTGTTGTATATTTTTTTAGGTATATAGTATTTAATATTTTGTTATCAAATTTATTTTTAATGATTTAAATTTTTTAAAAATTACATTTTCACTATCTTTGTATTTATATTCTATTGTTGAAATATTAATATTTTTAAAGAAATTTTTTTTCTGAACAAGTCATTTAGAATTTTTAAAATAGTGTTAAATTAATTTTTTTATTTTCACATATACGATATTTATATATTTTCCAACCATAAATATTTTTTTATTTCAACCTTAATTTATGTTTTCTACTTGGTTATTTTCTATAAAAATTATTTTCTCTATATTTTTGGGAATTTTTAGTCTACAAAATATCATAAGAAATGAATATTTTCTATAATTTTCAAAGAAATGTTTGAATGATATTTTAATGTTATTTTTTATTCATAATAACATCATTTACAAGTTTTTATGATTTACTGGGGATATTAACTTATGATAAAATCCAATTTATTTCCCTCAATAGCTTGTAATGATGATTTTTTAAGGATGATCCTTTGAAATAAATTTATTTACTAGAGGTTAACTAAGAAATATTGAAACCTTTATTATTGTAATTTTTCTACCATAGGTTATCCTATGATGAAATAATAATTTTTTTATGGAACTCATTTCCTTTACACTTGCTATAATATGATGATATGATGATTGTTTTATGATATTATGGAACACATTTGAGTGAATTTAATTATGTGATTGGTGGGCTCAAAATTATATATCCCACCAATGCATTGGGTAAAAATGGGTATATCATAATACAATAAGAAATGGAATGGGTAGTGAACCCAATTATTTATGGGAATATATCCAATATGATAGTATTGGGAGTTAATATTCACTAAGGATATGAATGAATGAGGAGTAAACCTAGTCCAATATGATAATCCTGGTAGTGATCCATGAATTTAGATACCATTTTTAATGATTATGTGTATTCCAAAAAATTATGTCTTATTCTTATGATATGTTCTCAAAGAAGAAAACTAATTAGTTTTGATTCCACACTTTTATATATCATTCCATTTGATTGTAGATAATTTATTCCACGGTTCATGATTAATAGTATTAGACTGATTGGGTATGGATTTATATAGATATAGTCATGTTTTCAATCCATTATACTTAGGATCACTTAAGATCATAAATTTATGTCTCATATGTTTACCCTTACTGAGCATCCAAGATCACCCTTTATGATGTTTTCTTTTCTACAAGATGTGAAGAATAGTTTTATGTACGTTATGATGAAAATGGTATTAGATGTGAAGAACTTACTGGGGGATAATATAAATTTTTATGAATCAGTTATTTATGAATCAATGTTTACAAAGACACAAAATCATTATTGTTCATGTAGGTAATGTAATGGTTTATATAGAATATTATTCTAAAATGTTTTAATAATTATGTATGAAAATTTCGATTTTTTATTTTAGATAATATCTTTTTTCTGGTATATGATGAAAAAATAGATTGGAAAATACCATATTTGATGTTATCTCTATCGTTTTTGTATCTTCTACAATCCACCTTGAAATATTGTGGCCAAAATCTCTTGGATAGGTGAAACTATAAGACCTTGAAATAGTTTGACCTGACATAAAATGAAATCTCAAAAAGGATGTTGTTATGGTATAACTATAAGACCAAAATTGATTGTATTCCTAATAAAACATCCTAAAATGACATGGTTAACCCAAAACATTTTCAACCAAAAATGACATACTCTATGCCATGGTATAAGATATTTTAGAGCAATTTTATAGAAAAATAATTTTTGTAAATATTTTCATATACCTTAACTAATATGGGTATATAGGTTTAATGTGTATATAATTTTTTAAAATAAGGTGAAATCAAATATAGTTTTGAATTTATTTATGATTAGATAGAAATTATATTATTAGAATTATATACAAGTAATATTATTTGTATAATACAAAGGATTTATGTAAACTATTTCTTAATTTATGACTATTTTATTAATTTATAACAAAATTATAAATAAATTTCAAACATTTTTAAAATATTTTTTCCCGATCCATGTGATTTAAAATATGAAATAATCAAATAGTATAAAGGTAAATTATTTATGTTTATCTATTGTTTATTTATAAAGTAATTTTAATCCATTTTTTTATTATTCATAAAAAATTATCAATTTTTAATTTGATTAATTTATTAATTAATTTTTTATATTAATAAATTTATAATTAATAAATTTATATATTACATATGGAATTGGCATGTATGTATTTGTTGAAATGTTTTAAACTGGTTGCTCCAATTATCCTACATGTATTAAAGGGGTTACATGTTAGGTATTATAAATGATTTAATTTCATGCTACTCTTGGTAGGGCCTGAATTGCGTTATAAACATAAATTAAGATATTTATTATTTATTATACTTATAAGATATTTGAATTATCATGGAAGTGAAATCAATCTCGAGTAATGAATTGTTGGTAGAAAGACTACAGGCATAACATCTAATTGGTGATGAAGTATATTAAATTTTTAGAAATGTGGGTTCCAGAAACCCTTAATTGCCAAGTATATACTATACATAATATTTATTTCATATAGATCCAAGACATTAAATAACATCGTTTCATTTAGATTATGCATGGGAAAAATTTAGATAATTTTAAATACGGTTGAATTTTAATTTTAACAAGAAAATAAACTATGTTTTTTGTAAGGATTTATAAAAGAATATTATTTAAATATATTACATTAGTGGAATGAATTATGATTCCAAAATAAATCATCAGAATCATGAATACAAATAATGTTAATACATATAAAAATATATTTTGATTAAATCCTTTTTGAAGAAACTTATTTTCATATTCCTTCCATGGAAAACACATATAAAGACCTCGATCGTCCTACTCGATAGATCAGTCCAAATATGGGCTCATAAATATTATCATGTGTAATAAAAAAAATAAATGAGTGGATATAATAAAATTAAATTTATGATTCTAGTCTTCAATTTGGTTTAATGTTGGCTAGGAATACCAAATAGTTTTCGGATACTAATGAAATTACACTGAGTGAATTCATATAATACATTAGGCTAAAGAGTTATCAAGTCATCTATCTATATGTAATATCTGATATAATTGAAATTATTATCCCATGATATAGATATGATATATGATAAATTATAAATATTTAAAAATCTAATTGAAATAATGATCTCGAACCATTAATACTTGTTATTTATAGTATATTATGAAGGAATAATTTTAGTTGGATAATATCTAATAATTTTTTAGAAAATGATTGTGAAATATGACACTAATTTAACAACAGAATTTATTGTAAATTAAATGGAATAAATATCACCAAACATGACTTTGAGATTATTAATTTTTAAGGAATAAATTAATTTAACCAAATTTATGAAGTAGTAAATACTTATAAAAATCAATATTTATCAATAGTTAATATTATATGTCTTTGGGAATACCCATCCTGAGTAACCAAATGTTGAAATTTTAAAAAATTGGATCTTTTTTCTAATGAGATGTAAAATTTGTTTAAATTATGTTATAAAATTATTTTAAAAAATATAAAATAACCAATCAGACTTTATTCCCCTCTCATATAATTAGTATGATTGAGTATTCTAATGACTTGAATAAAATTGAGGTTTTCCTTAAGGCTTGATCTGGACAAGGAATTCATTCCATGTTTATTATTGGAATGGATATAGCATAATGAATTAGTTCAATAAATATTTACCATATGTGATTAAAATTATGAGGATAGGTGAGGAATTAATGTATTGTCTAAGAACTATTACTTTAATAATAATAAAATTTGGTAAAATTTAAAGCTAGATAAAGAAACCAGGATAGTCTAATTATCAGCCTAAGAAATTGAAATATTTAAAGGGTGTTAATAATAAGGGGTATTGGTTGATATGAGATGTAATTTTATAAAATATATTAATGAGTTTAAGAAATTTCATATAGATTCCATATATGGTATTACTATTATAGAATAAAATAATAGATTATAATGGTTATAGGATTCCAAATATTTTTTTTCCAATTATATATATATATATATATATATTTATAGGTTTTAAAATCATTTCATGAATTGATATAGATTTATTTATAATTAAAATATAACATTAGTGATTTCTATTATGTTGATTTGGAAAAAAAGTATATTTTGAATTTAGATGGATGTAAAAGAGGGATTTTTATTTTGACCATATTTATTTTGTATGATATGTGAAGTTATTTCTTGATAATGAGTTGTTTTTATGATTCATCCGATTTTATAACATTCATGGAATGAAAAAACTGATAAACATTTAATATTTAAGAGAAAATTGTTTATTTAATGGATTCTAGGAAAATATGGAGAATTTTTATTCCACCACCCATTTATGGGATATTTTATAGAATAGAGTCTTCTTTTTTAGAATATATCTTGAAACAAATAGAATACCAAATATGTTATTTGTAAAAAATAAATTTCTTAAATATTATTCAAAATTTAAAATGATAATAATCATTGAAGATGATAATGATCATATAAATAGTTTTAAGTTGACAACATAAGTTAAAATTATAACTTAAGATATTGTGGGGTTTAGATTTTTCAATACTATGTTCAAGGAGATGAACACGAAGATAATATATTTGATATCAACATTATTGAAATAATTTTTATCGATAAATGTTTCTCAATAAAAGAGATTAGTTATAGGCTTTAGAAAATTATTACATAGATATCTGGTTAGAATTACGTAAATTTGTAATGAATTTTTCATGAACCAAAAATTATAGTGAACATAAGGCCTCTCTTTTGGTAAATAAAATTTCATATGATTGAATGGGTTCTTATGTATTATATTTTAAGTACTCATAAATATTTTATTAAAAAACATTATATTATGTTATTTAAAAGGAACTATAAAAATTATTAATGATTCACTATGCCTTCATAAATTGTGTAATATTAAATTGCAATTGAAATATCAATGTATTAATTCTAAATATCTCCATTTGATGCACATCATGGAGTTTTATTGTCTATGTATAAATATATGGTTATCATTGTTTGGATTTCACATAGATATATGGAATTTTTTCTTAAAACATAAAAAGAGTTTTGTGCAATGGATAACCCACCACGTCTACCACATTGAGTCTTATAAGCATTAAATTTTTTATTTTAGGGGCTCGTAAACCATATTGAATCCTTATACCTATGGTTGTGAATATATTTAGAATTATAATCTTCATACATCTATAATTTTCTTAAGAAATATTTTAGGATTAACTCATCAGGGATAGATGGGGATGTTTCAAATTATTTCATTAGTTTAGACATAGAAAATAAGAAATGTATGCTCTTTTATGAAGTGTAAGATGCCTAGGATCTCATTTGTGATAGACTATTTAAATGTATATCCATACATAGATAAGTTACACATAATTTACTTATCAACATGTATAATGGGAATATCATGTGGTCATACTCTTATAGGAATGTCATGTGGTGCATTCATGGAAATGGTTATTTTATATGTGGAAAATATAGACTATATAAATAAGAAACATGACAGACACATATTTATATGTGATATATCTTGTGGGAATAGGTATTCAGATACATGTGTTTGTTATAGATCCTACAAATTCTATTTATAGGTTGAGTAGTATTGAATATTTTATACAGGCTTATCTTTACGAAATTTTATTGATTCAAGAATCGATAATTATTTTTAATGATATAATATCTTATGAAGGAACACATTGTGGTTTTCAAAATGAGGATCAAATTTATGAAACATTTAGAGAAACCCCAAAATTATTTACATGTATTTTTATATGAAGTTATGGAATTATTTTTATAAATTTTAAAATATTAAGTAACATATTACTAAAATATATGATAACTTTAACAAATTTAGTATTAAATATTTCATAAATGAGTTTTGGATATCATTTCACATTTTGATGTATTTTATGAGACAAAAGGTGAATGTGAATGATTTCTCTAGTGATATTTTTCTAGTGGTTTATAATTAAAAATATTTCATAAAGGACATAACCCTAAAATGAAGGCTTAGATACATTAATAGTGTATATTGGAATCCATCATGATTTAATTAGGAGAAACAATCTTTCGTTATGTGATTGAACATAATTATCATTCAATACAATTTTTTTCTATGATCTTTAATTCCAATAAGATTTATATTAATTATTCAACATATAATGATGATTTTGAGGAGTTTTAACATTTGATATGATTGTTAAATGTTAAATGTTCATTATCATTAATAAAATAAATGATTCGATTATTTCAAATGATTTGATCATTTAATTAAATACTAAATTAGTATATTTCTGAACATTTAAATTTGGGTTGCTTATATAAAGTAGATAATTCTTAATTCATTTATTTAAATGGGTGTGTAACAACCTTCATTAATTTTTTGTGCATATGTGATATTGTTTTATCTTAACCTAGTGTTTTTTGGTGTTTTTATTGTTTTAATGTTTTGGAATGGGACTATTTATTGAGTCTTGATATGGTTTTGAGATACTTTTATTTTGGAAATATGCCACCATATACCCATTATGATGGTACTGGGTACCTGGTTCTATGAAAAATTGAGGAAGAAACCTTTAGAGGGATACTAGTTGGATAAAAACCCTGGAATGAGTACCTAGTGGGTATAAATTACTCAATGATTGTCTATAAGGTACCTTGTAATTAACCAACCCAGATGACCACACTTATTACTCGAGCTGACAGGACAGAAGGATTGAAGTGAGTACCAAATAACCATGATCTACAGACAATAACCTAGGAATCACAAAACATTACCATGGGAATTATCTCATAATGAGATCACAACACAACTTGTCTCATGTATGCCAAGAAAAAGAAAACTAGTTTACTTCTTGAAAGAATAAATACACAACTATGTGATATAACCAAAAACATATAGATGAATATTTCCATAATTAAGACAAAACCAATCCCCCTCTATGATTCTCTATCAAAACAACCCTATACCACAATAAAATGACATTGACTAGGGGAAGTCATTAAGTTATGTGATAACCATACATTTAAATTGATCTAGTAAAACCAAATCCACATACATGTCAAGGAATATATACAGTGTGATTAAAATATATAATAGTATAACACCATGAATTAATATAATGTGAGTCACCATATAAACATTAGTTCTATCATTAAAACAAAACAATTTTCATAAAAAAAAGTTCATTTGAACTTTTTTTCCTATAATTTTATTTTGTTTCCATTAAATAATGTAATTTTAAAATAAGAACGAATATGAAACAATGAAAGTTTGTATTTAGAGGGAAATAATCAAAATGGTCCATGAAAAATCTGCGGATAATCATTTTAATATAAATGAATGAAATATATCAGTCATGAGCAAAACCATGAAAACAAATCGGAACTATCTTATGGTGATATGTTTTTAGGTCATAAAAGGAATAATATCTAGTATATTGTGAATCCAAATAATACCTATCCAAAAACTTGTCAATGAGTATCACAACAATATCCTCTACATTTTCCATACTCATTAAGATTTTAATTTTTCCATAACCCAATGTACCTAAGGTTCTTATGTGCTATTATTTCCAAAAACAAATCGATGAAAACATCATAAAAATTTAGTATTATTTTCCTATAGGAAAAAAATTACAACTCCCACTCTTGAAAAACTATTAATGGATAAAAAATATAATAGAGGAATTTCATCAAATACATAAAGTTTGTAAAACTATTTTCATAAACTCCCCCTTTAATTTTTTTTGATAACACCAAATATGAAATTTTACATAAAAATCCTCATAGATATTAAATTTACCATTGTCATAACCAATAAATAATGATATACAAACAATAATTATATGTGACATGATAAAGAACGATTTTATAGAGACACCTAACCCACCAATAGTGGAAATATAGTCTCCTTTGAAAATATTAATTTGAAATGAAGAGATCAGGTCCTCTCAAGATAAGGTCCATAAGAACCATAATCAATTCCCTATAAAAACCTCAATATATTGGGATACAAAACATAATTGTTTCAACAATTTAAGGATAATAAAGGTCAATAAAATATGTTTAAAAAGAAGATAAAATGTAATTAAATAAAAAATACCTCGAAAATATCCACCTTGATTGAAGGATAACTACTAATACACCAGTGTGATGATGTATTACAGTTTCAATGAAAGTCTCGGTCTTGATAATTAATTTTTGGGTCATATGAGGTTAGAAAAATTCATTTTAATTAGATTTATTTTCAATTTGTTGAAAATGTGTATGGGCTATAAGGTTTTTTGCAAGGTTTGACCGATCATGAACTAATGATGTTGTCCATGATTCGCAATGAAAACTAATGTTCATGGTTACTTGGGAACACTACATTGTTAAAAAAACTATAAAAAGGCCATGAAACAACCTATATAATAATCTAAACCACACAAATTATATTATTGGGCTCTTGAACGATTAAAAAAGTTATTCTCATATAGTGAAAAAATCTATTAGACTTGACATAGACATATGAAAAAATTATTTCATGAAAACTACCTATTATGTGGTAGCTGCATTTCTAGATGGTTCCTTCTAAAAATCAAAACAATCAACCCCATACTCTTGAAATACATTTGATCCTCAATAAATAAAAAATATTCCTAAAATAAAGAATATAAGTAATATGGAGGGAGTCACAATTCTCCCCACCATGAAAATTTTTGTACCTAGAAAGCACTCATGGTTTTGGAATCACAAAGAAATAATACAACTCGTGGATCATCAACATGTCATGATCCCATGTCTCGTAGATATCTCACTCGCACTACCCCATTGCACCAACTAATGGAATAATTTTTCACCATAGTACTATATTCTAAATATCCATAATTAAAACTAGTATATCAACTGTAGAGGGGCCATGATCAATATAAAAAACTTGTCATTATATCACATTGTAGGGGTATTAATGCTACCAACATAGTTGGGAAACATGAAATGGGTCTAGAATTAATTTCAAATAGGATAGCAAGTCAAAAGGTTTGATACCTTTCCAAGATGCTTAATGATCTTGAAAGGGAAAATAAACCTCAGTTCTAACTTATCCAATAATTTTAAATGATGATACCCAAAAAAAAGATAAACAATATGAAAAACCTAATAACCTACTAAAAACTAAAATATAAAATAAATATGTCTTGAAAATGATTTTTGTGACTCTGAGGTATCACCATCATCTTTCTTTTCATTATTAACATTTTTGCTATTTCTAAAACAAGACTCGGTGGAAGCAAAAACTATTCTCTAAAATCTACCAACACAAATGAGATATACATGGATACCCATAAAATAGTTCCAATGAAATTTTTTAAATTTATTCCATATTTCTATTATTATAGGAAAATAAAACCAAGGGTATATGGTTTTATAATGAAATACCAAAATTAAACATTCATGATGCAAAGAATATCCTCATGAATTGGTATATCTCTTTTAATATTTATATCTATATGAGGGGATACATCATGATTAACATAAATTGTGCACACATTTTCTCTGGTAATAGATTCCAAATATAGGCTTAAAAATATATATCTCCATCAGAAACAGTAACACAAGGCACTCCATGGAGCTTCTTGATCTCTCAGATATATAGGATCCCATGTTTTTTCACTTTCATCATCTCTTTAATAAACGGGAAATAATACAAGTTCATCCCTTAATCTATGATCACCAAAATCTATGTTTTCCCAATAGGAGTATATGGTAATCCAATGATTTTTCAATTAATATCATTCCACTTACACACCATAATAGTTAGTTATTTCAAGAAGTTAGAAGGTCACTTATGCCATACCTTAACCTTCGGAAAGATAATGCATCATGATGAGAATTTGATAATCAACTAAATAATACCCAACCCCCAACATTGAAATATATCATCACACCCCATATTTTTATTCCCATGGTGTACTGACCAATAAAAATTTTCCTCTAATTAAAAATGTAGTGTCCCAGTATGGGTTCCACTAAATAGGTTTCCCTGGATAGTTCACCACATTTTATCATGAATTCATCCCCAAATACCAGAGGTTGTCATCTAGAATTAAGAGTCTAATAAGGTACGTGATGATAGTACACCCTATTTACAATATTAAGTCACAAAAAAAAATTAAATTGAACAATAATTAAATTAATAAAGATTAGTGACCAATAATAACAATGCATCACTGAAAAATCCAAAAAAGGATAAGTACCCATGATCAAATTGAAAAAACATATCATGTCATACTAGTTTTATGTGTAAAAAACACTAAAAATAAAAACACATGGAAAATCCCCAAAATTTGTTGTAACATAAATTTAGGTTCCCTCATCTAAGATCCTTCTGAAAATCTAAATGTTGGAATATATCATCGGTTCTTTGACCCTATCCTATCATGTAACCACGAAATCTACTCAGGTAACAATGGATGTCTGAGAAATGTGTGACCATAACTCTTTAGGCCACCAACAATGGTTTCAAAAGAAATATATTTTTGAAAAAATAATGTATTCATCTTTCTTTGTGAACTAATATGTAGGGAAATAAATGAAAGATTATTCATAATAAACAATTATGGATTTTCCACTTGGTCTTGTTGGTAAACTATAAAACCCAACATAGTAAACTTCTTTCATCAACAATAGATTTTTTAACCATGACACACAAATAAAAGGTGTTGAAAAACCAAATAAAAAGGGATATCTATTTATTCACATCATGTTATAGTAACTGAAGAGTTCTAATCCAATTACCCATTCCATATCAATTTATATTAGTTCGAGGACTATCATGTTAGTAACTTAGCCAATAATAAAAAGTTCCATGTCTATTATATAAATTCTTAGATACTAAACATTAATTCTTGAAATTCTAAATCATGTATAAACAATTTAATGTTAAATATCCTTACTCATGGGTTTGGAATGTCACCTCTAACATTTCAAACCATTCACAAACATCCAATTTATGAGGGCTGACATACATAAAATTCAAAAAAACTGATAAAAATGGTCTAACTATTCTAACTTTTATCATTCCTCCAATAAAATTACATTTTACACCTTTAACTCTATCAAGAAATTAAATTATTTCATTGTTCATTACTATAAATAAATTTCAAAGTATTATTAAAACCATTTATCATCATAAAAATTCCCCTATAATCATGCCTTATCTATTACCACAATCATGTCATAACCCTTTTAATATATATGTTAATACAAAAAAACCCTTATGTTATTATAATCTAAAACATAAAAAATTCAATGGGTTTAATATTATAAACCCTATAATTTGTTTAAATTAATTTACCAGGATCAATAGAGTGGAACATCCCATGGGTGCCCTTAATGTTAATATCATAATCATCAATAGATCCAATGAGCTCTTTGAAGGTTTTATAACAAAAACTAAATTATAAATTTATCATTCATAAATAATTAAATAGTTACTAAACACATTTTTACAATTTTAGAAACCACACACACATGAAAAAAATCAAGACTATGGGAAATAACTTGTTTAACACATACCGTATGCTAGTAGAAAACCACTCTCTCACTTTAAGTCCTTGATTCAAGATAAAATAACCTTAAAACCTAAGGTAATGAACTCATGGGAAATATGGATCATGGGATTCAAATGAGGAGAAACACTATGCTTTATATAAACTAATAAATATAAAGAAATAGAGTCATAGAGAAACCCATGGATTCAAATAACAATAAATGACCCCTCATATTCCTAATAATTGAAGCAGAATAACTCTTGGAAGAGGTGGGAGGGTTGGGTTTGGGAAAATGTGTATGGGGGTCAAATGAGAAATAAAATTGGATTAGATCAAATAAGGTCCTGGATGGAAAACCCATCATATAACAAGTTTTAAAGGACCACACAGTTGGGCCACATGGTTTGGAAAATTGAGTGTGAACTATAAATATCCTCTATCCATGGAAGGAACTAGTTTCACAATTATTTTATGATCCCTCACAATTTGAAAACCCATGTGAATGCCATCCTAATAGATCTAACCATCAACTCTTTGTTCATAGCCCCCATTCTATGTTTTGAAAATTTACCTCCCCCTTATATGGGGTGCATGATTATGGTTCGTAGTTAACACTAACCATGTTCCAACAACACACTATGTACTGTAACTCCACTTTTCCCCCTTTTTATATCCCTAACCGCAAGGATTATCCTAGATCCTTTCTTAATACTAATAATAATTCCAGAAAATGTTTAAAAAGGGATCTTAACCAAAATTTTAATTGAAACGTACCTCGTCAAAGAGTCTGAATCCGATAACCTCCCATCCATATAACCTATTTGATCAACAATATAAAATATACCAATATAATAGTTTACGAATTTAACTAATCTCTAATTATGATGTCAAACCAATCTTAGTGACACACGAAGGAAGACATGGTCACCCACTACAGTCATACAACATTGATCATGGTATGAATTTAGCCTAATCTATGAAATATCGATATGCATTTGAATTAATTTAACCTATTTTGATTTATCCCCCATGATAATCATCCCCAAAACTCCGATTCCTTCACTTATATCTTACATAATGTTGATTAACATGTCCTTCCATATAGTTCTTCATACAACACCATCAGAATAGTCACATAAAATTTTTTTTAGGTGAAATCAAATAGCATAAGTATATTTTTCCAAATTCCAATAAAATATAAAATTAATTCTCTCAACATTTCCTCTAACACATGTATAGTATTTTTAAATTTCCTACCCATTGTGGGTGAAATTATGTACTCAAAAGTACACGATTACCAAGTGTTTTTTGATAGCCTTTTAATAATTATGTGTTAATGTGTGGATCATGATATGAAATTGTACTATGAGGAATCCCATGAAAATGTTTTATCTCTCAATAGTACATGTCAACAAATTATTTGATGATGAATATATCCCAAATTATAAATATATGTTCTACGTTTGTCAACTGATCCACTACCACCCACATCACCTAACTCTTATAAGGATTCCTTAGTAATACCACTATAAAATCAATGGTAACATCATTATAGATCCATTACATAATGGGAAAATATGTTAAAATACTAGAAGAAAATTTATACTCAACCTTAACCTACTTCTAGGTTTAGCATCACATCCAAAAACTTATGATCTCTTTCTTAATTATGAGCCACTGATACTAACAATGAAGGTCATGATAAATTTTGGTGAAGCCAGGGTGAAGCAACCAATTATAAGAATTAAACTCATGTATCAACTTATTACTCATAAAAGTTGGCATAAAAACCCATTAATGAACATAAATAATATCATCATAATAAATAGTCTAAGTAGGAAATAAATATCCCCATTAAAATATATCCCACAGTACTAGGAAGTATTGATCTTCATACTACCTCTTGTCAATCCAACTCAATAGATAGTGATACCAAAATAAGGACAAGAAATTCATATTCTCCCACTCCTCCTTAACACATATACTCGTCGCCATGAATAAACCATCATGATTCACATAGAACTTGACTCCTGAATCATATTAGTCTATATCTTTTGGAACAAGCAATTAACAACACTATTTCGCTTCACTAGAATATAAGACTTCTCAAAATAGAAATATTTCAACTACTCAAACCATATATGTTGTTTAACATCTAAATAATATTGAGGGAAGATATATTTGAGGATATTATAATTATCATAAAAAATATACCTCCCACATAGAAGGTAATGCTACCAATATTGTAAGGAATATACAATTATGGCTATCTCAAGATCATGTGTAGGATTATTCCATTCATGTGGTCAAAACTATAAGGTCCATATTCCATGATATAAACTCTATACTTAAAAATATCTATATTTATAATCATGGATGCACCAAAGTACAATGTATACAGCTCACTCTATTCTGGTCTGATCAAAATTAGAGAATATATAAAATGTTTCTTCATCTATGGAATGGTATTATCAAATTACTCAGACCACTCAATATTTTTAACCTTCATGGTATGGCCTGAGAGTGGAACTACCAAGTGAGAAAATTATTTGATAAAATTTTGGTAGTAACCCAGAAAACCCAAAAATATTTAGATATAAAAAATATTAATGGGATAATCCCAAGAGAAAAATTATTGGAACATGACAAGTTCTACTACCACTCCTTCTCTCGAGATGATATAACCAAGGAAATATACCTTATGGATCCAAAAATTATAATTAGATATATTGTTATATAGATGATGATATCTCAACGTACTAAATTTTTGTTCAAGATATTTTCTTGATCATTACATGTTTTGGAGTACACTAAGTTGTCATCAAGAAAGACCAACAAAACATTATCCATGTAGTAGTGAAATATTTAGTTCATCAAATCCATAAACAAAGGAGTAATGGATTTCATCCAAAAAAAGAACACAAAGAACCCAATCAATCCATAATTACTTCTCAAATAATTATATAGTATATCAAAATGTGTCACTATTAGCTAAGGATACCGTGATCTCAAATGAATCCTAGAGAATTCTTGAGCATCCCTTAGCTGATCAAAAAGATTATAAATACATGGAAGTGGATTTTAGTACTCAATCAAAAATTTGATCAGCTTTTGGTAATTAATGTACAAAGGTGTCATTCCAGACACTTCTTGGAAAAAAACAAGAGAACCCCATGATGACATACTCAGATGGATGAATCCATTGTCCAATAACTTCAACAATAGTGTCTTATGATATTTATTTTTGAATTATTCCATTTTATAAGGTGGAATAGAAATTGACCTAGCTTTTGAAATTAGCTCAATTTTATACTCAACCACTTTCTATGGTGGCATCCCTGATAAATACCTAGAAAAAACATCCTAAAACTGATCCACTATATAATGGAATATATCTTTCCTCACTCCCATAACATCAATAATTAGAGTGGAATCCTAATATGTACTATCACCAACTACTAAGGAATTGTACGAATATGTCTACCTATAATATCTCAGTCCCCATATAGAATATTAGTGTCACATTTCGGAGACTGAAGGATAGTCTCTGATGGTAACAATCAATGCGAGATTCTTATGAAAAAAACTATTCAATACCCATTATTATGTCAAATACTTACCTCTTAACCACATAAAAATTCCAAATGAATTGGTGCCTGTTATCCTTGAGGGAACACATCTTACATAGACAAACACTATCCAAATGCATCCCAAGGTAATTTTGATCAACAAAAATCTAGATAAGAAATCCATTACTAGAACCAAATCATTCAAAAACTAAGTAGATATAAAATAATGTAAAGCATCAGTATTAGATAGAGAACTATAAAGGGTATAAGATGAATGAAACATATATTGGATAATGAACAGTCCAACCTCTACACCATTATGTAATGGAAGAATTACATGTAGTGGACCAATCCATATATGTGTTGATCCTTACTATGTCCTATTCACTAAACGATTATACTAATATGACCATTATTCCTTGGTATCACCTCATCTTCCACCTTGACTGGTATAACTAATATAACTCCAATAACTAAAATGATACCAGGTAGCTGATCCCCAACTGATTATTTTCATTTTCATAGAGCCACCATTAAGAGCCCTTAGATGGGGGATCATTAAGATCTTTTGTAGGTGTATCATCCTGCTATAACATCAAAACTCCACTTGTAGTCGAAGGAAATAAAAGTGAATGTGACCAGGTTTTCCACTCGATCAAAAAACCTCTTGACCACTTCCCTGAGGGATCATTCCTCTCCCATAGATACCATTCCTAAAATAACCTTGAAAAAAACTCTTAAAACTACATCATAACATATTAGTAATTACCACAATATCACCTAACAGAAACCATCTATCCACCACTAGATCTCTCTTTCAAGTTCTCCTCAGAAATGAGATCAAGATTCACCATCAATGTGAATATATTCAAATGGAATATATTTAACTCAGACATCATCTCACATCTAACAACACCCAAAAAGTGTTTTGTTGTAGATTCCTCATATCATATAATCATTATATAAAAATAATTAAAATAATTTAGTGGCCAAATTAATCCATTTCCCACATGGTTTCATGGGTAAAAACATAATTTTAGTAGCTCACTATAACCTTATGGTCTTTAATTTAATAAATTCTACAAAGTTATATTGAAAATAATTACACACCACACCCTCCAACATCCCATATCGAGACAGAATATCACACTAGATATCCATTTGGACACATAATATATATATTTATAAATTTTCCATCTTCATCGGAGGAGTCTCTAGGTGGTCTAGAATCAGCTGGATGGACTTAATTAATTACTAAGAAACCTTTCAACAACCCTTTATGGTGAATATTAGTGGATTTTGTAGCTTGAAAATTATTTTTAAATAAAAAATACTCATAAAAAACTACCATGGGTCACTCTCCCTTAACTACAGGACGTTAGAGATATTATAACGGAAATTATATTCTTCCCCATAAACCGAATACAATAGGGGGTCTAGTCTGGATATTAGAATCACATTATCGACAATTTCCTACTGTCTCCCTATTGGAAATCGTTTTCAAGTAGGAATCCCCCTAAAATCCCAAAAAACCATTTTTGAATCACGAAATAGCATTCCCATAGTTACCAAAAAGAGGGGTCACAACAAACTATAAACAAAACTCACTTCATATACTATCCATATTTTTATAACCACAACACCATCACTACCCTAGACTATCACTACCATGTGACCTAGATAACTTAGGGTTAACCAATCTTTGAAATTACAAAATTCAAATTGGATTCTATTTTGACCACTCCATTTAACATATTTAAATGTATAATAGTAAAAGCCCCATTATTTTCCACTATTTATTAAATAAAAAAAATTAAAAATCATTTCATGTCCCACAACCTAACTATAAATGATCATTCATGCATTCAAAAGATGATCCATGTCACATAAATCCTTCAGTGACTAAGAATATTCATCCAAAAAAATATCATACTATACTAGGCCATGATAAAAAATAAAAAAATTGAAACACCATATAAAAATTATATCACCATAGGTGAAATAACATCCAACTATAACAAATGAACATCATGAGGATCAATCCCACCCTTAGAACATGAGCCTCCCCCTATACATGGTTTAGCTACACCTACGTAGGAGCTCATTACCAAGGCCCGACACATCCCACTGTCATGCTTTCATTTCTCGAATAGTAATGAAATAGAAAAGAATCTTCTAGGATACCTATTTGTAATGTACAAACATGGGTGCCGCTAAAAAAGATCACCATGTTGTCTAGCACAAGACCTCAGGAGCACATCCCCTTACACCAAAGGGTTCTTACTAATAACCAAGGACTAATAAGGAATGTGGGGAGACTATAACATCTTTACTAGAGTATGAAAATAAAAAATAAAAAAATAAAAAATAAAAAATATCCAAATTAATAATTATCAATAACAAAAAATAAACATGAATAACATAAAAAATATAACTGAACTTGAAAAGAACCCACAATATAATACCGAAAACATGTCATATCCTATTATTATTATGCTTCACGGAAAACCCTAAAATAAATACATGATGAATATCCCAAAATTATTGCCTAAAAATAATGTACCATCACCTCATTAATACCTCGTCCCAAAATCAATTTTCAACCATCTATTATAGTACCATTTCCCTTTTCCCAACATCTAACCTTGAATTATGCTCGTGTACCAATCATGGCTTCAGTTTGGATTGAGTAAAACTTAGTAGGACTACACTAAAAGTGCCTATTGACATATCCAATCCAAAAAATAGTGCATACAATAGAGAAAAGTAACAAATAAATATTGAAAAAAATGAGTCATGTATTTCATAATGAAAAATCACCAATTTTCCACTTGGAGTATTCGGTTCAACCGTGACACCCAACCCACTAAGCCTGCTTTTTACAAGCCGGAAGTTTGAACCATGAAAATCAATTCAAATTGTTGGGAAAATTGAAAAAAGGAAAATTTTTCTTATTAAATCCATGTTATAGGAATAGAATAGCATCAGTCCAATACTAATACCATGCCAATGGTCATTAGTTCATGTGACGTCTTGAAAACACCCTAACAAAAAATATAGACTTCCATGACCATCATATCATGTAAAAGATACCAAAATCCATTTTCATCTAACCTAAGTAAAGGATAATTAATTCCATGTTCAATATCCTAAACCATGGATTTGGAGCCTTATGTACAACATTTCAATCTATTTATTAAAATCCAACTTATAGGGTTAGATGTACATAAGCTTCAACCAAACAAAAAAACACGGGTGACCCTATTCCACCATTTATCATTCCTCATTTACTGTTATAATTAAATCCATTAACCATATTAAATAACTAAATTCATTCATTTTTATTTCATATAACTCAACTTTGAATAGTTCTTAAAAACATTTAACACCTTAAAAACCCACATTTATCAATTTCTTATCATTCCCTTAATCAAGTGATAAGACAATTAATTTTATAGTTAATCCAAACAACCCATTTTGTTATTCTAAAATTCAAAATGATAAAGACACTTAATTTAATCCCATAAACCCTATACAAAACTATTTTAAATTCATTTACCTTTATTAAGAGAGGGACGCATCCCATTGGTGTCCTTAATATCAGACTCATAATCATTAACTGAACCAATGCGATTTGTGAAGGGAATAAAATGTCAACTAAATAAAAATATTATCCGTATTGAAAAAGGAAATAGTTTGATTTTTTTCATAATATAAAAAACCATACACATATGAAAATTATAAGGCCTATGTGAAATATAAATAAAAGGAGTTTTAGATCACATGGTGCTTTGAATCGAAAATAATAGCACCTTAAATGCCAATTAATTAAAGGATAATGATCATTAGAAGAGATGGTAGAGTTTTGTTCCACACTAGACTAGTCGGGGTTGAATGGTGAAGGAAATCATCTTAGATCATATAAGGTCTAGGAGGAAAAAAATCAGCAACTCACCACTTTTAAAGGGCCACATGATTACGTAACATGGTTTGGTAAAACATGCACCAGCCGTACTGTCTATTCAACCCATGGAAGGAATGTAAAACATAGTTTCTAGGGAACACACATGGTTTAAAAGACATTTCAGAAGCCATGTATGTAATGACCCAAACTTTTATGAATAAAGTTACCCTTTTGGTTGAATTAAATGTCTTATTATGTAATATGGTTATAGAAGACACATGACCTTATTTGATATCATTATATCATATTACATTTAAAAAAATATCAATAATAATTACCATTAATATTATAGATATTGAATAGTGATCATGTGATTAATTTAAATATATGGTTTTAACAGATCTAATTGACAAAAATAATGAATGTTATGGCCTCATCTAGTAGGATCATGCCCTACGAAGCCCATTTATCATAGCTTCTAAGGGTGATATAATTAAAGGGATTTTTCCTCGACCAATCCCAAGATGAGATCCATCAACTTAATCATAAGTAAAAATGTTTATAGGAGAATCTCAAGCTCATCAAGATCACTAAAAAACTGTGTACGTCAATCCACCCCATAAAAATATCACCATCGCGAACCTTACCCTTAGGGAGATTTCTGATGTATAAAGGTATATGTATCAAGACCATAATAAGAATAATAAATATATTTTATAGAATAATGAATATATTTTCATATTATTATTCTTACTTTTTAAATGATTTTGATTTTGATAAAATAAAACAAAAATGGTATTTTCGTGTAGTATTCAAATTCAATTAAGGAATATTTTTTAATAAATTAATTGATGTTTTTAGTAAATAATATTTTATTTACATATTATTATTAAATAATATTAATAAAATATAAATGATCATATAATTTTATGTAGTCGAATGTAATTTTTATAAGGGTTTGAAATCTGTTATTATAAAAAACCAAACATTTCCCAAGAAATATTGATTTTAGTTTAAAAGTGAAAATTTATACTTTGAGAAAATTATTTTAATAAAATGATTATTATTTTTCTAATCACTACATTAAACTTATCTGATGGTTATTTTTTCATAATTTTCTAGGATAATCGAATTTTCAGGTAAAAATTAAATATGGTATAAATCTATGATGGGTATTATGACATGATAGTGACCCAAAATAATTTAATAAATAGTATAAATTGTATAAATTTATAAATATACGTTTACCACATTAAAATAATGTGATTTTATGTTTTTTTGATTATTTATTTCAATCCATTATAAATCTACTGAAACATATAATGTATTTTAATGTTTTAAAATAATTTATTTAATAGTATGAATCTCTCCCATAAAATAAAAAGTATTATTATTTTATTAATTTATTCCATTGGAATTATTAAATAATAAAAAAATCCCATTTTTCTGAAACCATGGGAAAAATCCTGGGACTTTTTGTCGGTTTGATTTTCTATTATATAGAGTCCAAAAAATAAGTTTTTATAATTTTAATGAATTACCACTCATTTCTAATATAAACCCACCCAATATCCCATTAATTTTTACTAAAATTCTTTCAATCACATCCTTAATCTTCCATAACCTCTCAATAATCTTTCAATGGTTCCCCAAGCTCTCAAAAATCTCTACACAAGCATTTGAAATCACACTCTTAGGGTAAGGGATCTCTCATTCTCTTTATTCAAGTATCATCTTCCTCTTATATCTTTTATCTTCATTTTATAATATTGTTATTTGTTCTTCCAAACCCCCTAACGTTTAATTTATATATAAATAATGATATTCCCCTTTCTCCCTCATCAATCCCTCCTAATAATTCTTATTCCTCCATAATGTTTCCAAAATTTCCCCTCCATTTTTAGTGAAAACAACTATACATTGAATAACCTTACCCATTTCCTATCAAGGGTGATCACCTTCTTGAACTTATACATATTTTATTGGGGAATTATGTGTATTTATTCCACACTACTTTATAATTTAATAAAATGTGATGGTAAATGATTCCATGTTTTATTATCTATGTGGCAGACATAAGGATGATAATGAAATGAAAGTGATGGGTTGACCAAGAATTATATTGCACTCCAATGCATTGGGTAATGTTTTAGTATAATGATACATCATGAAAGGTATTAGGGAGTGAACATAACCCATCATGATACTTTTTATGGCATGATGTCCTGGAATTTAACCTTGGGCTATGTTTATAATGTAGTGTTTTAAGATGTTTCTACATTTCTTATGTTGTCCATAGGTTATCAAGAAATATCAAGCCTCATTGTTCATTTTTATAATTCTCACCATTTTAGTTATCAATAATATGACTATTGTCAAACATGTACTACATTTTTCATTTTATTCCATGATTATACAATTATCAGGTTTTATAGATTACCCATTTCTTATGTATATCCCTAGGTTATCCCATGAATTTTTAAGTATGAGCATGATAAGGACGTTTTAAATAAATAATATGTATATCCTATTTTATGTTGTTATGTAATGTACCTAATTATGAATGAACCTATACTTCATGATCTTCTAGGTTTTATTATTTTAATATTATATAATCAATCATGAATTAATGTGTAATAAATAAAATTGTTTTAATAAGGTTAATTCCCATATCCAGCCTCACATGATTTCCAACGCTACCTGGATAGTTTAAAAACCATCCATACACATTTTCTAGGGTGCACAGTTATGGGTCATGATTAGTACTAACCATGCTTCAACCATATAACCTAAACTATTAATCCACATTTCTTATTTCCTTCCAAGACCCCCTGGACACTCCCAAAACATTCCTCACTCCTTGTAATATTTAAATTATCCCTTAAAAAATATGTTTAAGCAATATTTAAATGGAAACATACCTTATTAAAGGGTGGGGATCTTACAATTAACTTCCTACTCAGAGTTATTACCAAAAATAAGGCCTAAAATTTTGAATACAACATATAGAGACTGAGAAAAAACACTAGAGTCCACCCCCCATAAGTTTCCCTAAAACATTAACAATTCATACACATTTAATGTTTATTCATAATCCAATAATTAATTGAAGAACCATTTTTCACACATGGTAAGAACTACAGGAAATTGTTATCTTTAACATCCAATCATATCTTTTCACGTAGTATCGTCAATGAAAATTGTTCCTTTGATTACATCATGGATTTATGTAACTTCATGGACTCAATTCACTCACAATTAACCAAACTCGGTTGGCCATATGACCTCTTTAATGACTTATAGAATGCTAAATGGTACCTTATAGTAACAAGGGTCTATGATGGTATTAGGGGGAGACTATACCCTCGTTGTTAGAGTGTATCATTATTGTATAAAATAATAGTATGTAGTGAAAATATTATTACAATGAATAAAAGGAAATATTTAATCCATATATAATAAGTGGAAAAATAAAAAACAATGTTATAAAAATGATTTCATGTCTATATACTACTCAAAAAATGGGAATACATGGAAAGAGAGAATATCACAAACCTATTTTCTGCATGAGGTACTAATAATTTAAATGTTATTTAGAACCTTACTTTATGTTTAAATAATTTTATTACATATTTTAGGATGGTTTTGAGTTTGTTTAGGGATCATTAATTTCATGAAGTTATGGTTTTTGGAGGAATATGAAGAGGCACATTATTTTTACATGGTTAAGAGTAAATATGTAGCTCAACCCAATATCCATATAAGAGGTGGGGGATCGTTTATAAACCCTATAAGGTAAGAACATGGCTATTTTTGGAGTTATAGAGAAACTAAAGAGGGGAACCATAAGGGTTGTACATTGTTTGTCAAATTTTGTAGCTATCTATAGATGTAGTTCCACTTAGGTAGTGACCCAACAAGTTTGGCCATTGTTTTTTCAAACCATATGGCCTAACCATGTACGGGGTATCTCCCCTAAGACAATGATTCAATAAGGTTGATACACAGTTTGACAAACTGTGAGGAAAAACAATGCACCCTATTAATTTTGGGTAAAATTTCCATTTTAACTTATATCCTTAAGACTATTTTTATACTCTTCTACCCTCATTTCCCATGCATATCTCTTCCATCCAGTTGGTGATATCTCTTCTCTACCACTTAGGAATTGATCTATATTATTCATATGGTTTTTGATTCCTTTGACATTAATTTTGTTGGATATCCTTTGGGTGCATGTATTTTTTTATTTCTCCCATTGTTGACCGAATAAAAAGATGATATTAAATGAGGAGAGTAATACCCATCTATGTTAGGTTTTCTATATCATTTCCATTTATTTCCCAATGTTTTATAGACTATTCTACAGTGCCACATTTTGGACATTCTGAGTGTTTCCCTTTAAATTTTTATACCCTTAAATTTGAAAATCAATCCATTATTTAGACATGTATTTAAACCGATATGAATGGTTTGAGGTTTTCATCCACAAATTTCACCACCATTGAGGTGGGTTCGTTTTATTGTACCAATTTAACCCACCTATCAAGTGAGTTATGCTCTCTATTTTTTAATATGAGATATATAAAAAGGAAATTACTTTTTAAGGTTGAGCCACTTTTTTTAGAACCTTATAATGTATAAATAAAATGACTAATGAGATGAAATAAGAGGGAGTTTTGAAATGAAATGAAAAATACCTTATCTTAATCCAAATTATGTATCTTTTTAGTAAAGTGACATGGAAAAAAACATGGGTCTCCTTCTTAATGATTTTATATGAAATGACTAAAATAATTAATTTGAAATATTCAATTGGTATAAAAGGGTGGAGACCTTAAATTATCCCCTTGAACCATTCAATAATTTATTGAATGATATTGTCTAAAGGAATTGATACTAACATGGCCTTCTCCCTTGTCACATTTATGTGTAATGGTTAGTTAATTGATTATGATAAATTCAATATATTAAGGGAATGAAAAATAAAATTGACCCTTGAATATTTATATATATGTATATATGTATATATATATATATTAAATTGATAGGTGGTGATATTGTTTGGCATCGATGAACCCCTTTCATATTAAATAATAGATGTCTTGGACTGTTACCTTAGATCCAACATTCTTGGACTACCTTTGACATTCTCATTATGCCAACCCACATCATTAACATGTTTTTTATTGATGAACTACATAGAATCTAGGGGAAAACACAACCAAATTACTTATGTTCTTGGAATATGTAGGTATATATTAAAATAAATTTCTATGGAAAAGATCCATGGAGTTGAATTGGATGCCATGGTGATTTTCCCTACATTATGGACCTCATAAGTATGATACATGATTATTCAACATACTCCGTACAGACCTGCCACATTAGATTCTTGTGTAGGTCATATAATATACATTTTACTATTATAAAAGTATTATTTTTTATTGACTACTTGTTATAGAATATACCAGTAAGCTGTATCACATCATTTATTTTACAATTTTGTTCTTGTTAAATCTTTTCATTATTACAACTTGTATTAAAAAACTGGAATTTTCATAGACACCACTGTTGGAAGCCTACTGATTATATCACACACACTATTCGGGCCTCCAATTTGTACTTGAATAGACTTCATGATTGTAGGTGAGGAAAAACAGAATGGTCTATAGTTGGACACTATATTTCTAATGATAGGATGAAGTATATGAGTAGAATATTTAGCTTATGATCACGATTATAATTGATAGAGCTTGGGTATTTTGTTCATTTTTGTATATTATATTATAAATGTATTCTTTCCTATTACCATGAATTTTCCCATTTTTTAGCATAAAGACATAATCATCATCATTTTTTATAAGAAATTGAATATGGGTTCTATTAGTTTATTTCAGATATCTAGATGATTTCATTTTCTACTGCTATTTATTTATTATCGTTTTTCTAATTATGTCTCTTATGATTCTAGTGTTCCTTACTCTGATCACGAGGGTATAATATCCCCACAAACCTCTTATAGATCCTTAATTAAAATCATTATCCTTTGGAATATAGGGAGATATGATTGAGGCCATGTGGCCACCAGTTTATCTACTGTTATTGAGTGAGTTGTGCTAGGATGTCAAAGATAGGAATACATATGAAACAATTTATACTAAAGAAAACAAACCAAACTATTTATCAAATACCATCATGAGAATAATCTATGTTCCTAACTAACATAATTCATCCTAACAAAGAGAATCAAGAATCTAAATCTGCAAAATTCCCTTTGTCCTTACCTATATCTATAAATTTTGTTTGCATACTAATTAGCATCCTTAATAGGGTGTGATATTTACTTAGTAGGCCAAAACCAAAAGTGTATAAATTTCCAGTATGTGTATAAAATTAAATATTTTATAGGTAATTATAAATATATAACATTATATAAAATAAATCACATCGGTATATGTTCCTTATGGGATACACGATTGACATTACGTACATCTGTCTATAACAGAATGTCTCAGAGCATATGTCACATATTATAAATATATATAAATAAGTATATATATATAAATATAAATATTAGAATTATGGACATGTATTTGTATATATATATATTTATGTGTAATAATAGATAAGGATCTAGGTTTATTCCTATGGAATACATGTATAAACATAATAGGTTCCATAATCCTCATGGAATATGTTCTTAAGATGGAATTATAATGATCTCTTGAAGTATGGAAATCATAGGTCAAATTCAAGTATGTTTTTTGACATAGAAGTATTATCAATTGATTTACCTACCTTTAAATCTTGATCCTATCTAAGGAATTACATAAGAAAGAACCCTTGTATTGATCCAAGATTACTATAAGAATCCATCACAATAGGATTCCATCCAAGGTGTTCCATATAAGGAAACTAAGTGTCAATCATGTAAAGGTATAAGGAATAACCCTCTAAGATTTTCCATGACATACCACATAAAGAACCCATTATCACCCATGGCATGGTATAATAACATTATTTCTCTAATCCCATACAAGATAATCCATTAAGGAACTAGGTATCACAGATGAATATTATACAAGAATCCACTTAGCAAGCTCTACCATGGTGTTCTATATAAGAGATCGTGTATCACTCTCATCGTGTTAATATTCATTTAGAATCTTCTAATTATTTTGATTGAAGATCCAATACAAGATGTTCTTTACTAGGATCCTTATATAACACTAAAAGTGACATGTTGGATGGTCATGGCTTGTATTTTACCCATACCATTAAAGCAATTCACTTATGTTAATTTGGACTATTCATTTCACTATGAAAAATAATGTTATAATCAAGTTAGTAAGGGTTTATATAGACGACATACGATTTTGATTGATTTTATTTAAATTTAAATTTAATTTACAAAATCCAACTAAAAACACATTATGAGGTGGATCAACATCATTCTAAGGTGTGAATCTCACAAGCAGTAAGGTAAAATCACCTCAAGGGCTGGTCAGTGTCGAGGTAGACATTCTCTGAGGATAAATATGGGTTCTGAGGAATACCCAATGTGGGTATATATCCATTTTATTTGAATAATTTTACTTTTATTAGGAATTGTATGGAAGGACTAGTCTGTGTCATAATGGTAAAAGATATAAAAATAAAGACTTAAAAAAGAACTAAAAAACTACCATAGACAGGTAGTACTATCCTTAATTTTTATTGGCCACTAACTGGGGCTAGAATGGGATAAATAGAAGAAATATATGAATACCCTAAAAATTATGAATTTTAGTCATCATAAATTTATAATTCCATATTAAGAGATAAATTATAAGAGGAACTAAGTGGATAAAATATATTTCTACTAGAAATCTAATGCAATTGATGGTGAATTAATGAGATTTCGATCAAAGGTGGATGCTCAAATCCTTTCTTTGATGGACATGGGAGGTATTTCAAATGGTTTGGAGGTGCTTCATTTTTTGGGAAAGTAAAATATGGGTTAAAAAATAAAATAAATCTTGAGAAAATGTGAATTTCAATTTTTTTAAATGTTGAATGTTTTGGATGCACGATTTAGTCAATCCGTCGTTGACCAGGTACACCCATTTCCTAAATGGAACTAAGTGGTCAGGATATGATTATTTTGGAACAGTCCATCTACCCTATGCTCCATTCTATAGAACTCTATAGTACCCTTCACTGTTTACCTAAATCATATGGCCCCAGTGGCATGGTTTATACAAAATGTGATCCTAGTCTATCATATCTAAAACCCGGAGCTCTAGTGTAACACCATTAAATTTTGTGAATTGTCATTATTTTTAATTAATTTATCCCTTTACATAATTTTCATTTCACATAACACTAAAATAGATTATTTTATTTTAAACAACTATGTTTGGATTGAGCTATTCGTAACACCCAGTCTGTCATACACTACACATAAAATAAATGTTACCACAACAACACAGAACACCAATGATAACTTGGGACTTGGAATACATTACACGCAACACCGACTTGGTGTACGTTACACGCAATACTGAGTTTTTATGAAACTTCTTTTTACTATTTTAATTATTAAAATATATTTTTATAATAAATTTTTTAAACATATTAATATTAATAGTGTTAAATAATTTAAAAATATTTTTATAATTTATTTATATAAATAAAACATATTGATGATGAACAATATAATTTTTTTTAAAGTCCATATATGTTTAAACATACTATTTTCTGAAATGAATTATTTTTAATGGCCTTATGTGAAAAATATTAAAATTAATTCAAGAAACATTTAGAAATTTAATTTGATCAAATAAAATTATTTTTTGAATTTATAAATTATAAAAAAGAATAGGGTTAATTTTTGGGATTTTAATGAGAAACTTCATTTTTTCTACGAATAGTGAAAAACAATGGATCTTATTTCAAAACTGCTTTTTCATCTAATTTATTTACAAGGATAACTTATATTTTAAATTGGTTTCAAAAATTAATTGGATAATAGTTTTAACGTTTAATCCAACTTAGGTCATTGGAATAAATTTCACTTTGAAATTCGGTGTAAAAACATAGTAATGGCTTGGACTTTTTTACATTAAAAACCTATAGTGTTGTCCCATCAGCGAGATTAAATTTAAATTAATTTTTGCCACTTGTGTGATTATTATTTTAAAAAATGGATTAAATATCTTTAATCAGATTAATTTATAATTTCTAATGAGGAAAACATTATTTTTTACCAAGAATATTAGTGAAAGTGATTAAAATTATTCACAATGGTTAAGAGAAAAATTAGGTTAATAATGTACTAAACCTTAAATTTAAGACCCAAAAAATCTATAAACATGACCAAAACCCATTTTCAAGAAATTATTCATCCATTAAACGTACATTATTGAGTTGGTTTTTTTTGACTTTTTTAGGTAAAAAGTGGGTACACCTCACTTGTTTTAGAAATTTACAACTGTGTCCTTTCCCTTATCTATAAAAGAACACCACCTCTCCCCCTTCATAACACCTCTAAAACCACATAGTTTCAGAAACCTATCTACCTGATATCTAATTCCCAATATACCTTTATTCAATGTATAATACTCACCATTTGAATAAATAAATACGTGGAATCAATTTGGCACAAACCAAAAGGAGTTCCCCAATTAATATGTACCACATTCTCTCAATCTACTTTTATTATTTCCTTTCTACACCCTATACACTCTATTTACTACATTATTTTATAACAGAAAAAGTATCATTAATATACTAGGATATTTTTATGATAATTATTAGAACTAAACTTACACACTTCCATATAATCGGTAACTAATATACCGTTTATGTGTTTGAAAAACTATCACCTAACTAAACAATGATTGTACATTTTTCCTTTACCACCTCTCATGGGGGATATTATGATGGAAAATATGTTAATATATGTCATATATTATATATATTATTTCCTTACACTTTTTTATTCATTTTATAAAAAATACATTTTTTTACATTCCATTTAGCGTAAAAATGATAATTTTATTGGAGGAAGTGTAGACTACGCCCCCACAAAGCGATATGATTCATTCATACACTTCATGAAATGTATTAAGGATGGTTTTAGTGAATATATTATATATATATATATGAAATTATAATACTACACTATTAATGATATATCTACATATATATAAATATATTTCTTTTAATTTATTTCTTTTAACATGGCAATTAAACGGGAATAACATTCATGCGTTTGTATAGCATACCTTCTCTATGAATAATGTACTATGTTTCATACTTATATATTATATGGATTATCATAATAAAAAAATTAATGAATATAAATTATATTAAAATAATGGTTTAAATTATTTAAATGATGATATAAGTATAAGGACTAATGATATAACAAATTAAGACATATGCAAAAAACAAGGCAAATATTACCTGAATTGAAACATTAACATAGAATTGTTAAAAAGTCGGTAATATAAAGCCATAATTACACCATATATGGTATTAAATGTAATAATATGGTTCTATGATATATTTGTAATAAATTTAAATTTATTATACATGAGGTTTGAAGGAGTACGATGAGAGTCAAGACACATGGTAAGGGAATTTCATCTCTCTTTTTATTTTTATGAGATATATGCATTATTAACCACCCATTCCTTTTGTGTGGTGTTTATACTACCCATGTATATATTAAATGATTAATATAATTAAATATATTGGTATTCACATATCTATTCTATGATCTTTCTTTCATGGGGTTTATGTTTCAAAAGTAACCTAACCGGTAAAATAGTTTTGTCACAATTTTCCTTCTTTGAGGTTCATGCTTTGTTACAAACCTAAATTATTTTTAAGGTGTATATACTTCCAATTTACATTTTATATCATTAATATATTTATTTTAGTGATATTTTCAGCTTCCGGATATTTGATTTTCTTACATGAATATTATTATTACATGTTACCAAGTGATAAGAGTTTATTGAAAAAATCATATCGTTTTCAAGACTGTTTATGATTATGATTCAATTAATGAAATCTGAAGATCCATATCTAAAAAAAACAAATGAATAATATGTTATTATTTTTATTCAATATATCCTCATGTATTAGTATAATTTTCTACTCTTGATTTCATAAGATAATTTTGAAGTAAAATATTACTGTCTCTCTCTTCAGTCGAAAATCTATTTTATTAAAAAATAATGATTTTAAAAGTGTTTTAAAAAATCTATTAAAAATATATTTGTTGTAAAGTTTCACAAAAAATGGATTTTAAAAACTTTTTATCATTTTCATGTATTCCTTTATATTTTTTCAAAGTACGATTTAGGAAAAAATTGAAAATGTTTTATGCTTTAAAAGAGTTTTTAATGCAGAAATGATATTTTCATCACGAAATGTTTTTAAAAAAAATTCAAAATTATTTCCCATCTAATATAATATCCTTTGGTGTTACTTATGATTTTATGTGGAAATTATTCAATGTTTCAATTCATATTCTTTCCTTGAATGGATTATGTTTTAATGGCATGATGTTTATGAACCTTTTTTTCTCTTGAATGGGTTCCATACTTTTGAAACCCACTTATTTTCATAGGTTATGTTTTTATGAAATGATTATGAAAAATATATATTTACATAAGTTATGATATTATTACATGTTTATAACACCCATTTCATTTCATGGGTTATGATATGATTATTTATCATCTTGTAGGGAAATGTATGTACGATTTCATTATGAAATGGGTGGGACCTATATCTCCCTCAAATAAATTGGGTAAATATTTATATGTCATGATATATACAATAATGGAATGAGAAATGAAATTTGTTCAGTATTAAATGGTTTTAATGAGAAATGATCTTGGTTCAATGTTATAGGGCTCTAACAAGAAATGAAATCATTTGAGTAATATAGGGCTGGAATGTGGAGTGAATTCATTTCAGTAATACATGGATGGAATTAGGTGTGAACCTTGTTCAATAATACACGGTCGGAAAGGGGTGTGAACATAGTTTAGTAAAATAATTTTTCCACTATGATGTCCTTGGAAGTGATGCCACAACTACTATGGGAATCATTATATATGCTTATATGTCTACCAAAATTCCTTATTTTATTACTATATTTTGATTTCATGTCTTACGTTCTTCATTTCCTTATGATTCAGGTCTTATGAACTTCCATTATTTATTACATGATTCATGTATATGATATTTGATATACAGGGCATGATATTTTATTTTTCTGATCATGTTGTCATACCCTTTTCATCATAATTATACTTATGTATCTCATTTATTTACCCTTTCTGATCGTTTCAGCTCAACCCTTTTTTGTATCATTCTCTAGGTAATGAAGATATGCATTATGTTTCATGTGTTAGAGAAGGGTTCTAGTTAAGAAGAACCTAGTGGGATATAATTTAGGGCATTTATATACACATGTTTATTTTTTCATGTTTCCAAAGGCACTTGAATAATAAAGTTGTTTGGTGTTGGTTTGTATAATATTTTATGTATTCCAAAAAAGATATGTAATTTATATATATAAATAGATAGGTCACTATATTTGGTATCAGAGAAAAATTTTAGTCAAAATTTGGAAGCTACGATGACAAAACCTTACTGAGATCCCAAAGGACATATATTGGGATAAGTCAGAGGATAAAAAAAATATAGAAAAACATCCTTGATTTCTGGTAACAGATAGAATTATTGTTTTTGTAGAAATACATCCCTTTATAGATACTGAAAGTCGATGGGGCTCTAACATGGATTAACCTAGGGGTAACAACATCAGAAAGTTTTTCTGATACTGACTGGGGGTAATATTATACCTAAAAACGGGCAGTGCTGCACACATAGTTTGACACTCCTGGGGGATATTCATTAGGAATCCACAAAATATTCATAAAGCGTCATAAAGGATTTAAATATATGTTTCCTTTGAATAATATATGATAAAACTAGGGTGTCATAGATTAAGGATGGTGTCATGATTTAGACATCTTATAAGTAATTATTTTCATGAATTTGTGTTTTTAATATTATAAGTAATGCTCGCACTATTCTTTTGGTTTTAGTCAATGGAATGAACTGTATTAACATGAAACGTGATGGATAATTTTATAATGAGAAGTGAAGTGGGACGATCACTGGAGTGAAATATGTTATGATCATACCAAATCAGTTTTCATGGAAGATAATTGACAATGAGTACTTTAGACAACACCCACACTCACCATGGAAGTGAAAGAAGTATTTTTCTGAGAGTTTGGGTAAAGGATACCATAGAATAAATAAGATTCAACTTCCATTATGTAATGTATGTGGAAAAAATAACCAATATGAATGTCTTAGAAGAAAAATAATATGTTTTGACTTTGGAAAATAAAGATATAATGAAATCAATAGAAAATGAAAATTGAGGAGTTTAGTTAATGAAATGGATTATAGTATTGGCCTCCATAAGGAACCAATTAATGTTTATTTCTTTAAGTGTATAATAAATGATCATTATAAAACATAATGTCCAATGAAGAAATATCCTGAAAAAAATCAATGAGGTTGTGCATGTAATGGTTACATTGTGTATGATTATGAGACTTGAAATGAATTGTGAATGGAAGAGGTATTGTTTAATAAAATAAGGTATCATTTTTAATGGAATAATGATGAATTTGAATAATTAATATTTGTATCTATTTAAAAAAATTGTTATATTAATGGTGAAATATTGAAGGATTGTTCAGTTTATATTTTTCTCTACAGATTTATAGGAACATCTTGAATGGTTCTAATGGAATGGAAAATTGATATAATGGATTGTTTATGTACATGAAAAACAAATGATTAAGGGAAATATACCTCTTAATATGTTCTCTATGTTAAGATAATTTTTTTTGATAATGATTTATGGGATGTGAATAAGTAAATTGGATGGTACTGATTAACTCAGAACTTATTAAAGAACTATTGACAAGTAGTTCAAGCTATTATGAATGTAGTTTACAACTTATTGGATTTATGGATTATATCCAGTAATCTATGAAATAAGGAATCATGAATTCTTTCTAAAATTATTTATTGTAATTAAGGTTGTTACCATGTTATAGGAGAATTTACCACATGGGTATTGAAATGTTTGGAATGTGACAACCAAGAGCCACTATGTAATATATGGGGGATCAATGTTAAGCCAATTTCTTGACTTTCTTTATATATATTTTTTATTTTTTTCTATCATAGGGGTTATAAGGTTAACCATTCATGAAATGATTATGTTAAAAATCAGAGGATGTATATATGTGTTACGATTATATTTAAAACCTTGGTTAAGTAGCTATTTAGTGATTATCTATATTTTGAGGATGTGCATCAAATTTTATAAAATTATATTACTGTTGTTTCAGAAAATAGATTCAAGTATTTCAGGTGAAAACCAATCAAGTACAGAAACACTGTAGGTCTTGAACTCATGACTGAAGGACGATAAGGGTTTCATCCCTTCCACTAGACAATGTGATGTCTTGGTTAATGTATAGTAATTTTTGATGAATAATTTTTTATGATGAAATAGTTGTATTTTTTTATTATTAGAGATTAATATATAAACCATATTTATTTTTATGAATAGTTATAGATAAATAGTTAACATTTTAATTATTTTATGAGCCTTAATATATACTAAAAGTGTATTTTAGTGATTCGGGAATCAACATTAATTTATAAACAACTATTTAATGAAGTAATGGAGGAATTATAAATTGTTAAAAGTACAAAGAAAGAATAAAATTTTATGTATGGAAATATACCAAGTCAGTATATTTCATTATATTCTTGGTTAATAAAGTAATTAATCAAAGATAGGATAATGATAAAAAATGTTATCCTAATACCTTAATTTTGGTTGAACTGATGGCATTATAAATTATCCCGGATATATGACACTGAGGTGCTCGACTTTCATTTGATCAATAAATTGTTTGTGATTAATGACCTCAATCACTCCGTATAAATATTTAAACTATTCTTCTATTTCCAATATTCACTCCAAACCTATGTTATACTATGTGGAAACCTAGTTATATATTACTTTGGGCAATCATTATGGTTCCAACATTCCCTTTTTTAGGGAAGTCTTTGTTTGAATTTTAATAATGTGTTTTTCTATGAATGAATGTTTAATATATTAAACCTTTGATAAATCATAAAAATTTATAGGGGGAAAATCATTTTTGTTGTGGTAGAATTTAACACACTGAGATTTTCTAAATTATATATTTTTTCAAATTAATTAAACCTTTGGGATATTTTTCATTTAATATAACACTAAAAATAGTTTATTCTATATTAAAGAACTATTATTATCTTTCATTATACGCAACACCCAGCTAATCCTACACTACACAGAACTAAAATTTTAGATTGATCACATGGAACAATGCGGTTAACTTGTGACATGTGATTTGTTACATGAAATACTGACTTGGCGTATGTGACACTGAGGTTATACAAAAAATATTTTGATTGTTATAACTATTTAAATGATATCATTATATATATCCATTAAAAATAATAATATGAATAATTATAAATAATTATAAATAATTTTATAATGGGTTTATATAAATAAAATATATTGATGGTGAAAGATATAATTTTTGTTCAGTCATTATATGTTAAAAAATACTATTTTATTAAATGAAATTATTTTAATGATTTATATTAAAAATACTATAATTAATTTTAAACACATATATAAATTTAATTTTATAAAATAAAATTCATTTTTGAATTTAGAATGTCAGAATTATCTTATGGAAAAATTTTGGGATTTTTATGAGAAACATTATTTTTTGATCAATATTGAAAAATACTGGATCTTAATTCAGAACTTCTTTTTCATAAAATTTATTCATAATAATAAATTATATATTAAATTGGTTTCAATTTATAATTGGATAATATTTTTATCAATTAATCCAATTTTTTTATTTGGAATCAACCTCACTTTAAATTTGGTATAAAAACATAGAAATTTTTTGGATGTTTTCACTTTAAAAACCTGCAGTGTCTTCTCGTCAACAAGAATAATTTTAAATTAATTTATAACAATTATGTGATTATAATTTGTAAAAAATTATTCCAAAATTTTAAAATGAATTATTTAAATTTTCTAATTGGGTCAAATTTGTTTTTGACAAAAAATATTAGTGGAAGTGATTAAAATAGTTTCCAATGCTTAAGAGAAAAATTAAGTTAATTGTAACACCTGAGATTTTTTTGAGTAATATTTTGTTTTTATATATCATCAAAGGAATCATTCACTATATACTAGATTGGCTTAATTTACACGCAATCGCGACCTTCCTCGATAGCTTGCGTCGTACGCAATACCGAGTTTCACTAAACAACGATATGCTATTAAAATATTATTTAAACTAGCCGTTATGAATAGTAATAACCACTTTTTGAAAGTTTATAAATTTTATCTTTCAAAATGGACTTCATTTTTGGATTCGGAATACCGAAAGTAGCCTAGGGTGAAATTGTGGTATTTTTCTAAAAACATTCAATTTTTGATGAATAGTGAAACCACTAAGTGGTAGGTTAAAAACTGAATTTTGCATAAAACATAATTTTACCGCTTCTGTGAATGGAATTTCGAAAATCCGACAGACACGGTTGATATCAGTAAGTAAAATGTGGTTCAATGAGATAAAAATAATTTTTTGGTGAATAGTAACTTTTTACTTTTTTACCGCGGTTAATAGTAAATAGGGTAATTAAGGGTAAATATGATATTACTATTACCCTAACACATGTCCTAATTCTATTGGATAAGTGTAATTCGACCAAAAACAACCTTAGGAAGAAAATATGACCATTTAGGCCCACTTGGGTAAGATTAGGACATTTATTATTAATTTATTTAAAGAAGGGTTAAAATAGTTAAAATCAAAGTTTAATAAGTAAATCATTTTTAATATGGGGTTATACATACGATAAATTAGGCTATAAATTTTCATTAGAAAGCTAAAAAGATTTCATACATAATGGTATTTTATTTATAATTTTTAGACATTAAATAATTTATTTTTTTATGACACAATGATGATGCAGTATTTATCTTATTAATAAAATATTGACATAATTGATGTTATAAACACAAAAACAAATGTAATTTGAGACTTTTTATGAATTCCACTAATTTTCTAGGTTACTATGATATATTAGTGTTGATTTAATCAACTTGGTTCGAACATATAATTCTGTTATGACTTTCACAAAAATCATATATCAAATAGTGTCAAAATTGACACAAAATAGTTTTTAAATCAAATATTATATTATTAATTGTTATTTTATTCCTAAAAATCTAAGGTTCGGCAAAATGACTTAGATAAGGATATATATATTAATAATAAAAAATTTGGGGTACGTTTGACATGTTATGGTATGTGTATTAACCATATAGTGTAAGAAAACAAAAAGACATGGTAAAAGTTAAATTATTTAACTTAGAGTTAAATCTAATTGATAAGGTTAAAATAATACCCTAAACCTATCTAAATCCAATTGGTTGATAGAATTTAGACCCATCCCCACTTTAGCTTCGAAATAAGACCCTTTGGAACCATTATAAACCGATTTTTACTTTAATATAAAATAATATTTTGAGATATTCCTAAGGTGCCCCTCTCCTCCCTTATAAAAGGGCACCTCCTCCTCCTCCTCCTCACACCAAATTGAGCACTCAAGATCAGCCAACCCCTACCCTTTTCTCCTCTCCACTTCCCTAGAATAATCCTAGAGGTCCTGGTCTTCTTCAAAGACCAATATTAGTTCCCTAAGTGGAGGATTCAAAGAAGCGTTCCAAAGAAGAGGAGCTTCGGACACGTACAAAGTAAATCGGACCTAAGGTAAGGGAAAATATCACAATCTCATTTTTATCCGAGATTGTTTTTACTTTGGAATTTACTGGGGTGTATTTTATCATCCAAATCCATGTTCCATAAATATGTAATATTGTTTCCATCCACTTACAATCGTTTAAATCCAATTTTACCCTTCGGTGAGTTTTTAGTAAAGAATATGAAAGGAATCTTTTGTCGTTTTTTGTACGAGGTACTTTTTGACTTTTCCGACAAAAGTACGAAGAATGTTTTTTTATCTTATAAGGCAGGAATGGATTTCTAAAACATTATTTCCAAGAAGCTTCCTTTACATGTATTCAAGTTTATTTTTAATCAACTTATTTTAGTTTAAAATTGTATGACATGTTAAGAAAGGAAAAGTGTTTTTGAAGTAGAAAGGATATTTTCCTCAAGAATAGAGTTCAAGTATTTTATCAAAATTATTTTCCATCTAAGATAATAAAAGGGTTCTTTTTTTATCCCTATTATTACATGTATTTGATTATGTTGTGATGGGAATATTTTTATGAATTCCTTTATCTTATATGAATTGTTTTATGATGTCATGTTGTTTAAGAATCCCATTTTTATTACGTGGATTACGCTATGATGTATGGTTTATGATTATGTGGCACACATAAGAAAGGATTCATTATAAGATGGGTGGGACCTATATCTCCCTCCAATGCATTGGGTAAAGATTTTATATCTCATGAGACAGACATGGCTGGAATGGTAGGTTATACCGGTTCAGTGAAACAGGACTGGAACGAGGGTGACTCGGTTCAGAAAGGGACTTTGTCCACTAAGATAGTCTTGGCAATGAGTCATGACTAACAAGAAATGATTTTCCATGATTATGTGTGCATGCCACAAAGTTTCAAGTTTCATGTTATGATTATGGGGATCTCATTTTCACTTCTATGATTTGTTCCATGTTAAGATATTATGATCTCTTTTGCAGGTTATGATTTTCAATAAGATATGATATGATTTTTATTTCCTTTATTTGCCCTTGCTGAGCATTTGAGATCACCCTTTTATGTTTTCTTTTCCCCAGGTCAGGAATATGGATATTAAGTAGAATATGCTAAAAGGGACCCTAGATATGATGAAATAAATTGGAGACACTGTAGAAGATTTATGAACCAGTTGTTTATGTTTCCTAGTTTCTAAAGACACTATACCTATACGGTCCTTTGTAGTTTTGTCATATGTTGTAATAAGTGTGCTTAAATTTTGAGTATTAACAATGTATGTAAAGTATGGGCCGTTATAGTTGGTATCAGAGGAAAGGTATAGTCAACCTTTGGAAACTAGGATGTGAAAGCCTTAGTAAGAACCCTAAGGATAAGTCTAAGCATAGAACACAATCTTAGTGTTTTAGAAATGACCATGAATACCCTAGGATAAGACCTTAAGTGTGAAATTTTATCCTTGATTATGTGGTTTTCCTATTATAATTAGTGTTGCTCACACTATTCTTCTTGGTTTTAGCTAATGACTGGAACCTGAAGGAACCATGTTAATGCCGAATGCGATGGGAAATGCAATGATTGTCCCCCTGAGCAACCAAACGATATGGGAGCTGGAATGCAAAATCATGTAGCCATGCTCACACAACTTTCTCAAGCTATGAATCATGCAGGACTTCCAAATGAGAAAAGGAAGGAGCAACATTCTGTTGAATCCTTCATGAGGCGGCGTCCACCTTCTTTCAGTGGGTCTACTAATCCATTAGTTGCTGAACAATGGATTAGTACTACTGAAAAGATATTTTCAGTTCTTCAATGTTCTGAACATGATAAAGTTATCCTAGCAGTGTATCGTTTGGAAGGAGATGCTGATCAATGGTGGAATCTTATTAAGAATACGATGCAAAGGGATGAAATTGAGTCTATGGAATGGGACGAGTTCAAGAACTTATTTTTCAATAAGTACTTCCCTCGTATTCTCCAAACAAAGATGGAGAAAGAGTTTCTTGAACTGAAGCAAAGGGATGATGAATCTGTTGGTACCTATGAAGAAAATTTTACAAGACTTGCAAGGTACGCTTCTGGTATTATTATCTAACCTGAGAGTAAGATCGGTCGATTCTTTAGTGGCTTAAAACCACGTCTTCGAAGGGCGTTAGCCATAAGGGACTTCAATAGCTACGAGGAAATCGTTTGATGTGCTCTCAAAGTCGAGATGGAAATTGGAGTAACCCATCAGTCACATGGGTTTGATAAGAAGAGGAAGATGGAATTCAAAGGAAAATCTAAAGAGCACACTGAAAAGAAGATGACCTTTCCCTTATGCTCAAAGTGTGGAAAGAAACATGGAGGGAGTTGTCTTAAAGGGACAAGTAAATGTTTCAAATGTGGAAAGGAAGGTCATCGGGCATTTGAATGCCGCGATAATGGGAAGAAGATGTCTAATGATGCAAACAAAGGAAGGGATACATAGAATGAACCTACTAAACTTCAATGTTTCAAGTGCAAGGATATGGGGAATTATTCCAATCAATGCCCAAATCCAAGGGTTGATGATGATGGTCGACGTCAACAAAATCTTAAGGCTAAAGACAAAGGAAAGTCACATGCAATTTCTATCAGCGATGTGGAGTACGATAACGAAGTGGTGAAAGGTACACTTACCATCCACTCTAAAGTAGCAAATGTTTTATTTGATTCTAGATCCACCCACTCTTTTATTTCTGAAAAATTATCTAAGGGTATCACCTTATTACCTCAACAATTAGATGTTGAGTTAGCTGTGACAACACCTAATGGCACAACAGTCGCATCAAAAGTTTATAATTCTTCTCCGATCGAAGTTTTTGGGAAAGTGCTTCCTGCAAATCTTGTGATCCTTCCTTTAGTGGAATTTAATGCGATTCTTGGCATGGATTGGATTTCTCTACATGGAGCTCATATCAATTGCCAAAGAATGGAAGTCACATTTCATATTCCATATCAATATACGATCGTCTATCAATGCAAGGATGAACATAACCTTCCAGTGAAAATTTCTTCCATCTTATGCGTCTTGATTCCACTAAATGAAGGTTATTTATCTCAAATGGTTGGTGAGAAACTCACGATTAAGAATATTCTCATCGTACGGGAGTTTGATGATGTCTTTCCGGAGGAATTACCGGGTCTTCCACCAAATCGTGAAGTTGAGTTTTCAATAGAACTCGTACCGGGTGCTTTGCCTATTTTAGAGACACCTTATAGAATGGCCCCAATTGAGTTGCAGGAATTGAAGAAGCAACTCCAAGAGAATCTTGATAAGGGATTCATACGCCCTAGTGCGTCACCTTGGGGAGCACCTATTCTATTTGTTATGAAGAAAGATGGATCAATGAGACTCTGCATTGATTATCGAGAACTTAACAAGATCACTATCAATAACAAATATCCTCTCCCATGCATTTATGACTTATTTGACCAACTACGCAAAGCTCAATACTTTTCCAAGATTGATCTTCGTTCAGGGTATCATCAATTAAGGGACAAAAGGGAGGATATACCAAAGACGGCTTTCCGTACAAGGTATGGACACTATGAATTTATAGTGATGCCATTTGGTCTTACTAATGCCCCTACTATCTTCATGGATCTAATGAATAGAGTCTTTAGAGACTATCTTGATCAATTTGTGGTAGTCTTTATAGACGATATTCTTGTCTATTCAAAGAGCAAGGAAGAGCATGAAGATCACTTGATAATTATATTGAAGACCCTGAGAAAGGAGAAGCTTTATGCCAAATTTACCAAGTGTGAATTTTGGCTTCAAAAAGTTTCATTTTTGGGTCACATAATCTCAAAAGAGGGGATATCTATGGATCCAGCAAAAACAGAGGTTATCGAAAGATGGTCGAGACCAACAACAGTAACTGAGATCCGAAGTTTTCTTGGTTTGGATGGATATTATCGACGTTTTGTAAAATATTTTTCACGATTATCTAATCCACTCACCATGTTGACTCGGAAAGGAGTTAAGTTTGTTTGGACAGAGGAATGTGAAGAGAATTTCAAGGAGTTGAAAAGAAGGTTATCCAGTGCACCTGTGCTCACACTGCCTTGTAGTGGAGAAAGGTTTGTGATCTACAGTGATGCATACAAGAAGGGATTGGGGTGTGTTCTTATGCAAAATGATATGGTGATAGCTTATGCCTCACGACAGTTGAAAATCCATGAGCAAAATTACCCAACACATGATTTGGAGTTGGCTGCGATAATCTTTGCATTAAAGATTTGGAGGCATTACCTTTATGGTGAAAGGTGTGATATTTATACTAATCATAAAAGTTTAAAGTATATTTTTACACAAAAGGGGTTGAATATGCGTCAAAGAAGATGGTTGGAGCTGATCAAGGATTATGACTGCTCAATCCATTACCACCCTGGGAAAGCAAACAAGGTGGCAGATGCATTAAGTCGACAAGACCATGCTAGTTTATCCATGATGAGGATCACAAAAGATAAAATATTTATGGATTTACAAAGGATGGATCTTGGAATTATAATGGAAGGGGAAAATCTTATCTTTCTCAAATGAATGTTCAACCATCTATACATGTGAAGATTAAAGAGGCACAGAAAGAAGATGTCAAGTTACAAAAGAAGGTGAGAAATGTTCCTGAATTCAACCTGGATTGTGATGGGACAATAAAGTTCAGGAATCGGGTTTGTGTTCCTCCCATCCCCGAATTAAAGAAGGAGCTGCTGGATGAGGCTCATAGTTCTTCATTCTCTATTCATCCTGGAAGCACAAAGATGTATAGGGACCTGAAAGAGTACTTTTGGTGGGATGGCATGAAAAGAGATGTTGCTGAATATGTCTCTCGATGCTTGGTTTGTCAACAAGTTAAAGTTGAGAGACAAAAGTCTAAGGGGATGTTACAACCATTACCTATACCCGAATGGAAATGGGAAAGCATAACTATGGACTTTGTCACATGACTTCCTAAAACATCCAAAGGCAATAATGCTATTTGGGTCATAGTTGATCGTCTTACAAAGTCTGCACACTTCATTGCTTTTAGAGAGGATTTCTCTATAGATCAGCTTGCCAGGATATATGTAAAGGAAGTAGTAAGATTTCATGGAGTACCACTTTCTATTATATCTGATCGGGATCCGAGATTTACCTCGAAGTTCTGGCGAAGTCTTCGGCATACTCTGGATACAGAGTTGAGTTTCAGCACTGCTTATCATCCCCAGACAGACGGTCAGTCTGAGAGAACAATTCAAACCCTAGAAGATATGTTGAGATCTTGCTCTATGGATTTCAAAGGAGGTTGGGATCAACACCTACCTTTGGTGGAATTTTCTTATAATAATAGCTTTCACTCCAGTATTCAGATGGCTCCTTATGAAGCTCTATATGGAAAGAAATGCAGGAGTCCAACTTGCTGGGATGAAGTTGGGGAAAGAAAGCTATTAGGACCTGATCTCGTTGGTGAAATGGCAGAAAAGGTCAGATCTATTCAACAACACATAAGAGTAGCTCAGAGTCAAAAGAAAAGTTATGCCGACAACCGAAGAAAAGACCTAGAGTTTGAAGTGGGTGATAAAGTGTTCTTACAAATATCTCCCTGGAAAGGGTTATGAGATTTGGAAAGAAGGGGAAGTTGAGCCCTAGATATATCGGTCCTTTCGAAATACTGGATCATGTTGGAAAGGTAGCTTACCGATTGGTGCTTCCACCGAATCTCTCTCAAGTTCACGATGTGTTCAATGTATCTCTCCTGAGAAAGTACATACCTGATCCTTCACATGTACTCAGCTCAGAAGTTGTACCGCTGGAGCAAGATCTTTCTTATGAAGAACAACCGATAGAGATTCTGGATCGTAGCGAAAAAGTCCTACGAAACAAGACCACTCGATTGGTGAAAGTTTTATGGAGGAACCACCAATTAGAATAAGCTACATGGGAGATTGAGGATATGATGGGGGAGAAGTATCCTCATCTGTTTGTTACAAAGTGACGAATTTCGAGGGCGAAATTCTTTTTAAGGGGGTAGAATGTAACACCCGAGATTTTTATAAGTAATATTTTGTTTTTATATATCATCGAAGGAATCTTTCACTACATACTAGCTTGGCTTAATTTACACGCAATCACGACCTTCCACGATAGCTTGCGTCGTACGCAATACCGAGTTTCACTAAACAATGATATGCTATTAAAATATTATTAAAACTAGCTGTTATGAATAGTAATAACCACTTTTTGAAATTTTATAAATTTTATCTTTCAAAATGGACTTCATTTTTGGATTCGGAATACCGAAATTAGCCTAGGGTGAAATTTTGGTATTTTTCTGAAAACTTTCAATTTTTGATGAATAGTGAAACCACTAAGTGGTAGGTTAAAAACTGAATTTTGCATAAAACTTAATTTTACCGCTTCTGTGAATGGAATTTCGAAAATCCGATAGACACGGTTGATATCAATAAGTAAAATGTGGTTCAATGAGATGAAAATAATTTTTTGGTGAATAATAACTTTTTACTTTTTTTACCGCGGTTAATAGTAAATCGGGTAATTAAGGGTAAATATGATATTACTATTACTCAAACACATGTTGTAATTCTATTGGATAAGTGTAATTCGACCAAAAACAACCTTATGAATTAAATATGACCATTTAGGCCCACTTGGGTTAGATTAGGACATTTAGTATTAATTTATTTAAAGAAGGGTTAAAATAGTTAAAATCATAGTTTAATAAGTAAATCATTTTTAATATGGTGTTATAAATAAGATAAATTAGGCTATAAATATTAATTAGAAAGATAAAAAGATTTCATACATAATGGTATTTTATTTATAATTTTTAGACATTAAATAATTTAATTTATTTATGACACAATGATGATGTAGTAATTATCTTATTAATAAAATATTGACATAATTGATGTTATAAACACCAAAATTAATGTAATTTGAGACTTTTTAGGAATTCCACTAATTTTCTAGGTTACTATGATATATTAGTGTTGATTTAATCAACTTTGTTCGAACATATAATTCTGTTATGACTTTCACAAAAATCATATATCAAATAGTGTCAAAATTGACACAAAATAGTTTTTAAATCAAATATTATATTATTAATTGTTATTTTATTCCTAAAAATCTAAGGTTCGGCCAAATGACTTATATAAGGATATATATATTAATACTAAACAATTTGGGGTTCGTTTGGCATGTTATGGTAAGTGTATTAACCATATAGTGTAAGAAAACAAAAAGACATGGTAAAAGTTAAATTATTTAACTTAGAGTTAAATCTAATTGATAAGGTTAAAATAATACCCTAAACTTGTCTAAATCCTATTGGTTGATAGGATTTGGACCCATAACCACTTTAGCTTCGAAATAAGACCCTTTGGAACCATTATAAACCGATTTTGACTTTAATATAAAATAATATTTTGAGATATTCCTAAGGTGTCCCTCTCCTCTCTTATAAAAGGGCACCTCCTCCCCCTCCTCCTCACACCAAATTGAGCACTCAAGCTCGGCCAACCCCTGCCATTTTCTCCTATCCACTTCCCTAGAATAATCCTAGAGGGCCTGATATTCTTCAAAGACCAATCTTAGTTCTCTAAGTGGAGGATTCAAAGAAGCGTTCCAAAGAAGAGGAGCATCGGACACGTACAAAGCAAATCAGACCTAAGGTAAGGGAAAATATCACAATCTCATTTTTATCCGAGATTGTTTTTACTTTGGCATTTACTGGGGTGTATTTTATCATCCAAATCCATGTTCCATAAATATGTAATATTGTTTCCATCCACTTACAATAGTTTAAATCCAATTTTACCCTTCGGTGAGTTTTTAGTAAAGAATATGAAAGGAATCTTTTGTCGTTTTTCGTACGAGGTACTTTTTGACTTTTCCGACAAAAGTACGAAGAATTTTTTTTTATCTTATACGGCAGGAATGGATTTCTAAAACATTATTTCCATGAAGCTTACTTTACATGTATTCAAGTTTATTTTTAATCAACTTATTTTAGTTTAAAATTGTATGACATGTTGAGAAAGGAAAAGTGTATTTGAAGTTGAAAGGATATTTTCCTCAAGAATAGAGTTCAAGTATTTTATCAAAATTATTTTCCATATAAGATAATAAAAGGGTTCTGTTTTTTCCCAATTATTACATGGATTGGATTATGTTGTGTTGGGAATATTTTTAGGAATTCCTTTATCTTATATGAATTGTTTTATGATGTCATGTTGTTTAAGAATCCCATTTTTATTACGTGGATTACGCTATGATGTATGGTTTGTGATTATGTGGCACACATAAGAAAGGATTCATTATAAGATGGGTGGGACCTATATCTCCCTCCAATGCATTGGGTAAAGATTTTATATCTCATGAGATAGACATGGCTGGAACGGTAGGTTATACCGGTTCAGTGAAAGAGGACTGGAACGAGGGTGACTCGGTTCAGAAAGGGACTTTGTCCACTAAGATAGTCTTGGCAATGAGTCATGACTAACTGGAAATGATTTTCCATGACTATGTGTGCATGCCACAAAGTTTCAAGTTTCATGTTATGATTATGGGGATCTCATTTTCACTTCTATGATTTGTTCCATGTTATGATATTATGATCTCTTTTGCAGGTTATGATTTTCAATAAGATATGATATGATTTTTATTTCCTTTATTTTCCCTTGCTGATCATTTGAGCTCACCATTTTATGTTTTCTTTTCCCCAGGTCAGGAAGATGGATATTAAGTAGAATATGCTAAAAGGGACCCTAGATATGATGAAATAAATGGGAGACACTGTAGAAGATTTATGAACCAGTTGTTTATGTTTCCCAGTTTCTAAAGACACTATACCTATACAGTCCTTTTTAGTTTTGTCATATGTTGTAATACGTGTGATTCAATTTTTAAGTATTAACAATGTATGTAAAGTATGGGTCGTTATATTAATAAACTACTAAACCATAAATTTAAGACCCAAAATACATAGAAACTTGTTCGAAACAAATTTTATGGAAATTATAAGGACCTGAAACATCCATCATATATTTTTTTTGGTTTTCTTAGTTTTATGGTATAATCATGGGTACACCAAACATGTTTTAAAAAATTCCATGTTTGTCCTTTCCCTTCCCTATAAAAGGCCACCAACTCTCCCTCTTTTTAACACCTATTAAAATACTTTTTTTTTGAAAATATCTAACCACTAATATTTCATATATCCATAAATTCATCCTAGATTCCTCCCATTTATAATAAACCAATCCATGAAAGCCTTTTGGAAAAAAACCAAAAGGATTTTCCCGATTAAGATATAACGTCTTCTCTTAAGCTTCTTTCTTTTATTTTATTTAGCCACCCCTATAGTATATTCATTCCATGATTTTATAAAAACACCAATATATTAAATATAATTGTATTTCTTATACCAATTTATATAACTACACATGTACACATCTCCATCTAATTGGTAATATACATACTGTTTATGTGTATGATGAACTCCCGCCTCACGAAAGGATGATTATTCATTTTTCCTTTACCAAATCTCATAGAGTATATTAATATAGAAAATATATTTATATATTTTATATATAATATTTATAATTTATTTAATGTTTTCTATTATTTTTACAACACATACATTTTTTAATTTCCATTTGGGGCAAATACAAAAAATTTGTTTGAGGATGTGTGGACTGTTGACCCCTAAAGCGATGTGATTTGTTCATAAATTACATAAAATGTATTAAAGATGAGTTATTATAATATATATGATATAATTCTATAATAAAAAAAATATTAATTTATATATATAAATATACATACAAATATGTATTATACTATCTTTTTTTCAACATGATAATTAAACAGAAATAGTGTTCACCAGTACGTACGACTTACCATCTACACGAATGATGTATTCTATTTCATATTATAAATTACACAGATTATTCTAATAAAAATATAATTAATTTAAAAAATATTTAAATAATGTTTTAAATTATTGAAATAATGATATAAGTATAAGGACCAAAGTTATAACAAATTAAGGCACATGCAAAAAACAAAGCTGATATTTACCAAAGTGAAACATGAACTTAGAATTATTTACAAGAGGGAAATTTAAAGCCACAATCAAATAATATATGGTATAATAAGTAATAATATTTTCAATTCACATATTTATAAAAAAATTTAAATTTATTATATAGGAGGATAGAATGAGTACGACAAGAGTCACGACAAAAGGAAAGGGGATTTCATGTCACTTTTTATTTCCATGAGATATATGATTTATTCCTCACCCATTACTTTTTTGTGGTGTTTATACTTAAAATGGATGTATTCAATGATTCTTATAATTAATATTATGGGTATCAAATAATCCATTTTTTTACCTTTCTTTAATTGGCTTTATGTTTAAAAAGTTATATAATTGGTAAAATAGTTGTGTCTCAATTTGTCTTCTTTGAGACCCATGATTTGTTATGAACAAAAATTATTTTTCCAGGTGTATATACATCAATTTTACATGTTATATCATGAATATATTTCTAATACTGATATTTTAAGAATCATGTAATTTCATTTTCTTACATGAATATTATTATCCTATGCTTCCATTTGATAAGAGTTTATTTAAATAATCTTATCGCTTTTTTGATATTTTCTATGAATTTGCTCAAATTAATGAAATATCATGATCCATATCTCAATAACACTCATTAATGTTATTATCCTATGACTATTTAGGATATAAACACGAATTAAAACCAATTTAACACTCTTTGGTAGTTAATGATAATTTTTAATGTAAAATTTGAACTTCTATCTCTTTAGACAGAAATCTATTTTATTCAGAAACCATGTTTTCAAAATATATTTGAAGCCAATTATCAAGGGAAAAAGGATTTTAAAATTGTATTATGGATTTAAATTCTTTATTTATATGTTTTATAATCTATTAAAAAAGTAAAATGTTTTCAAAAGGCTTTATGTTTTAAAAATATTTTTTCAATGCAGAAATGATATTTCCCTCACGAAATGTTTCTAAATGATATTTGATGATTATTTACCATTTAAGACAACATCCACACGTGTTACTCATTCCTTTATGGGGAAATTATTCAATTTTTCAATTTAAACTATTTATCTGAATGTATTATGTTTAATTGCATTATATTTATGAATCCTATTTCTCATTCACGAATCATATTATTTTAAAACCCGCTTCTTTTCACTGGGGTCTTTGGATGGAATGATTATGACACCTATATATTTCTAAAGGCTTTGGTATGATTACATATATATTACTACCATTTAATTTTATGGGTTATTATTTGATTATTTATGATCTTGTGGTGCATGTATTTATGATTTTTTATGAGATGGTTGGGAATTATATCTCCCACAAATGCATTGGGTAATGATTTATATCTCATGAGATAGATACGAATACAATGATAAATGAAATTAGTATTGTGTTAAAGGACATTAATTAGAAGTGAAATCGGTTCAATATTACAGGACTGGAATCAGAAATGAACTCAGTTCAGAAATATAGGGTTGGCACAAGGAGTGAACATGGTTTAGTAATATAGGGTTGGAATGAGGAGTGAACTGGGATCAGTAATACAAGGTGGTAATAGGGTGTGATCCCAATTTAGAAAAGTAATTTCTCTACTAATATGGATTTGTAAGGAATTCCGTTATTACTAAGGTAATCATTATATACTTTTATGTTTATGCCATAATTCCATGTTATATTCATATTTTATAATTTCAGGGATTATGGTCTTTATTTCCTTATGATTCATGTCTTATGTACTGCAATTATTTGTGCCATGATTCATGTATATGATCTTTTATATGTAGGTTATGATCTTCTATTTTTATGTACATGTTCTCATACCATTGTGCTCATTATTATTCCTACACATCTTCCTTATTTATCCTTTCTAGAAATTTGAGATGACCCCTTTTTATGTTAACATCACTAGGTTATAAAGTTAGGTATAATATTTTATGTGTTAAATAGGGGTTCTAGTCAAGAAGAACCTAGTGGGAGACAATTTATCTCATTAATGTACCAGGGTTTATGTTTCCATGTTTCTAAAGGCACTAGAATAATATGGTATTTGGGTGTCTGTTTTATACGTCTTTAAGTATTCTGCAAATGTTATGTCACGACCCGTACTCGTGGCCCGTGTTGTGACTAACCCAAGCCCGCCTTCCATAGGCTAGGGGCTGGAGACTAGCACCAAAGGCGTAAATACCGACAACTGGGAAGGCATTCCCTTTATAAAAGTAAACAAAACACCCCAGATTCCAAGCGGAAGTAAACACTGAGTACAAAAGAAAGTACTGAAAAGTAAATGTGCCAGAATACAAACCCAACTGAAAATACATCTACAACTGAACAAAAGTACAACAGAAAAAGACAACAGCTGGAAGAACGGATGTGGATCCTGGGTCATCCTCCTCAGATCCTACCTGAAGGGTAGGTACAGATAGTGCAGCTCCTAGATCGTCCACCACAGATCCTACCTGAAGTGTAGGTACAGATAGCCTCCACAACGCTCTCGCCTGTCAACCTCCTCCGTGTGTCGTCTCGTCATGAATTCCACCTCCGGATACTGACACTTCGTGTGGTCCACCTCCGGGTACTGACTCGTCGTGTTATCCACCTATGGGTACCTCCCAGTCCTCGAATACTCGGCCTCTGTCAGCACTACCCGTCATCTGCAACCAACACAACGAGGTGTGGGCATAGACCATGTAGGGGTGAGTATAATGATACTCAGTAGGGACCCCGAGACCCTCAAGGTCTCACTAAAACCAACAAGGATAACCACAAATATAATCTCAACAGATAACCTCTACTTAGGTATATGCCCATACATATACCTAAGTTATCAAATAAACAATCTCAATCATAAGGAAACACAAAAATTATGAAATCAATAGATAAACACTACCCAGGTATATGCCCATACATATACCTAAGTTATCAAGTGACCCATCTCAATCATGAGGTAAACACAAAGGTCATAGACTCAGCTCAAAACATTATTTTTTCTTATCGAAATCGTAACTGCTGAAGAGCCTCGTCTCTAGAGTGTACAGTTTTCCTGTCACGACTCTAAGGTACTACTCACTAACTTAAGACTGCTGAGGTACTCTTCCTGTCGAGTACCGCGGGTCTGCCACCCAAGCATAGTAGTGCTTCCCGCCGGGGTATGCCACCCAAACACAGTAGTGCACACCCCCTAATAGCACACAGAGGTACTCTCCGGACGAGTACTGCGGGTCAGCCCTGTCACATAGGTATTGCTCTGTCCTCCATGGGTCTGCACCCAAACAATGTAGTGCTCCGTCCACTGGGCTAGTCGACTCACTCCAAGTCGAGTCGGTCAAGCAGTTGTTAGGTCTCAGTCGGCTACACGGTCTCCGTACTCCGTACGCTCGTCTCTGGGAGGGTCCGCTGCACGAGCTACAGGTAGATACTCCAAGTATCTCAAAGTCCCATGACGAAGTATCTCAACAGACCGCCTCGTCATATGGGTCCCAACGCAACAGACAAAACATCAATCGGACGCCTGGTCTGTGAGTTATTAGCCTTTTCGTCCCAAGGGCCCGGTTGGTTTCATGTGCAAACCAACCCGTCCGTATCTCAACTGTACCCTAAACTCCCATAGGGTATAATCAAAGGGACCTTTTCTCAACAAGATCACCAACGCCACTGACGCTTCGTCAAACGGACTTCCAATCTGAAAGTTATCAGCTTTTCCGTTCCAGGGGCCCGGTTGGATTTCGGGTACAATCCAACCCGGCCGCTATCCAACTACAACCAAAACTAAGGAGAAGTATGCCAAAAGTACTGTATCATCAAGAGGAATCCAACAAAGTCTACGACACGTCAATCAAACCTCCGGGGCTAAAGATATAAGTGTTTCCGCTCCGAGGGCTAGGTTGGTTTCGTATCCAATCCAACCCTACCGTACTCAAAGTTCTATGAACCCTTGAGTGCAATATACCAAAACGACTGCCTCGATCCAAGTATCGCTACACAACTGACGGAGCGTCGATCGGAGGTCTGTGACCCAAGATATGGGCAAATGACTGAAAATAGTCAGAAATTGGGGTCTGGGCCCGGCCCGGCCCGACCCAACCCCCCCAGGTCGGCCCGAACCGGGTGACCCGACCCGGGTCCGGGTCTGGCCCACCAGGGCGCGACCCGGCTCAACTGGCGCAGACCAGCCTGACAGGCGCGGCCGGGCCCAGCCGGTGCGGGTGGCCCGGCCTGATCTGGGCAGCCCAACCCGGAGCGGCCGGTCCGGCTTAGCGGTGGCCACGCGCGCTGAGCGGACGTGGGGGTGTGCTGCCCCCCGGCCCTTTGCACCGGACGCGGCGCGAGCCGCCAGGTCTTCCCTGGATCCCGCACGGCTGCGGGATCCTGTCATTCCACCGCAGCCGCGGCTTCAGCCGCGGCGGCTCCTGCTGGCCGCCGCCTTCGTTCGCCGGCGTCGCAGCGCCAGCATGGCGCGCCGGAAGCACCTTCCGCAGACCACGGGACGCGCTCCGGTGGTCCGTTTTACCCTCCGTCTACGCCGACGGTTCTCCTGGGATCCACATTTTACTGCGATGTTTTCAAAACTCCCTTACGGTCTGCTTCGTCACTCGTCAATCCGCACACAACAATCAACCAACGGAGTCTTCAATCGCCTCCGCGGCCCCGACTCCGACCGCGGTTCGTTCGGCCTGAATGGCGAGGCGCGACGGTGCCATGATTCTTCGCCGCGTTCTTTCTCATGTCTGTGCAGTGCCGTTGTACCATTCTGCCTTTGTTCCTGCTGCAACGAATCAAAACAACAATGGGGGAGGAGAGTCGATCGTGTTCGTGCGGTCCGACCTCCTCCCGTTAAGTTGGTAACAAGCGGGCCAAAAGACGAAGAACAACAAGGATTTTTTCACGAACAAAATAAATCAACCCAAATAGTTTTTCCCGCAAAAAAATATTCCCAACCTGCAAAAGAAATCATTCTCAGATCAACTTGAGGATGAGTTGATCCGAGTTCTTTGTTTTAAAAGGAAGGAACCACGAGAATATAAACTTACACAAAATTAACCCCTACCTCGAGCGTATTCGTCGAACGAGGTTTGTCGTAGAATTGCACATCGCGGAGGAAGGCGTCGCGGAAGGGGGATCGTCACGTCATGAAGAAAAGATTCGTCGGCATCGCGTCGTCGATCTTTGAGGATCTGGCATTCTTGTCGGCCTTCGTCGGAGGTCAGTGTTCTTCACGTTCTTCGATGAAGAATGAAGAACTTCAAGACTTCTCTTACTCTACCCAAAAAACTCAACACAACAACCCAACAATAAAAAAATAAGAGTTACCTTATTTAATTACTCATGCCAAACATTTAAAAAAAATCAAAAACGAATCAAACAATTAACTCAATTAATTGCAACGTTTTAAACTGCCCAATTAATAGAGGCGTTTATTAAAAAGTTTAAATGCAAGAGTTGACTTCGTTTAACAGGGGGGTGTGGGTACGTTACCTTAATCAAGGGTGGGGTTTCGTGGAATTGAAATGGTGGGGCTCGTGTGGGCCCCACCCCACAAATATCATACCAAGTGGGTAGGATATTGTGCGTCCCACATCATCCACTTAACTTAGGTTAAGAAAAATAAAATAAAATATCGGTTGCACCACTTTTATTTTATTCCTTAACTTTACCCAAAAAATTAAAAACCACACCCGAGCAAACGCAACTCCGGAAAAGGTGTTTCTAAGCAATTACCGGCGCAGCAATTCCATCGGTGCCCTCAGATTTCAATTCTGAGCACCGGTTCAAAAGATAGAAAAACCTGCTCGTTCGTTCACTGAATATACCCAAGCTAAACTTCGGAAAATGATTCTGGGCACACCGGGCCTCGGAATCAGGTTTCGTCAAAAACTACATTCTTGTAAATTTCAATATAAAATTAAGAAAAAAAAATTCCTTGAAATTTCCGGGTCTTTACATTACACCCACCTCAGGGATTTATGTCCTCGTAAAGCTTTAACACAAACTATGGTCACAAAAGCGGTACTGAGCACGCATCTGAGCCTTCCACTCCCATGTGCTTACATGGAGGTTCTCATACTGCTAGTGAAAGCACACATAAGGAATCGACCATCCTCGTAGGATCTGCCCATGTCGATCCTCGATCCCCACTGGAATCTCTGCGTATGTTTCCTTTCATCGACATCCAACTCCCTGAGGTCGATGTTGTGTGAAGGATCATGCACGTATCTCCTCAGTTGAGATACGTGGAAGTCGTCGTGCACCTGGTGCAATTGAGGTGGATGGGTCAAGCAGTAAGCCACCTCGCCTACCCAGCTGAGGACCTAGAACGGTCCGTTGAACCTCAGAGATAACTTGTCACCTCGGTCACATCTCTGTAAACCTCATCGAGGTGAGACTTGTATAAAGACATTATCGTCATCCTCGAACTCTATAGGTCTCCAATTCCTGTTAGAACTGAAACTCAAAATGACTGCTTCCATGAGGGTAAGGTTGACCGAATCAAGAGTGATCGGTCGCACCATCCTGTGCATGAGTTTATCCTGTGCTTCCTGTGGTTTCCTTTTCGCCGACCAAGGGAAACCCATCCTGACGTCGTAGTTAAACCAAAACCTTTTTGCCTAATATCGTCAATTTGTGTATGAACTGTGATTGCCCAGTCGATACTCAAACCTACGTCGTAAGGCCTCGACGCTGCCACCATGAGATTCCAACAGAAACTCTCACCTCGAGGGTCTGACCACACCATCGGCGTATGTGTGATTATCGAGTATCCTCCCAAGGTGTCTCCAGACGTGAGGGTCAAGTCCATGTCTTACCTAAAACTCAAGGGATGGGAAAAGATTAGTATAAGGAAGGAATGATTCATATCAACGTCTATTACTACGGCAGCTAGTAGTGGACACAGAATTTCCCTTCAATCATTCTTAGATCCATTGGGTCACTCTCCTTTATGATTCCTATTATTGAAACATTTAACACACCCGAGTCTCTAAGACTGGTGCCAGTTTCTTGTTTTTACTACACTGTGCTGTCTTCATCCGTTCCTGGATGATCTGCACCTTATTTGCCTACGACCAGAAAGAGATGCTAAAATTTATCCTTTTCTGAAAAGAGAAACTTGGTCCCATCCCCTGGATGAACCACGCCCATTCCCTAATACAGTCAATCCTGAAATGAATGATGCATTCATGCCATGGATGATGTCGTAAGGCCTCGACATAACTACGAAGAGATCCAAATGTCACTCTCACCTCCAAGGGTCGATTCACACTTTCGGCATCAGTGTGAGGTCACTGGGTCTCCTCCAGTATAAATCTAGAATGTGATGGTCAAGTCAACTGTTTTAATTAGGACCACTCAGTATTAACCAAACAAAAGGACATGAAAGCAAACATCACAAAGATAAGTGTCTTTTAATTATTGCAGATCATAGTAAAAAGACACGAATACAACAAAAACATGGAAGTAGAAGTACAAGGGGCGTATCCCCTAGTTCCGCTCCTGTCCACCTGCTCCTGGAGCTCTACTGCCTTGCATACTGCTCGGCTGTTGCTCAATCACTCGCCACTGCTTCTATCTCGGTGGCTCCTCCAATGCCTGCGGATCAACTGTGCGAGGAGTCAGACAGTCACGTGCCAGGTGACCCTTCCTGCCGCAGGAGAAACACTCTCCGTTTCGGGAACGCCTGGCTCTAACCCCACCTCGGGTGCCCCGCACCACCGATCCTAAAACCCAAGATCGCCCAACTGCTAGTCTGGTCCTCCCGCACCACCTTCAGCACTGCCCGTCGTCTGAAACCAACACAACGAGGAGCGGGCATAGCCCGTGCAGGGGTGAGTATAATGATACTTAATAGGGACCCCAAGACCCTCAAGGTCTCACTAAAATCAACAAGGATAACCACAAAGAAGATCTGAACAGATAACCTCTACTTAGGTATATACCCATACATATACCTAAGTTATCATGTAACCCATCTCAATCACGAGGAAACACAAAAATTATGAAATCAAAGGATAACCACTACCCAGGTATATTCACATACATATACCTAAGTTATCAAGTGACCCATCTCAATCATGAGGTAAACACAAATGTCATAGAGTCAGTTAAAACCAGGATTTTTCATTATCGAAACCGTAACTGCTGAAGAGCCCCGTCTCTGGAGTGTACAGTGGTCCTGTCATGACTCCGAGGTACTGCTCACTAACCGAAGACTGCTGAGGTACTCCTCCTATCGAGTACTGCAGGTCATCCACCCAAATACAGTAGTGCTTCCCGCCGGGGTATGCCACACAAACACAGTAGTGCACACCCCATAATAGCCTCCAGAGGTACTCTCTGGATGAGTTCCGCAGGTCGGCACTGTCACACAGGTAGTGCTCCGTCTGCCATGGGTCTGCACCCAAATAAAGTAGTGCTCCGTCCACTTAGGTAGTCGACTCACTCCAAGTCGAGTCGGTCAAGCATTCGTTAGGTCTCAGTCGGCTAGACGGTCTCGGTACTCCGCACACTCATCTCTGAGAGGGTCCACTCCATGAGTTATAGGTCGATACTCCAAGTATCTCAAATTCCCACGAAGAAGTATCTCAAAGGACCGCCTCATCATAGGGGTCTCAACGCAACAGACGGCGCGTCAATCAGACGCCTGGTCTGTGAGTTATTAGCCTTTTTGTCACAGGGGCCCGGTTGGTTTCGTGTGTGAACCAACCCGGCCGTATCTCAACTGTAACCCAAACTCTCATAAGGTATACTCAAAGGGACCATTTCTCAACAAGATCACCAACGCTGCTGACGGTTCGTCAAACAGACGTCCAGTCTGAAAGTTATCATCTTTTCCGTTCTAGGGGCCCTGATGGATTTTGGGTACAATCAAACCTGGACACTATCCAACTGCTACCAAAACATATGTGAAGTATTCCAAAAGTTTCTTCTCATCAAGTGAAATCCAACAAAGTCGACGGCATGTCAATCGGACGTCCGGAGCTCAAGATATAAGCGTTTCCGCTCCGAGGGCCCGGTTGGATTCGTATCCGAACAAACCCGGCCGTACTAAAAGTTCTCCGAAACCATGAGTGTAATATAACCAAACGACTGCCTCGATCCAAGGATCTCTAAGAAACTGATGGTGCGCTGATCGGAGGTCCGTGGCCCAAGATATGAGCAAAAGACTGAAAACTTTCAGAAATGGGGGTCTGGGCCCGGCCCGGCCCGGCCCAACCCCCCCTGGGTCGGCCGGAACCGGGTCAACACGAACCAGGTCCGGCCCATCAGGGCACAACCCAACCCGGCTGGCGCAGCCTGGACAAAACTGCGGGGCCCAGCCTAGCAGGCGCGGTGCGGCCCGGCCGGCGCGGCCCGTCCCGGCGCGGGCAGCCCGGCCCGGAGCTGCCGGTCCGGCTCAGCGGTTGCCGCGCGCGCTGAGCCGACGCGGGGGTGTGCTTCCCACGGCCCTTTGCACCGGACACAGCGCGAGCCACCGTGTCTTCCCCGGATCCTGCGCGGCCGCGAGATCCGGTCATTGCGCCGCCGCCGCAGCATCAGCTGCGGCGGCTCCTGCCGGCGGCACGCTGGGGCGCGCCGGCAGCACCTTCCGCGGACTACCAGACACGCTCTGGTGGTCCGTTTTGCCCGCCGTCTACGCCGACGGTTCTCCCGGGATCCACAATTTACTGCAAAAGGTTTAAAAATGCCCTTGCATCCTGCTTTGCCACTCATCAATCCGCACACAACGATCAACCAGCGGAGTCTTCAATCGCCTCTGCGGCGCCAACTCCGGCCACGGTTCGTTCAGCGTCAACGGCATGGCGCAACGACGCCACGATTCTTCGCTGCATTCTTTCTCGTGTTCGCGCGATGCCCTTGCACCGTGCCGCCTTTGTTCCTGCCACAATGAATCAAAATAACAATGGGGGAGGAGAGTCAGCCGTGTTCGTGCGGTCTAACCTCCTCCCGTATAGTTGGTAACAAGCGGCCCAAAAGACGAAGAACAACAAGGATTTTTCATGAACAAAAGAAATCAACCCAAACAGTTTTTCCCGCAATTAAATATTCCCATCCCGCAAAAGAAATCATTCGCGGATCAACTTGAGGATAAGTTGATCCGAGTTCTTTGTTTTAAAAGGAAGGAACCACGGGAATATAAACTTACACAAAATTAACCCCTACCTCAAGCATAGTCGTAGAACGAGGTTTGTCACGGAATTGCACATCACGGAAGAAGGCATCAAAGAAGGGGGATCGTCGCATCATGGAGAAAATATTCGTCGGCGTCGTGTCATCGATCTTCGAGGATTCGACGTTCTTGTCGACCTTCATCGGAGGTCGGTGTTCTTCGCGTTCTTCGCGTTCTTCGACGAAGAATGAAGAACTTCAAGACTTCTCTTACTCTCCCCAAAAACTCAACACAACAACCCAATAATAATAAAATAATGGTTACCTTATTTTATTACTCACGCCAAACGTTTTAAAAAAAATCAAAAAAGAATCAAACAATTAACTCAATTAATTGCAACGTTTTAAACCGCCCAATTAATAGAGGTGTTTATTAAAAATATTTAACCCAAGAGTTGACTTCGTTTAATAGGGGGTGCGGGTGCGTTACCTTAATCAAAGTTGGGGGTTTCATGGATGTGAAAAGGTGGGGATCATGTGGGCCCCATCCCACAAATATCCTACCAAATGGGTAGGATATTGTGGGTCCCACATCATCCACTTAACTTAGGTTAAGAAAAATAAAATAAAAGATCGGTTGCACCACTTTTATTTTATTCCTTCACTTTACCAAAAAATTAAAAACCACACCCGAGAAAACGCAACTCCAGAAAAGGTGTTTCTAAGCAATTACCAGCACTGCGATTCCATCAGTGCCCTTAGATTTCAATTCCGAGCACCGGTTCAAAAGTTAGAAAACCCTACTCGTTCGTTCACTGAACGTACCCGAGCTATACTTCGGAAAATGATTCTGGGCACGTCGGGCCTCGGAATCTGGTACAGTCAGAAAACTGTGTTCTTGTAAAATTCCAAAGAAAATTATAAAAAAAATTTACTTGAAATTTTCCGGGTCTTTACATGTTATGTAATGTCTATGTATTAAAAGGGATTTCTTTTATATACGGGCTCCGAACCAGGACCATATGCTGCTGAAAGCATTCTTAACATATTAGTAACTTTCATATGGAAAAAATAAAGATTTTATCTGAATTTAAATGATATTTAATTCTTGAGAAATGACCCCATCAAAAAAATCTCCCCTATTTAAAATGATATGTCTCTAATTTTACCTTCTGAGGGTGGTAAATCATCATCGGGAAATAGGTCTAGAAACTTATCATGTACATCAACCTCTCTCTTGCAGGTGTAATATTATACTTGACTAAGCTACCATATCACTCATACGAGATGAACCAACCTCCCTTAGAGATCCATTGTGCTCAAGTCAACAATCTGATTTGGGTTCTTCTCAATATAAACATCTTCCTCAAACTGAACCACATCATGTTGGAAAATATGAGATAGGTCAAATTGATAATATTGATCATTTGAGACATGGAAGACATCAAGAAAAAACTCGTACATTTAATTTAACTAAAACTAATAAGATAATATTCTGAATCCCACCAATATGTAAAATGGTCCGTAAAATCTAGTCTCTAGATTCGATTGTTCATAATTCCATTGCCCCCCCTAGTATTGGTGAAACACAAAAGATGACCTGTTACCCATCCTCAAAATCTAGAGGATATCGAAAATGACTAGTATTAGAATTCTTCATAGACGAATCTATATCCATATTCCCCCAAATATATCATACCTAATCTAAATGCTTCTAAATGAGACGAGGTATTTGTAGAATTTCCTCACCCGCCTCTAAACAACACAAAGGTGAATGAAATCAACTTCCATATAAAGCCTCATAAGGATCCATATGTATAGTCTCTTGTAAGCTATTATTGTAGGAAAACACACCAAGAGGTATATTTCTCTACCAATAACCTATGAAATATTGGATTCATTGTTGAAAAACTTCCTCTAATATCTAAATCCTATATTCCTATTTTCCATTATTCTATGGATGATAGGATATTCTTAGGAGAACCTCTAAATTGAGAGACTTTTGAAACCACTACTAGTACCATTATGTTAATTGAGCATCACTATCCTATTCAATTTTGAATGGAACTATTTGAAGGAATATTTTCTCTCTAACTTATATCCTTCTTAGCTCATCCACTAAAAAGGACTCAATAATAGGTAGAAAGTGAGCTAACTTGGTCAACTTGTCTATGATCACCATTAATGAATCACATACTCGAGGCGACCTTGGTAATCCTGTCACAAAATCCATAATGATGTCATCCCATTTCCAAATAGAAATGGGAAATGGTTCTAGAATCCTTTTATGTCCCGGGTGTTTCACCTTTACCTACTGACAGGTGGAACAATAAGTAAAAAACATATTATCTCTCTATTCATCCGCGACCGCCAATACTGGTTATTTAAGTTATGGTACATCTTGATAAGTCTATGATGTTCTTCCAAGGTTCTGGTATGAGATTCCAACATCAACTCCTCTCAAATGCTTGAAGGTACCCAGACATTCCCATGAATGTCCAGGATATCATCCCTATCAATCAGCATACTTGATAATGGGTCCTTTCCTATAACACTCCCTCCCTGGAAAAATCCCTTTGGGTAATAAACATACCCCATATTAACTCTATTTATACTTGATGATGCCACTGATAATGATGCAAGTACATGAATCCCATCATGGTCTTGTACCTCCAAGAGCATCTTATAAAATAAATCCACAAAAATCCACTCACTACCATCCTCCTAAATAGACTATTTCTGAGTCTTTAGACTTATAAAATCATTGAATATGATACCATTCCTAGGTTTATAAGAAAAATAAGTCAAATGGAAGTAGGTGTTAACCCCATTTTCATTACTAGAGATTCAAGTCACACAATTTAACTATGTAATCGTGACTTTTAAAGTTTCTATAGGCCAAAAAAACATTATCATGGAAAGTAATTTATTTGAAAACAGAAGGAATGGACCACGAATTCTATCTTGAGATAATGATATGGGTATCATGAGGCCTCATTTATTAAGATTTGTAATCCATGAATCAATCTTAATATATTAGGATAACACTCAACCTGATGACTGAAAAATCACAATAATAAATATAAAATCTTGTTGATTATCCAAGGATCAAGGATGATTCTGACATGAATATTCCATTTAAATCTGGAATGATTTTTTCAAATAATTTAGAAACGTAAAAGCATAACACCCTATTCAGTCAATCCCAAAATAGGAACTTATATGAATGAAACTTTCTAGATAAAATGCATGTAGTATCAATCCATCTCTCGAAAAGTCCATATTTCAATGATGTTCATTGTTTTATTCCACTAAAAAACATATATCACTATATTTGGGGAACATATACTCTAACCTATGAGATTATATGACCCAAGAAGTGATCCTTATTGATACATAAGTGGAATTTTGTGCACTTATCATACAAATAGTTATCTCTCGGTTTATTCATCATGATATGAAGATGTTTGGTATCATCATGCGAAGAATAAAAATGCATGAACATTTCCTTTAAGAAGACTACCACTAGTGAATCTAGATACAGGTTTGAGACCTAATTAATTAAATCCATTCAAACAGAGGGCATATTCATGAGACCAAATGACATTACCAAATACCCATATAATCCATATGTATTATGGAATATTTTTTGTGGTATATATGAAGATATCACTTTCACTCGGTGATATCCGAACCTCAAATCAATATTCAATAAATTTTGATATTCATAGAGTTGGTATAAGATGTCTACTATATGAGGTAAAGGATACCGGTTCTTCATTACAAGGTATTTGAACCTCCGTTAATACACACAAAGCCTTATAGTACCATATTCCTTTATGTTGAAAAGCAATGTTGAACTCCTTAGTGATTTACAAGGTCATATGAACTCATATATTTTAAGTCCTCTAGATGCTTCTTTATTTCATGAATCTCGTTAGGTGGAATCTTTTGAGAAGGAATGCACGCTGGTGATGATCTAAGAACTAGTTCAATAAGAAACTCTACCTATGTCACATGTGGTATTGTATAAATTTATTCAAGGAAGTCATCCTTGAAGTGATCCCATATAGTTAAGAAATATATATGTCACATTCCAAGATCTCTAATAAAGATATTAGAAATTTGGGTTGTCATAATGCCTAGCCCATGATGCTTTAGTCCAGCTCGAATGACTTGGACATCTAATTTCCCTTATAGGTATTTCCATCAGACGATATTACAGACAACCTTAAAAAAGAAATCAATCTGATCATGATAATTTACTAACCATTCTACATTTCTTACGTTCACAAAACCCTTCACCTCTAAGAATAATTGGTTCTATATGAATGGATAACCAACTATCTCATGTTGGTATTCTATACATTAGTGAATTATATTAGATTGAATCCCCAACAGTGTGTCAAGAACAATTATTCCCCTAAAGTACTCTATCAAAATAAAAACTCATTAAATAATTTCGTCAGATATGAAATAATATGAAGATCATGAATTCAATATGGAATATACTATTATAGTGGATACTAGAATATTACCTCAAATTGTCAATGGACAAGCACTCTGTTCTTCTTGTATAAGCTGCACTCTTTGAAACTCACAGAATCTGTAGTCCCCAGTTACATCATTAATACCTTGAGAAAACCATATCTTCTGGTATTACAAATCCTATTTCTGGGTTCCAGGAGTATTTCCACTTCTTTACCACGATTGGCTTATAGCAGTTCAGATATATTCCTATTGTGGAGCTACTGATCAAGCACCCAAATGTGGTGTCGGTGCATATCCTATATCACAATTTACTAGAAGGGAAATTTATAATTATACACTAATGGTTAACCATCTTGATAAAATATTGACACTCAATTGGTTCCATGGTGAACTGGGGATTGTTATAGTCGGACCTAACACACTGGTGGCACACCACATAATTGTTCGTGCATAATGTTTAACCACTGATTCCATAGTGAGTAGAAAAAAATGTGTTTTTCTATACTATTATACTTTTCCACTTCCCTTTATAGGTGATAAACTCCTTGTAATAGAAGATAATCACTCCTTAGGTTATAATAAGTGATGAGGGCTTGGTTCACTATATCTGAAATTGTAGTCAATCCATTTTTTTCATTAAATCCAATTTCATACAGAATCCCATCCTCAAATGGTATCAATATTGGAAAACCATCCCCATCATGTGTCATTTAATAACTCGAAATATTTATTAAACAAGTTTAATAATCCATCATATATATATATACCCCAAGAGTATGTGTGTAAACAACCTATCATAGTCAATTTAGAGTGTTATTAGAAATAAGTAGTCCTAGAAGACTACGTAAAATTCATCCCAGATTGTATCACACTGAATATAATTCTAAGTAATCACATCCCACCGACACCTAGAAGAATCATGAAGAATATAAGTCACAATTTTGAACCTCATATATAGATGAATATCTAAATTTTCAAAGATGAATGGCATGGCCTATATACATGGCTTAATAGCTTGAGGACCGCCATCCCAAAAAGACATAGGTAGTTTCTGCTATTAAAACTCACACATATGCTCTTACAGGGACGTAAATGGTATTAGGGCTCCCTGTATGGAATTTAATAGTATCATGTAACCCCTTGAAAATAAGCATTGGTTCCAAGATCATTATTAATCAGATCTATCTCATGGGGAACTATGTAATGTAATACTAGTGGCTCATTTCCCACTACCTCTAGAGCATGGTCATCACAGCCATATAGGTGTACAACCTAAGGGTTTCATGGTGGAATATCTCTAAAATTATAACACACACCTATGAATAGAAACTGATATCTGATAATATCACAAGATACAAGAAAAATGAGAGCCAAATAACCATCCTATATAAGAATCAACACTTCTAAAAACTCCTAATTCTTGGTAATGGAGACATAGAAGATCATAATGTAATCACAATAGAAATTTCCTACTTCACACTACTATGGTTGGGCATGGATCAAGGTATCACATTTTACAATAGTGGCCCAATTATATGGAGTGTGAATTATATGTTATTGAGGAAAAAAATTGATATTTCAATTAAAATCCCCATTTAATGGTAACCAAATTAATTAATAATTCAAAATCATTTAGGTTCATACACATTTACTTGTATATATGTGTTTCATGGTCTAGTCAGATAAGTCTCCTTTCCCATGTTATAAAGGCATAGGCTTTATAAATTGAAAATGGCAAAACATTTAACTACAACCCTGCACTTACATCCAGTATCAATGTGTAACAATCCATTTAAGATGATTTTATTATATGAACCACATTTACCAACTTTTAAAATTCAATTCTTTGTAAATTACCTTTGGCATTCATGTAATCCAAGTCAAATAATGTTTTAGCTCTGGTAAAAATAGTTACACTACTTAAACATATGATAATTTGTTAATTAAGGTTACACCACAATGAAATATGGAAAATCACCATTTAGGTTGATAAAAAACACTTTAATTAGTCAAATTATTCTATTAGAGTAAGAAATTATAGAATAATTCTGATTATAACAATCAAAGAACAGGTAATATACAATAAGAAATGCACAAAAATATATAAATATTGAATTTAATATACATGATATGTGAATCATTAGTTTCCTTCTATGATGCATAAAAGGATGAACTATTCTATATCAAGTGATAGAAAAAATAATAACCATAATAATAATAACAAAAATAATTCCACAAATCATTTGTGTCACCCAATGGTGTTAACAATAAAACTTTAATAGGGTAAAACAAGACCAACAATATCCCATCCCATGTGAATTAGATTTTCCCTATACATGGGTTAGCAACTCTTAGGGACAAAATCATTAATAAATCCCAACACACAGATAGTATCCTATATACGTACTCAAATTATACAACAAATAGAAAACCAATCATACCACTTTGTGATAAATCACACTCGATTCACTCATAATTAATCAAACTCGGTTTGCTATAGGGCCTGTAGAACTCAACCCCATAAGCTAGAGGCTACTAACTAGAAGGGAGGGATTATGATGGTACGGTGGGGATACTATACCCTTAGAGTTACAGTGTATGATAATAGTATAAAATAATAGTAAGTAGATTAAATAATATAATAATGAACACCAAGATCATAGGTATTCTAGATATAATAAATAGTAAAATTTGAAACAATTCCATGTAAAAAATTATGTGATGTGTGCATGATATAAAAAAAGTAATACGTGGATGAAGAGAAACAAACATATAAAATATTCTATACAAAAGGACGAAAATACCAAAATCTATCTCCAATATTATCTTGAGAATAAGCTTGATCTTCTTCTCCTATACTCCATCATTTTATAGAAAAGGAGGCATTTAAAACTAGATACTTACCTTTATCCCTAACTAAATCCATAAATACTATTCAATTACTAATCAATAACCCAAATAAGTAGTAAAATATAAACATTAGGAAATCCCTAATGGTATCTACAACTATCCATTTGATGTAAATAAAATGAAAATATTGAGAGTAATAGTTAATGTAAAATTTTAAATAAAATAAATCACATGGATCCAGGTTCCTCATGGGACACCCAACTGCTATAAACTAATTTTTCCTAAGCTAAAATATATTTGAATATATGTGAACCAACATATATTTATACATATAAATATGTATTCATATATATAAATACATACATCATATAATTATAAACATATTTGTGAGTTTATATAGATATACAATAATATCCATGAGCGTAGGTGTATCCTAAAGGTGTCCATGAATAAAAAAAATGGTTTTTAATTATCATAGAATAAGTTAATAGTAATGAAGTATAAGTTGGACACCACATATGAAAAGCATAAGTGAAATATTTTTATGAAAAACTATATTGCTATATATAATCATGTTTTAACTAAAAAAATTAAACAAATAGTTTTTTTGAATAATTGTAATGAAATTTATATATTATATATTCATTAAATAGTTTAACATTCATCTTGTTTGTTTTTTAGTCATGTGATAAGAATGAATTAATTTTTATGCTTAAAATTATTTATTTTCTAAAAAGCATAAATGTAACATTTTTCATACTTATTATATAAAACAATTTAGACATGTTTAGAAAATTAATTTTCAAAATATATTTTTTTTTGAAAAACATAATATCAAAATGGCAATGGTGTGAATTTTTGGTAAAATTCTAAAAATATAAATTTTCTAGTGAATAGTGAAAAATAACCGGTTTTTTTAAAAACCGTCTTTCATTAAAATAAAATAGAAGATACATTTTATTTTTATATGATTTTATATTGAAAATTATTTCATTTAAAATAATTTAAACCTAATATAGTTAATTTTAATCAAATTAATTTTTATTTTTTATATTAAAAGTTTTTATGCTTTTGAAAAATATCTCATTGGAAAACTGCTTTTTCAACATGTCTGTGGGATTATTTTTCAATTATACTATTCCACTTATGTGAATGGAAATTGAAAAAATAGATTCCATATTTGGAATCAGAATAATTTATATTATATAACTTGTTTAACTTAATTGTTTTTAAAATAATATTTAAAAAAGAAAAAATTAATTACCTCGACTATGGAAAAAAATTGGTATACCATGGAAGGTTAAAATAACCAAATAGGGGGAAATATAATCTTAAAACTTAAATAAAACCCATTATATGATCATATTTGGACCTTATGACCTATAATATTTTATAATAACCAATTTGGGGCCATTTATCATGTGAAAAAACATGGTTACACTTTATTGTTTTTAAAAATTCTTTATGTGTCCTCTCCCCGTCTTATAAAAGGCTACACCCACTCCTCTCCTCTTTTCACATAAAAAGCGTTTTATTATGACATTAAATAAAAAAAATATCTTCCCTAATTTCCTACCCATATCACATAGGGAATATTTAAATTATTAATACCTTATAAAAAAGATTTAGGTGTAAACCCAAACAAGTTCTCTGAAGAAGAGGTATAATACTTAAACTTTTTTTTATTTGTTCCTATAACTCCATAAAATATTGAAAAATATATGTTGTTATAATAAAAAATATATCTATAATATACCTATATGTTATTATGATTATTTTTGAACAGATATTCATCACTTATTAGATCAAATGGGCAACTAAATAATTAATCATGTATATAGACGACTACTGCCTTGCAAATAGATGTTATTAGTTTCCCATCACCACCACTAAAGGAAATATAAAATAATCGTTTTAATGTTTGTATAAGATATTAATAAATTTATATACTCCATGGAATTATAGTACCACAACTACCTTCTTATCATTAATACATTAGAAATCAACAATGTCACTCGAGTGTACGGCAGACTACTACCTCTCAAACCAAGGTGATGTGTCTTTCATTTATATATTACATGGATGGTAATAGAATATAAAAATTTAATATATATTAAAATGTTAAAAAAATATAATTATTTAATTATTAGATTGTATATACCTTATGACATTCCATTTTGTTGGGAATATGATAACTTCACTCGTTTGTGTGGAGGATAACCTCCTCATGATGCGATGCGATACTCTTTTCACTTAATCTTTTCATGGAATGGAATAATAATAATGTCAAAAAATATATATGATATAAATTAAATAATAATAATTTTATATAATTTAATTATTATTTACCTTTTTTTGTACTATTCGTTAAAAAATGAAAACAATGTTTAAGGGTACTCATGACTGTCTATCTCCAACATTAAAGTATTCCATTTTATATCTCTAATATAAATGGATTATAATAGATACAAATATAATGTATATATATTATATTTATATCATTTGTAACATTATTGAGATTATTTAATAATGATAAAATAACAGGATAGAAAGTTTGATATCAATACATTCAAAAAAACAAAGCATTTTTTACTAGAAACATGATTTTGACAAGGAAATGTTATTTAATGGGTAATAAAAGATCATAATTAAATAATATATGATATTATAAATTTTAATATGGTTATCTAATAGATTTACAATAATCCTATATTTACAATTGTGTAGGTTCTAATGTGTATGAAGGAAGTCACAACATAAGGTGAGGGATTCTAGTTTCAAATTGCATTCTTGGGGACATAAGATCTGTAAAGCACCAATATTGTTTTATGAGGTGTATATAATTCCCAGTTGACAGGTAATATGATGAATTCAAATTATTGATGAAATTTTATGTTTCATTTAGTTGTATTATTTAACGAGGATTACAAATCAATAGATACCAAAGCGGAAAAAGTTTTATGATACCATCTCATATTTTATAAGGTCTATTTATGTTTATTTAACCAATGATGAAATATTACGATTTGTCTATAAAACACTCATAAAATTTCTTCTCATACATTTATTTCATGAAAATAAAAGTTATATTTTCATATTACTCTATTTATATACTCAATATTTCATAATAATGTTTTAATGAAAACCCTACTTTATTTCTCCCTTTACTCAAAAACTCTTTTTCTTCCATATACATGCTTCCGAAAAATGATTCAAATTTTTTACATTATAAAATGGATTTATTAAATAAATCATTACCTATTTTTTAATTTTTATGTAGTTTTTAAGGAAATATTCATGTAATTTTCCAAACAAGGCCAATTTGATTTTTACCAAAAATGTGAAGGTAATATTTTTTAACATGTATAGCATGAAAGAAATATGCCACCGTCATGACAAATAAATATTTTTAATATTCAGTTATTTTTCTACAAGTTCATTTTCGATAAAATGGGATTTATTTATTTATTTTTAATGTTTGTTTATAGTAGAAATCATATCTTCTTCAATAAATATTTTAAATGATTTTGATGGTTCCCGTAAATGTTTTAAAAGATATTTAAAAAAAATATTTTATATTTTTTCTATTTTAAAAGGTTTTTTTTCAAAGTGTAAAGGATATTTTTCTCTGTAAATGTTTTAAATAATTTTTAAAGAATCCATTATATGATTAGAAAATTATTTTCAAAGAAAAGGATTTTTAAAGTATATTAGGATTTTAATAGTGTTTTTAAAAGTGGAAAGGCTATTTTACTTAAGTAATCTTCTAAGTGATATTTCATAATCTTTTTACACATAAGATGAAGTACATCAATATTACTTATTATTTACTAGGGATATGATCCTATGATACCATTATTATAATTTATATGAATATTTTTTAATTAGGATAACAAGATGTTTATAAAACATGTTTCTATTCTAAGGATTATACCATGATAAAAAAACTTATGAATCCTTCTTTATTTTCATGTGTTATGCTATGGTGAAACTGTTTTATTAATTCCATTTATTTTCATGGGTTCTGATATAATGAATTTATTATTTAATACATTTATTTTCATGGGTTATCATATTACAAATGTTTTATGATTTGTGGAATAGATATGTATGATTTTTATTATGTGATGGGTGGGATTTATTTCTAACTCTAATGAATTGGGTAAAGAGTGATATAAAATTAGATAAATAGAAATCTAATGGATTGTGAATCCTGTTCAGTAAGGGTATTTTTCCAATGTGATAGTCTTTGGAGTCATCCTTGATAACTATATTGGTTTAGGATGTGAATTAATTCAAAAATGATAGCCTCAAAAAGGATCATTGACTATAATGGAAATGGTTTTATATGTTTATAATTATTAAAAAATTGAATGTATTATGTAAATGTTATTCTCTCATGGATAACATACATTGATTTCCTTAGGATTCATGTCTTATGAACTGCCAACATTAATGGAATGACTCATGATTATATCCTTTAAGATCCATGGTTTGGTTTTCATATGTTATTATGATGTTCACATACACTTATATGCTCGTTATGTTTACCTATTTATCTTGATTACCTTTACTATGAATATGAGCTGAAAATTTCAAATTTTCATTTCAATAGACTATGATGACACATATTATGTGTGATATGTCTATGAAAGGTTATATAAATGAGTAACTTAGTGGGAGATAATATTGAACTCTTATGAACATGTTTATTATGTTTCTATGTTTTTAGAGGCACTATAACTTTAGAATTCTTAGAAATGTGTATATGTATTGTAATTTATACTAATCTAAATGTATATAATATCTATATATGAAAATCCAGGGCTGTTATAGTATATATTATTTGATATTTTTTGTTAACCTTTTGAAATTAAGATGAAAAAACTTTATTGAGATCTCTATGTGGGTTTATAAGGACATTTCTATGGATGTGATGCATAGAAAATCTAAGTACAAGTCAATGAATAAGAAAATGTCCTATAATTTTCATAAAGGATAGTGTGAGTGGTTTCCAAGAAATTGTATTCCTTTCTAGATACTAGTAGTGGTTGCAGCTCTAAAACAAATTAGCAATGGATAATAACTCCAAAAAGGGTGCATTGAGATGTAATCGATCATCACTTGGTTTATAATAATATGAAATTCCACAAAAATTATTTGAATGTACTAGTGGACATGATTTATAAATTCACAAACACCTTACAAACCATCACAGGTGATTTGAATAATGACCATGGATGACCTATGTAAAACCCATGGTACCATAGATTTAAAATAATGTTTCATAATTTAGATTTAAGATATGTGGATTTTCCTAAATATTTGGATTTATAGTATTTTTATTGTTTAAAACATTATTAATTTTGGTTCTATTCAATGGTTAGAACCATAATGAATAATTTCAATTTTCAATGGGATAGAAAATGTGTTGATGAGAAACCAACATGGGTAATGATTAGTGTGACTGATTTTATGATAATTCTTAATCAGTTCTCATGATATATGTTTAATAAAATTCACCTTAACCAACTCAAAAACTCACCAATTAATAGAAGGATAGGGAATACTAGGAGTTTGTGTTATGGAGACTGTAGTTGAAAGGATATTATGTTTCCTATATTTCATGAATGTGTGGAGAAGCACTCAAGGTAATGCATCAATAGAATAAGAAAATGTTTAATATGTGGAGAATAAGGGCATATAGAGAGTTACTATTGAGAAAAATGAAATGTTTAGGTGAAGAAATGGATGATAATAATGGTTTCCCTAAGGAATCATCAATTGTTGAATATTATAAATATGGAATGTATGGGAATTACACAAATCGATTTCCTATGGGGAAATCTTAAGAAGTGGTTCAACAAGGTATTATAATTAAGGTTATTTAGGATGATTAAGACACTATAAATTCTATTTTAAAGTAATGTGGTATTGTTGAATATTATTATAAAGATTAGTTAATTATTTTAGAACGAGGTGGAATTATTGAAGTGTTTCTGTATTGGAATTGAATATTTTTTTTACAAGAATCATGAAATATATATAATTATAATTCTCTAAATGGTTTTTAATTATGTACATGAAAAAATATGTTGAAAGGTACTGAAGAAATATAAAATTGATGTAATGGGTTAGTGATATTTTATAAAAAACACATGATTAAGTAAGCTATAATCATTAATTTGTTTTTGGTTTTGCGATAATGATGTTGTGAGATGAATATGATTGATATAGAGAAATTAAATTGGATTAAATTGATTACTATGGAATTGATTAATTATTTAATGTAAATGTTTTTTTATGGTATCGTTTTTGGATTTTAAAATATTTTTAGATTTATGGAATATATTCAATAATGTGTGATTTATTTAAGGAATGAGGGAGAATGTTTGTTTTGATTGAGGATTTATGGTAATTATGGTTGTTAAATTATTCCAGAACATATATGACCAAGGCTTTCACATATTTGGTATATAACCATTAATATATATTTAATGACATTTTGGGGATTAATCTTAGGTTATTTTTAGAAAATTTAAGGACCTTATTTATATATTTTGAATTTTTGAAGGTTCAAAAGGTTAAGTATTTAGGTAATGTTTTATGATGAAATTTAGATGAGGATTTAGAGATTATTATATTAAATTAGTTTATGAAGTGTTATATATATTAGATAACCTATAATAACCATTTTTTTATGATAACTATAGATATAATGAATGAGTAATCATTTTATTATGGATGTTGTGATCTATTAATTAATCAATAATAAAAAATTCATTACCCTTTCTTGGAGTAATAAATGAAGTGGAAATTTACTCAATCACAACCAAAGGGTGAAATTTTTATTACAATATTTTGTAAATTAAATACATAGGTATATAGGTCCACCTAAAATTATTGATCATGTAAGGATGGTAGCATATCATTTGTAACTCTCACAATACCTTTCTCAAGTTCACATTGTGATTCATGTATTTCTCTGGAGGAAGTACATAAATGATTAATCACATGTACTACACTCAAATATCATATCACTAGATCATTATCATTCATATATAGAGGAACCAGTTGAGATTATGGATTATAAAGAGAATGTGCAATGAAATAAGTCCACTCACCTAGTCAATGTTTTGTGGTAAAACCCCCAGCTTGAGAAAGCTAATTGAAAACCTGAGGATGTAATGGGGAAGAAGTATCCTCCATTTTTTTCTCAAAAGTGTCATAATCTCAATGGAAAAATTTATTTTAATGATTATATAATTTAATACCATGATGCATCATCAGTTTCCTTTTAAGAAATTTAATTTCTTTGATAGCTTGTACTACACGTAATAATGAGTTTCAACAAAACATGAGATACAATTAAAAATTTATTATCTAATATGATTGTTATCGGATATCATTTGGATTGTTGGGAAAGAATATGAAAACCTAAATTATGAAAATACATAGTACTAATTAATTTGAAATGGAAATAATAACTGTTTAAAAAAAGGATATCTTTTTATAAATTAAAATTTTCTTCACAAAAATTTGTTTTACCTCGATAAATTAAATAGATATTTTTTGGTGAATTATATTAATGAAATTTAAATATTATATATTAAATAAAATGTTTAACTTTCAACTTATGTAACTTAAATTCCTGATATAATAATAAATATAATTTTACAAATAAATGCTATCTTTTCCATAAAAATTATCTTTGTTCCATTTGGTGTACTTAGTTTAAAATTAACTTTTAACCCTTTTGATAATTTATTGGAAAAAAATAAAATTTAGAATAATAATTTGAAAATTTTCTTTTAATTAGTTTGTCATATTTTTTTTGAAAAGATAACATTCTTAGTGAATAGTGAAATATACTAGTTTTTATTAAAAATTGCCTTTTCATTAAAATTAATTACAATATATATTTTATCTCACAGTTTTTAAAAAAAATATTATATCAATTATATATTTATTAGTCAAATTTATTTCATTGGAATAAATTTTTTATTGAATTTTTATATACAATCATTTTAAGCTTTTGAAAAATTTCATTTTGGAAAACTAAATTTACATCACATCTACTGGTTTAATTTTAAATTAAATCCTCCATATTATTTAAATTTAATTTTGAAAAAAAGATTCATATTTTGAATCTGAATTAATTAGATTATATAATATGTTAAACTTTTTATTTATCCATAATTAATAATGAATATAATAAATTTTTTGTCATGGTTAAGGATAAAACAGGTTTAGCAAAGGAGTTATAATAAAATTATAAGGGGTAAAATGAACAATAATTTTTTTCAAAATCCATTTTTGGACTTATTTAAACCATATAACCTATATGGTAATATAATTAACCATTTATCAGCTTTTTGGTATGTGTACAAATATTGGTACACATTATCCATTTCAAAAATTCCATGTGTGTCCTCTCCCCAAATTATAAAATTAGACACACTCTCCCCTCATATTCACATTTCCAAAACTATTTGTATCAAAAAATAAATAAACAAAATATCCTCATTAATTACCTCCCCATATCATATATGGATTATTTTTATTATTAATCCCTAAAAAATGGATTTAGTGGTAATCCTAAAGGTGTTCTTATATGAAGAGGTGTAGAACTTATACTGACATTTTCATTTCATTATACCCATAAATCATTCAAATATAACTAAAATATTATAATATAACATTACCATTATCTACAATATAATGATATTTTATTACATAAATTTAATAAACTCTATCCATATCCTATTCCATTAAATGGGAAATAAAAGTGTTGATTGAGTGTATGGAGGAATATTCCCTCACAAACCAATGTTATTTTTTTTTCACTGCCTATCATGACTATAAATAATGATGTATTTAATGTTTATACAAGATATTTGTTATTTTATTATACTTATTTAGTTATAATCTCACACATACCATCTTAAATTTTAGAACATTGGAAAAGAATAATGTTTCACATTTGTATGACGGATTACCGCCTTATGAACTGATGGGATGTGTTTTTAATTTATGTTTTAATTTAATTGTTATAGGGATATAATTAATTAATTAATATGAAAATTTTAGCATATTTATACATATTTATTTTTCAATTCAAATTTAACATCTTACTATTCATTTTATGGGGGACACCATAATGTTTTTCTTGTATACAATAGACTAAAAATTGTGAAGTGATGTGATTCATTTTTTAGGAAAGGTAAAAGGAGAATTTTTTTAAAAAAATTGATATATATGATATAATAATTATTATGTAATGGTTAATTATCATTTCAATTTATTTTTTTCCATCCGTTAAAAAATAGACACAACGTTCATGCATACAAACAACCTACTGTTTCCATGAGAGGTGTATTTCATTTTATATATTTAACTTTTATGGATTTCTATAAATAAATGCATAAATAATATATATAATATTTAATTCCTATTTAAAAATATTGATATTTTTTAACCATGATCAATTTAAGAAGATCAAAAATACCAAATCAAAACATACACAGAAAAATGAAGCAGTTATTACCAAGAATGTTATTCTATCAATGAATTGTTAATAAATGGATAATACCCAAATGTCCAGAAGGCCTTCATTTTTATTGATTTTTAATAACCCCCTTTCAAGGGATGAGGGGGAACTCTTAAAAATACCTTAGTCATAAAGATTACATGTCATGTAGGATTAAGATATTACATGACCCGAATGTCTTATGAAATTAAACCTGAATTTAACTTCAAGGAACCGCAATACCCAAAATTTCTATTGTGATTGTAGATCTCCACCTTCACATGAACATCTATCTAGGATTCTCGTGCAAGTACATTTTGGTCCTGATGGCATAGACATACCCTCTCATTATTCAAAATTCATTTGGTCCTCCTATGTTGAGTGCACGTGCTCTGAATCCTCCTCTGAGGCTCTTCCTTTTTTTAGAGTCCTTCTAGGGTAACTGCACTGATCATGTGGCCTGAAGGCCTTGAGTAGGCCCAAAGGCCTTAATGGTTTCCCGAAACCCTTACTGACCCAATGGCCTGGGTGGCCCTAAGGCCTTATGGACTCCAATCCCAAACCGGTGGTCCAAGGTGAATAGTTCTGGCTTCAACAGCACCGAAATTTACTATGTACAATAACTACTATAGTACCTGCTACAAAACCTGATATAGTACTTGCTACAATACCTTCTATAGTACCCATATAATGCTGCTACAATGCCTACTACAGTACTTCTACAACACTACTACAGTGCCAGAAATATGCCTTCGCCTGGTTTCGAACCTCGGTCTCTTGGATGAACTTAAGGAGTCCTCACCAAGTAGGCTAATGATCATGTAAATAAATGGACAATAAAATATCATATGTAAATCATATTTTCTATGATATGTATGATTGTGGTTCTTCAATATATTAATAAAAATACTATATTTTCTATACACATGTTTTTAATGTGTACATGGGATGTTAAGACTTGAGTTAATGGATTCTGGTCTCAAATTTCCTTCTTTGGGACAGAAGTTATGTTATGAACATATCCTATTTTATGAGGTGTATATACTTCAATAGTTATTATACTAATTTTTTTCCGATTTTTGGATTTTTCCACATCCCTCTCTGGATGATAAACCCGTTGGCCTACAACATAATCACTCATTATGTTTACTCAGTGATGAGGGTCTGGTTCACTATATCTGAAATAGTAGTCAATCAAAAAATATTTTACATTAAATAAAATTTCATACATATGCCCATCCTAAAATGGTCTCAATATTTTTAACCCATCAACATCAAGTGTCCCTAAAAAGTGCTAAATCATGATTAAAAAAGTTGAATACTCCACAATAGATATATCCCCCATCAATATGTGTATACAAAACCTATCATAGTTTATTCATAGTGTTATTGGAAATAAGTAGTCAGAGATGACATCTTAAAATTCATTGTAGATCATATCCCACTAATTTTTTTTCTATGTAATCACATCCCACTAACACATGGAATAATCATGATTCATATTTTTTACATGTTTGAACGTCCTCTGTAGAGGAATCAGCAAATTGTCAAAGATGTATGTAATGACCTATAGACATGGTTTAATAGCTTAAGGACCACCATCCCATTAAGACATAGGTTGATGATGCTAATGAAACTCACACATCAAGTCTTCTAGGTGTGGAATTGGTATTGGTGATCCCTTTATTGAATTTAGTAGTATCATTGATCCCTATCATAAATAATCATTGGTTCCTAGATCAGGATTAAAAAGATCTATTGCAGGGGGAACAAAATAATGTAATACTGGTGGCTCCTTTCCCACCACCTCTAGATAATTGTCATCATAACCAACTGATTGTACAACCTAAGGGTTTCAGTGTGGAATATCTCTAAAATTTGAACACACACCTATGAATAGAAATTAATATATGAGAATTTCATAAGATACAAGAAAAAAGATAGCTAAATAACCTTAATATATAATAATCAAATCTTCTACCTACTACGGAAGCTAGATCGTGGATACATAGAAGATAATAAAGGAATAACAAGTGAAATTTCATTCTTACCACTACTAAGGTTGGGTCGGGGTCCAGGTCTCACATTACACATTAGGGGTCCGACTGTGTGGAGGGTCAATTGTATGTTATAGATAGAAAAAGGTTATATTTCAATGGAAATACCCATTTAACGGTAACCAAATTATTTAAGAAGCTGAAATAATTTATATTCATACCCATTTACATGTATATACTTATATCATGGTCTAGTTATATAAACCACCATTTCCATGTTATAAAGGCATAGGCTTTATAAATTGGAATTGGCATATCATCTAACTACAAACTAGCACATACATCTGGTATCGAGGTGTAAAAATCCATTTATGATGATTTTATTAGATGAACCACAATTCCAAAATTATAAAATTACATTCTTTATAAATTACCTTTTTTCATTCATGTAATCAAAATAAAATAATGTTATAGATCTTTTAACAATGGTTACATATCTTAAACATGTGATAATTATTTAATTAATGCTCCACCAAAAATAAATATTGAAAATCTCCATTTAGCTTGATATATACACTTTTATTAATCAAATTATTCTATCAGCAAAAAAAAATTATAGAATAATTCTGGTTATAACAGTCAAGGAACATGTAATATAAAGTAATAAATTTACACATAAATATAAATATACTATTGAATATATATGATATGAAAATCATTAGGTGCCTACTATGATGCATAAAAGGATACCTTCTCTCAATATTAGGCGATGAAAAAAAGAATAACCGTAATAATAAAACAAATAGTTCCACAACTCATTTGTGTCACCCAACGGTGTTATCAATACAACTTTAACAAGGGTAACCAAGAACAACAATATCCCATCCCATGTGAATTGGATTTTACCTATACAAGGGTAAGCTAATCCTAGGCAAATACACATTAAAAAATACCATCACATTTGAAGTATCATATATACCTTCACAAATATTAATACAAATGTAAATCCTATGATAACAATTTGTGATAAATCAGACTCGATTTACTCACATGAAATCAAGATCTGTTAGCCACATGGCCTCTAGAACTCATCCCCATACACCAGTGGCTACTAAATAGATGTAATGGAATATGATGGTAAGGTGGGGATACTATACCCTTATGGTCATAGTGTATCAAAATAGTATAAAATAATATTAAGTAAAATAAATATTATAATAATGAACACCAATATCATACGGATTTGAGATATAATAAATTGAAAAATGAGAACCAATGGAATATAAAAAATTATGTGATGTGTGTATCCTATAAAAAATATGAATACATGGATGCAGAAAAGAAGACATATACAACATTATATATGAAATAAATAAAATAGAAAAAGATATCTCCAAATTCAACCTAAGAATAAGCTAGATCTTCTACTCCTATACTCAATCATTTTATTGAAAAAGAGGCATTTAAAGCTGGATACTTAGCTTTGTCCCTAACAAAATCTATAAATTCCGTTCGAGTACTAATTGGTGAACCAAATAAGATGTAAAATATAATCAGTAAGAAACCCTATTGGTATCCAAAAACTATCCCTTTTATGTATATAAACTGAACATTTTTAGAGTAATATTTATTGTAAAATAATAAATAAAATAAATCACATTGATCCTGGTTCCTCACGGGACACCTAACTGGTATAGCCTACTCTACTATAAGATGAAATGTATTTGAATATATGTCACCCTATATATATATGTACATAAAAATATATAATCATACATATATATATATACATATACATTATATATTTATTCACATATATGTGAATTTATATAGATATTAAATAATATCTAGGACCTTTGGTGTATCCTTAAGGTGTACATGAATAAAAGTAAAATTTTTTTTTAATTATCAATGAATAATTTTTTATGAAGGTAGTATTACAATTCCACCATGTTTGATAATCATAAAGGAAATATTTTTTAGAAAAACTATATTTCTACGCAAAAACATGTTTTACCTAAAAAAATAAACGAATAATTTTTTTGAATAATTTTTATGAAATTTATATATTATATATTTATTAAAAATATTAACATTCATGTTATTTGATTTATGGGCATGTGATAAGAATAAATCAAATTTTATGCATAAAATTGTATATTTCCTAAAAATCATATTTGTTGATTTTTCACACTTATTCTAAGACCAATTTTAGAAAATTTTTAAAAAGTTAATTTTATAAAATTAAAATCATATCTAAAATAATAATTTAAAAATGAAAATGTAGTGAATTTTTAATAACATTTTAAAAAGATAATTTTCCCAGTAAATAGTAAAAAATAATAGGTTTTATTAAAAACAATCTTTAATTAATAGAACATAAAAGATAAATTTTATTTTTATATGGTTTGAAAAGTAAAATAATTTAAATTTATAATATTGTAATATAATTTAGGTAATTGAAATCAAATTAATTCTTATTTTTATATAAAAATATTTTAAGCTTTTGAAAAATATCTCATTGGAGAACCTCTTTTTCATCACGTCTATGTGATTAATTTTAAATTATAATATTCAAATTATGTGAATTGAATTTGAAAAAATAGATTCCATATTTGGAATCATAATAATTTAAATTATATAACTTGTTCAAATAATTTTTTTTAAAATAATAGTTAATAAGTAAAAATTAATTACTATGGTTGTGGCTAAAATTGGTACACCATGGGGGTTAAAATAACAAAATAAAGAGAAAATTATCTTTAAACTTATATAAAACCAATTTTATGAACATATTTAGACCTTATATCCTACATTGTTTTATAATAATCCATTTTGGGGCACTATGTCTTGTGAAACACATGGTTACACTTTATTCTTTTCAGAAATTCCTTATGTATCCTCTCCCCAACTTATAAAAGTATACAAACAATCCTATTATATTTTCACATAAAAACCCATTTATTAGGTCATTACCTATAAAAATATCTTCCCCGTTTCCCTACCCATATCACCTGGGTATTAGTATTATTAGTATTCCACCTTAAAAATGATTTTGGTGTAAACCCAAGGAGGTTCTCTGAAGAAGAGGTATAATACTTAAACTTTAATTTTAATATTTTTTATTCTTATAACCCCATAAAATATTATATAAATATGATTATATAATAATAACAATATCTATAATATAATTATATGTTATTATTATAATTTTATAATCAATATTCATCACCTATTAGATCAAATGGGAAACTAATCCATCAATTGTGTATATGGACAACTACTACCTTGCAAACATATGTTGTTAATTTTCTATAACCACCACTAAAGGATAGATGTAATTAGGGTTTTAATATTTATAGGATATTTATTAATTTATATATTTTGGGTATTACAATACCAAACCTACCTTCTTACAATTCAATAAATTAGAAATCAATAACATCGCTCATGTGTACAGAAGACTACAACCTCAAAAACCAATGTCATGTGTTTTTCATATATATTATACATGGATTGTAGTAGAGATATAAAAAATTAATATATATTATACTGTTATCATCATCATAATTATTTAATTTTTAGATAACATATACCTTCTTACATTCTATTCTTTTGAGGATATGATAACGTCACTCATGTGTGCAGAGGACAACCACATCACGATGCGATGTGATACATTTTTCACTAACTCTATCCATATAATGGAATAAATGTAATATTAATAAATATATATGATATAAATAAAATAATAAATATTATGTATAATTAAATTATTATTTACATTTATTTTGTACCATTCATTAACAAATGAAATAAATGTTCATGGGTACGCACAACATTCTATCACCATGAATGAAGTATTTCATTTCATATATATAATTTAATTATATTACTCTAGATAATATATAATGTATATATATGATATTTATATTATTTAAAAAAAATTAAATTTTTTAACAATGATAAATTAATATGACCAAAAATAGATAATCAAAATGTTCAAAAAAACAAAGCATTTATTATTGGAAACATGATTTTAACATGCAATTGTTATTAAATGGGTAATAAAAGGTCATAATTAAATAAAGTAAGGTAGAATAATTTTTAAAATATTTATTTAATATATTTTTAATAATCCTATATATACTATACATCTTGTTTTAATGTGTATGAATGAAGTCACATCTTAAGGTGAGTGATTCTTGTCTCAAATTTCTTTCTTTGGGATATATGTTTTGTTGAGCACTAATCTTGTTTTATAGGGTGTCTATACTTCCTGGTTGACATGTTATACATTGAATAAAAATTTTGTATGAAATTTTAAATTTCATTTAGTTTTATTATTTAATGGGGATCACGATTCAAAAGATACAAAATTGAAAACAGTTTTATGATACAATATCATATTTAACATGGTATATTTATGATTCTGTATCCAGTGATGCAATATTATGATATATTAATAAAAAACACATAAAATTTCAACTCATACATTTATTTCATGAAAATAAAAGTTTTTGTTTTCATATTTATCTATTTATGTACTCAAGAGATCAAAATAATCTTTTTATGAAAACTAAAATTAATTTATCTCTTTGGTCAAACACCCATTTTCGTCCATATACATGCTTCCAAAAAATGATTCAAAAAATAATTTTTAAATTCTAAAAAGGATTTATTAAATAAATTATTTCCCATGTTTGATTTTATTTGTATTATTTTTAAATAAATCTTCTTGTAGTTTTCCAAAGAAGGCTAGTTTTGGTTTTACCAAAAATGTGAAGGGAAATTTTTTTAACATGTACAACATGAATGGAATAATCAAACATCATGAAAAATAAATATTTTAAATGTTACCAATTATGTTTACAAGTTTATTTTCACTAAAATTTAATTTAAATTTTTTAAATTTTCAAAAAGTTTCTTTTGATGGAGGAAATGATATTTTCCTCAAGAAATGATTTAAATAATTTTAAAGGTTACATTAAATGTTTCAAAGGATATTCTAAAAGAAATGGATTTTAAAATTTTCTCTTTTAAAATGTTTTTTTCAAAGTGTAAAGGATATTTTTCTCAAGAAATGTTTTAAATAATTATTAAATAATCTATTATATGATTATAAGGTTATTTAATAAAAAAATTATTTTGAAAATATTTTATGAAATAAATAGTGTTTTTCAAATTGGAAAAGATATTTCATAGATGTAATGTTGGAATTGACATTTCAAAATCCTTTCCCATATAAGATGAAATCCTTTAATATTTCTTATTATTTACTAGGTATATGTTCCTAGGATACCATTACTATTATTTCTATGAATTGTTTTTTATTATAAAAACATGATATTAATAAAACACATTTTCTTCCATGGGTTATGCAATGATAAAATACTTATGAAAATTGATTTATTTACACGTGTTATGTTATGGTGAAATTTTTTATGAAGCCCATTTATTTTTATTGGTTATGATATGATAAATGTATTATGCAGTCCGTTTATTTTCATAGGATCTGATATTATGAATATTTTATGATCTTGTAGAATAGATATATATGCTTTTTATTATGATATCTATGTGATGTAGATCTCCCTCTAATGAATTGAGTAAATAGTGTTGTAACATGAGATAAATTGGAATGTAATGGGGAGTAAATCCGGTTCATTAATAGGTTTTTTCCAATGTGATAGTATTCGGAGTGATCCTTGAATACTATATTGGTTTAGGAAGTGAATATATTATAACCTGATATCCTTGGAAATGATCCTGGAATACTATGGAATTGATTTTATATGTTTATCTCTTTGAAAAAATTAAATGTATTATGTAAATGTTATTTTTTAATGGCTCACATACGTTTATTTTTTTAGGACTCATGTATTTTGAAATGAAACAATTAATGACATGACTCATGATTTTAATCTTCAATATCCATGGTTTTGTTTTAATATGTTATTTTAATGTTATCGTAGCCTTATTTACTCATTATGTTTACATATTTATCTTGTTTACATTTACTAGGAATATGAGTTGGACCTTCCGTATTTTTATTTTCTATAGTTTATAATGAAAAATATTATGTGTGATATATCTATGAAAGGTCATACTAATGAGGAAGTTGGTGGGAAATAATATATAACTCATTTAAACTTTTTGATGATGTTTCAAGGTTTTCAGAGGCACTATAACATTAAGATTCATATACATGTGATTATGTATTGTAACATATACTGGTTTAAAATAATATAATATCTATATATGAAAAGCCTGGGTTGCTATAGTTTTTATAAGGGTATATGTTAAGTTAACCTTTAGAAAATAAGTCAAAAAATTATTGAGATCTCTAGGTTTATTTATAAGGGATTTTCTATGGATATTATGAGGGAAAAATATAATGATGAGTCAATGTATATGAAAGTGTACTATAACATTCTGAAAGGATAGTGTGGGTGGTTTCCAAGAAATTAAATTCCTCTCTAGATAATACTGGTGGGGGTGGCTCTAACAAAAAATTTGATATGGATAATAACTCCAAAAGGGTTTCATTGACATGGAATTGATCATCACTTGGTTTATGATAATACAAATTTATAGACAAATTATTTGAAAATTCTACGAGACATGCTTTATAAATTTACAAAAACCTACAAAACCATCACGGGGGAATTGATTAATGACCATGATGGCCTATGTTAAACACATAATATAAAATATTTCAAATAAGGTTTCATAATTTAGACTTCAGAAAAGTGATTTTTCATAAATATTTGGTTCTACACTATGGTTATGGTTTCTAACACTACTTATTTTGATTTTAGTCAATGGTTGGAACCATGAGGCATCATGTTAATTTTCAATGAGATTGAAATTTTTTTGATGAGAAACAAAATTGGGTGATGACTAGAGTGATTGATTTTGTGACAATTCTTAATCAGTTGTCATGATATATGGTTAATAACATTAACCTGAAAAAATATAAAACTCAAAAATTAATAGAAGGATGAAGTTTACTAAGATATTGTGTTATGGATACTATAATTGAAAGGATATTTAGTTTCCTATACTTCAAAATTTTGGGAAGAATCACTCAAGGTAACACATCAATATAACAAGAAGATACTTAATGTGTGGAGAATAAGGGCATAAAAAGTAACTACTGAGGAAAAATGAAATGTTCAGGTGATGAAATGGATGAGAATAATGGTTTCAATAAGTAATCATAAATTATTGAATATTCTAAAAGTGGAAGGTATGAGAATTATACAAATCGATTTCCTAGGGGGAAATATAAAAAGTAGATCAAGAAGGTCTTATAAGTAAATATTTTTTTATGATGATTAAGAGACTAAAAATTCAATTTGAAAGTAATGTGGTATTAATTAATATTATAATAAAGCATAGTTAATGATTTTACAATGAATTGGAATTACTGATTTGATTATGTATTTAAATTGAATAATTTTTTTATGAGAATCAAGAAAATATATATAAGTATTATCCTATACATTTTTTTCATTAATAACATTAAAATATATGTTGAATGGTTCAAAGTAAATAGAAAATTGATTTAATCAGTAAGTGATATTTAATAAAAAACACATTATTAAGGGAAATATGAATATTAATACGTTCAAAATAATAATAATATGATTTTGGGATAAATAGATGATTGATATGGATAAATTAATTGGGATAGTATGGATTACCATGGAAATTATTTATGATATAATGTAAAAAAATTATGTTATAATTGATGGAGTTTAAAATATTTAGGGATTTATGGAATATATTCAACAATGTGTGTTTTATTTAAGGAATGAGGGATAATGTTTGTTTTGATTGATGAATTATTGTAATTCTGGTTATTAAATTATTCAAAAGAATATATTACCAAGGTATTCACATATTCGGTATGTAAGTATTATGATCTATTTAATGATATTTAGGGGAATAAATTTAGGTTGATTTTGGAGAACATGGTGGAAATATTTATAAATTTTGAGTTTTGGAAGGTTAATAAGGTTAACCATTTAGGTAATGGTTTAAGATGAACATTAGATGTGGTTTTGGAGATTAGTTTATTAATTTAGTGTATGAATAGTTATATATATTATATAACTTGTTATAACTATTTTTAATGATAAATATATATATATATATATATATATATATATATGGAATCATTAATAACTTTTTATGGATTTTTTGATCTATTAATTATTCTGTAATAAAAAATACAACATCATTTCATAGAGTAATAGATAAAGTGGAAATTGACAAAATCAAAACTAAAGGGTGAAATTTTTATTACAATATAAATGAAAGTAAATACATGGCGGTATAGGTCCACTTCAAATTATTGTTCATATAAGGATGGTACAATATCATTTGTAACTCCCACTAAACCTCCCTCAAGTTCACATTGTGTTTCATGAAACTCTCTCGAGGAAGTATATAATTGATGAATAACATGTACTAAACTCAATGATCATATCATTAGATCATTATCATTCATATATGGAGGAACCAGATGAGATTATAAATCATAGAGACAATGTTCTATTAACCAATCACACTCACTCTGTCAATGTTTTGTGGTGAAACCACCAGTATGAGAATGTTACGTGGAAACTTGAGGATGTAATGCGGAAGAAGTATCCGGAGTTTTTTTTCAAAAGTGAAAAAATTTCTTGGGATATATTCAATTTAATGGTGGTATAATTTAACTCCATGATACATTATGAATAATTTTCTAATAAATTTAATATCCTCGATAGCCTATACTACATGCCCGAATAGGTCGAAGGCCTTATTTTTATTTTATTATAGATAATCCCCCTTTTAATGGTTGAAGAGGGACTCGTACATGACCCATAGGCCTAAGGCACAAGGCCCAATATGACCCGCAATACATGACCCGAAGGCCCAGAGGCATACCATGCCCATTACATGACCCGTAGGCCCAGCCCACTAGAACTGCCCCTCCCTAGTGTCCTAAATCATTGATCTCCTTAGCTCTCCACCATGCATTGCTGATCGACTAGCATTGCCCCATACAAAGCTGCACGGTGCCTTGTCCTGATGGCGGCTGTCATACCCTCTCATTCTTCTCATCTGGTTAGCTCTGCATCTGGTGGCTGCTACTCCTATTGCTCTAATCCTCTTCTAGGGCATGTTCTGTGTGAACTGGGCTACTCCATGGTCTATGTGACCCAAAGGCCCTATGCCCCAAATGCCTTTTATGACCCGATGTCTCTGGAGATAAGTAAGCCGAAACCGGTGGCCCGAAGCCCCAGATCGGGTGAATAGTTCCGGCTGCTATAGTACTGAACAACAACTGCTACAGTGACAGTTATAGTAACTTATACAGTACTGCTATAGTACCTGTAAGTTCACCTCTACTTGGTTTTTGAACCCTGGTCTCTTGGATGCCAAGTAGTAGCCCTTACCACTTGGGTACGGGCTCTTTGGCATATACTACAAGTAATACATGGTTTTAACCAAATATAATATACTATTAATATTTTTTTATTTAATATGATAGTTATTACATATCCTTTAGAATGGTGGGTATTAATAAGATCAAAAAAATTATGAAAATATATTTTTAAAATAGAAACCTAAAAAATTATTTAGTGATAGATTAATTTCAAATGAAAATAAGAAACATTTTAAAATAAAGGAAATATTTTTATAAAAAACAAATTTCCTTACAAAAATGTGTTTTACAATAATAAATTAAATATATTATTTTATGGGAATTATTATAATTAAATATTCATAATATATATTCGATAAAATATTTAACTTTCAAGTTATTTAATTTATATACATCATATAATAATAAATATAATTTTACAAATTAAAACTTTATTTTCCCTACAAATTATCTTTGTTCCAATTTGTGTAATTAATTTTAAATTAATTTTCATACATTATTATTATTTATTTGAATATTTTAAAATAATTTTTTAATTAATAATTTGAAATTCTCTTTTAATGAGTTTTTTACATTTTTTTGGAAAGCTAACTTTCTTAGTGAATAGTAAAATATACTGGTTTTTATTAAAAACTACCTTTTCATTCAATGTATTTACATGATAAATTTTATTATCATAGTTTTAAGAGATATATTATATCAATTACATATTTATTTATCCAATTTATGTCATTGGAATGAATTTCAAATTGATTTTTTATCTATAAGCATTTTAAGCTTTTGAAAAATTTCATTTTGGAAAATAATTTTACATCACATCTACTAGTTTAATTTTATATTAAATCCTCCCCATTATTTAAATTTAATTTTAAAATATATATCCATATTTTTAATTATAATTAATAATATTATATAATATTTTAAACTTACTATTTAGTAATAATTAATATCAAATATTGTCAAAATAAATTGTCAGTGTTAAGGTTAAAATAGGTATATCAAAGGAGTTAATTGAGAACTATAGGGTTTACAATGAACAATAAATTTGTTAAAAATCCATTTTGGTATTATTTAAACTATGTAAACTATAAGGTAATATAATTACCCATTTATAAGCCTTTTGGTATTTGTAAAAATATTGGCATGCTTTATTCATTTCAAAAATTCCATGTGTCTCCTCTCCCCATCTTATAAAAGGTTACACATTGTCCTCTCATATTAAAACTTACAAAAATACTTTGTTTAGAAAATAAATAAATAATATATCCTCCTTAATTACCTCCCCTATAACACTCAAGACTTTTATGAGAAATATTTTGTTTTTATGTTATATAAATCATCAAAGGAATCTTTCACTATAAACAACACTAGCTTGGCTTGCTTTACACGCAACCGCGGCCTTCCTCGATAGCTTGCGTCGTACGCAAGGCCGAGTTTCACTAAACAAAAATATGCTATTAAAAAATTATTAAAACTAGCCATTATGAATAGTACTAACTGAATTTTGAATTTTATAACATTTTAATTCAACTTATACATTTTCTAGAATGAGGTATAAAAGAAAAATCAGTTTTTTTTATAAAAGAAATATTTTTCAAAAGATACAGTTTGGCCGCCTTTTGATGGCGCACCCACATTAAATCTAGTTTTTGACATGTTTATAAGTTAAATTTGACAAAAAAAATTCTTATTTTGAATCAGGGTATAAATATTTACTTTGGATAAGTTTTTTATATTTTTCTGATAACTTTCATATTTTGATGAATAGTAAAAATACGCTAATTTTTTATTAAAAACACCAATTTTCCTTGAGATAATTTATATGGATAAATTATAATATTGAATGGTTTTAAAGTATAAATATAATATATTTTTACCATTTAATTTAATGTTTGTCATTCGCATTAACATCACATTGAATTCATAGGTAAAAACATTTCAATCTTTGGCAATGTTTTAACTTCTAAAACCCGTTTTCCTAACAACGGGATTTATTTTAAATTAATTAATGCAACTTATATGTTTTGAATTTTGAAAAATGGATTCCATATTCTGATTCAGAGGGTCCAAATTATGTTAATATACTCCTTTTTATTTTTGGGCATTATGAATAGTAACTCCGGTAAATTTTATTTACCATAGTTAAAGGTAAATCGGGTAATTAAGGGTAAATATAAGATTATAAAATTACCCTAACACCTACAAAAATATTATTGGATGACTAAAAGTTGACGCATATCACCTAAGGGTCGGATTATATTCATTTAATGGACTTTTGTCCATGAAAATAATTTAATTATTATTAAAACCAAAGAATGTGACAACATGTCACTTTCTAAAATCTTATAAGTATAATAATTTTCATTTGGTGATAAACTTAATGAAACTTAGAAAATGAATAGTCTCCAGAAAGGTAATAAAATTATCTACATCATAGTAATTTATTTATAATTTTTAGGGATTAAATATGTATCATTAATAATTACACAATAGTGATGTTGAAATTTATTTATTAATTAAAATATCAAATAAATTGTTTTAAAAATATTAAAATAAATATTATATGAACTATTTAATGTGATAAAATAATTTTCTAGATACATATGACATTTAATGAATCTATTAAAGCTTTTAGTTTGAACATATCTTATGTATATAGTATATTTAAATTCAAATAAACGAATAGTGTCAAAATTGACACTATTGTTATTTTATAAAAATAACATATTATAAAATTGTATAAAAATCACCAAAATATTTAAAAATTATAAATTAAAATTTATATGGTCTAAAATTTCATAAATTTTCAAATTATTTAAAATTCACAACACATATTTAATAATTTATAATAATTTAAAATTTAGAATATTATTACCACAAATAACATTAAATTGATAAATAAGGATAAATCAAGTTGATAATGTTTAAAATAAATTCCTAACAGGTCTAAATTTTATTGTTTTATGATATTACAACCATATCTCATCTAATCTCTGGATATGAGTCATTTTGGAAGTTATTAAGTGGGGTTGGGATTTAATAAAAACTAATATTTCTTATATGTCCAAAGGTGCCCATCTCCTCCCTTGTAAAAGGGCACCTCCTCCCTCTCTTCCTCACACCAATTTTAGCCTTCAAGCTCGTCCAACCCCTGCCAATTTCACTTCCCCAATTCCATATAAACCTACTAGTGGTACTGGTATTTTCAAAATACCAAATCTAGTGCCTTAAGAGAAGGTTTAAAGGAGGCACATCAAGAAAGAGGTAATACCTTCTACCGTTTTCTTCAAGTTCCATTCTTCTTCTACTCCCTCTTCTTTAGTTGTTTCATTATGAGGTAATAAAATAAATATCACTCATACAATGATATGTTATTATAAAGATGAAACAACCCTATTTCACCTCTTATCCATCCTAAGGTAAACGAAATCACCGCGCGTACGTACGTACGGAATATCGTCTCCACGCCATGGTGTAATATATTTTCCACCACCACCATACTTGGATGGGTATAAGGGTGAATGTAATGAATATATATTATTATTTTAAAGTGTTATTGATTCTGAAATATTATACATACATTCCCATACAATTCCATGATCATGGGAACGATATCATTGCTCGTGCGTACGTACAGAATACCGTCTCCACGATGTGATACGATTCGTTCTACATGATCTTCATTTGCATAATGATTATATAAATGAATTGAATGAATTAATATGATATATATTACAATAATACCATTATGGAAATGATTTATCTATAACCTAAAGAGAAGAATAAGAATTTATTCGACAAACACGCATAAGAACAAAAAGTAATTAACACCCGAATACCAAGTAGTAATGAAATATTACTAATAAGAAGCTAAGAATATGACCATATATGATATCATAACAATAAGTATGATTCTGGAATAATTAAATAACATTATTTAAATCATTATACGGGAGGTTCGGACACTTACGAAGCATATCAGACCTAAGGTAAGGGAAAATCTCGCAATCTCAATTTTTATCCGAGATTGTTTATATTTCAGAATTTACTGGGGAATATTTATCATCCACATCCATGTTTCCTCAATATGTAATATTTATATCCTTCTACAATAGTTTATATCCAATTTTACCCTTCAGTGAGTTTTTAGTAAAAGATATGAAAGGAATCTTTTGTCGTTTTTCATACGAGGTACTTTTTGACTTTTCTGAAAAAAGTACGAGAAGAATGTTTTTTTAACTTATATGGAATGAATGGGTTTTTAAAACATTATTTCCAAGAAGCTTCCCTTACAAGTTTTCAATTTTATTTTTAGTCAACTTCTTTTAGTTTAAAATTGTATGAAATGTTAAGAAAGGAAAATGTTTTTTAAAGTAGAAAGGATATTTTCCTCAAGATTGGAGTTCAAGGGTTTTATCAAAATTATTTTCCATATAAGATAATATAGGGTTCCATTTATATCCCCATTATTACATTGATTTGATTATGTCGAGATGGAATTATTTTTATGAATTCCTTTATCTTATATGAATTGTTTTATGATGTCATGTTGTTTAAAAATCCCATTTTTATTACATGGGTTATGCAATGATGTATGATTTATAAATTTGTGGCACACATAAGAATGGTATCATTATGAGATGGGTGGGACCTATATCTCCCTCCAATGCATTGGGTAAAGATTTTATATCTAATGAGATAGACTTAGCTGGAACGGCAGGTTAAACCGGTTCAGTAAACCAGGACTGAAACGAGGAATGAACTCGGTTCAGAATTGGAATTTGCCCACTAAGATAGTATTGGAAATGAGTCTTGACTAATAAGAAATGATTCTATATGATTATGTGTTCATTCCACAAAGTTTCATGTTTTATGTTATGATTATTGAGATTATATTTCACTACCATGATTTATCCCATGTTATGAAATTATGATCTCTTTTGTTGGGTAAGATTTCCAAAATGTTATGTTTTTATTTTGATGTGATTGATATTTCTTTTGTTTACCCTTACTGAGAATTTGAGATCACCCTTTTGTATGTTTTATTTCCCCAGGTCAGGAAGAAGGTTATTAAGTAAGATATGCCAAAAGGGACTATAGATATGATGATATAAATGGCAGACAATGTAGACGCTTTATGAACCCGTTGTTTATGTTTCCGAGTTTCTAAAGACACTATGTCTATACGGTCCTTTCATGGTTTTGTTATATGTTGTAATAAGTACGCTTCAATTTTGAAGTAATAACAATGTATGTAAATCATGGGTCGTTATAGTTGGTATCAGAGGAAAGTTATAGTCAACCTTTGGAAACTAGGATTTGAAAGCCTTAGTAAGAACCCTAAGGAAAAGTCTAAGCATAGAACACAATCTTAGTGTTTTAGAAATGACCATGAATAACCTAGGATAGGACCTTATGTGTGAAATTTTAATCTTGATTATGTGGTTTTCCTATTATAATTAGTGTTGCTCACACTATTCTTCTTGGTTTTAGTCAATGGCTGGAACCCGAAGGAACCGTGTTAATGCGGAATGCGACGGGCAATGCAATGATTGTCCCCTGAGCAACCAAACGTTATGGGAGCTGGAATGAAAAATCTTGTAGCCATGCTCACACAACTTTCTCAAGCTATGAATCATGCAGTACTTCCAAATGAGCAAAGGAAGGAGCAACATTATGTTGAATCCTTCATGAGGCAGCGTCCACCTTCTTTCAGCGGGTGTACTTATCCATTAGTTGTCGAACAATGGATTAGTACCACTGAAAAGATATTTTCAGTTCTTCAATGTTCTGAACATGATAAAGTCATCCTAGCAGTGTATCGTTTGGAAGGAGATGTTGATCAATGGTGGAATCTTATTAAGAATACGAGGCAAAGGGATGAAATTGAGTCCATGGAATGGGACAAGTTCAAGAACTTATTTTTCAATAAGTACTTCCCTCATATTCTCCAATGAAAGATGTAGAAAGAGTTTTTGAACTGAATCAAAAGGATGATGAATCTGTTATGACCTATGAAGAAAATTTTACAAGACGTGAAAGGTACGCTTCTGGTATTATTATCCAACCTGAGAGTAAGATCGATCGATTCTTTAGTGGCTTAAAACCAAGTATTCAAAGGGCGTTAGCCATAAGGGACTTCAATAGCTACGAGGAAATCATTCAATGTGCTCTCAAAGTCAAGATGGAAATTGGAGTAACCCATCAGTCATACGGGTTTGATAAGAAGAGGAAAATGGAATTCAAAGGAAAATCTAAAGAGCACACTGAAAGGAAGATGAGCTTTCCCTTATGCTCAAAGTGTGGAAAGAAACATGGAGGGAGTTGTCTTAAAGGGACAAGTAAATGTTTCAAATGTGGAAAGGAAGGTCATCGGGCATTTGAATGCCAAAATAATGGAAAGAATATGTCTAATGATGCAATCAAAGGAAGGGACACACAAAATGAACCTACTACACTTCAATGTTTCAAGTGCAAGGATATGGGGCATTATTCCAATAAATTCCCTAATCCAAGGGTTGTTAATGATGATCGACATAAACAAAATCTTAAGGCTAAAGACAAATTAAATTCACATGCAATTTCTATCAGCGATGTGGAGTATGATAATGATGTGGTGAAAGGTACACTTACCATCCACTCTAAAGTATCAAATGTTTTATTTGATTCTGGATCCAACCAATCTTTTATTTCTGAAGAATTTTCTAAGGGTATCACCGTTTTACCTCAACAATTAGATGTTGAGTTAGCTGTGACAACACATAATGGCACAACGTCGCATGAAAAGTTTATAATTCTTCCCCGATTGAAGTTTGTGGGAAAGTGCTTCCTGTAAATCTTGTGATCCTTCCTATAGTGGAATTTGATGTGATTATTGGCATGTATTAACTTTCTTTATATGGATCTCATATCAATTTCCAAATAAGGGAAGTCACATTTCATATTCCAGATCAATCTATGATCGTCTATCGATGCAAGGATGAACATAACATTCCAGTGGAGATATCTTCCATCTTATGGGTCTTGATTCCACCTAATGAAGGTTATTTATCTCAAATGGTTGGTGAGAAACTCACAATTAAGAATATTCCCATTGTACGGGAGTTTTATGATGTCTTTATGGATGAATTGCCAGGTCTTCCACCAAATCGTGAGGTTGAGTTTTCAATAGAACTCATACCGGGTGCTTTGCCTATTTCAAAGACACCTTATAGAATGGCCCCAATTGAGTTGCAGGAATTGAAGAAGCAACTCCAAGAGAATCTTGATAAGGGATTCATATGCCCTATTGTGTCACCATGGGGAGCACCTGTTCTGTTTGTTAAGAAGAAAGATGGATCAATGAGACTCTGAATTGATTATCGAGAACTTAACAAGATCACTATCAAGAACAAATATCCTCTCCCACGCATTAATGACATATTTGACCAACTACGTGGAGCTCAATACTTTTCCAAGATTGATCTTCGTTCAGGGTATCATCAATTAAGGGTCAAAAGGGAGGATATACCAAAGACAACTTTCTGTACAAGGTATGGACACTACGAATTTATAGTGATGCCATTTGGTCTTACTAATGCCCCTGATATCTTCATGGATATGATGAATAGAGTCTTTAGAGACTACCTTTATCAATTTGTGGTATTCTTTATAGACGATATTCTTGTCTATTCAAAGAGCAAGGAAGAACATGAAGATCACTTGAGAATTACATTGAAGACCCTGAGAAAGGAGAAGCTTTATGCCAAATTTACCAAGTGTGAATTTTGGCTTCAAAAATTTGCATTTTTGGGTCACATAATCTCAAAAGAGGGGATATCTGTGGATCCAGCAAAAACAGAGGTTATCGAAAGATGGTCGAGACCAACAACAGTAACTGAGGTCCTAAGTTTTCTTGGTTTGCCTGGATATTATCGACGTTTTGTGAATGATTTTTCACGATTATCTAATACACTCACCAAGTTGACTCGGAAAGGGGTTAAGTTTGTTTGGATGGATGAATGTGAAGAGAATTTCAAGGAGTTGAAAAGAAGGTTATCCAATGCACCTGTGCTCACACTGCCTTGTAGTGGAGAAAGGTTTGCGGTCTACAGTGATGCATCCATGAAGGGATTGGGGTGTGTTCTTATGCAAAATGATATGGTGATAGCTTATGACTCACGACAATTGAAAATACATGAGCAAAATTACCCAAAATCATGATTTGGAGTTAGCTGTGGTAATATTTGCATTAAAGATTTGGAGGCATTATCTTTACGGAGAAAGGTGTGAAGATTATACTGATCATAAAAGTTTAATGTATATTTTCACACAAAATGAGCTGAATATGCGTCATAGAAGATGGTTGGAGCTGATTAAGGATTACGACTGCTCAATTCATTACCACCCTGGGAAAGAAAATAAGGTGGCAGATGCATTAAGTCGACAAGACCATGCCAGTTTATCCACGATGAGGATCACAAAAGATCCAATATTTATGGATTTACAAAGGATGGATCTTGGAATTATAATGAAAGGGGAAAATCGTATCCTTCTCAAATGAATGTTCAACCATCTATACATGTGAAGATTAAAGAGGCACAGAAAGAAGATGTCGAGTTACAAAAGAAGGTGAGAAATATTCCTGAATTCAACCTTGATTGTGATGGGATAATAATGTTTAGGAATCGGGTTTGTGTTCCTCTCATCCCCGAATTAAAGAAGGATCTGCTGGATGAGGCTCATAGTTCATAATTCTCTATTCATCCTGGAAGCACGAAGATGTATAGGGACCTGAAACAGTACTTCTGGTGGGATGACATGAAAAGAGATGTTGCTGAATATGTCTCTCGATGCTTGGTTTGTCAGCAAGTTAATGCTGAGAGATAGAAGTCTAAGGGGATGTTACAACCATTACCCATACCCGAATGGAAATGGGAAAAAAATTACTATGGACTTTGTCATAGGACTTCCTAAAACATCCAAAGGCAATAATGCTATCTGGGTCATAGTTGATTGTCTTACAAAGTCTACACACTTCATTACTATTAGAGAGGATTTCTCTCTGGATCAACTTGACATGATATATGTAAAGGAAGTGGTAAGATTGCATGGAGTACCACTTTCTATTATATCTGATCGGGATCTGAGGTTTACCTCAAAGTTCTGGCGAAGTCTTCAGCATACTCTGGATACAGAGTTGAGTTTCAGCACTGCTTATCATCCTCAGAAAGACGGTCAGTCTGAGAGAACAATTTATACTCTAGAAGATATGTTGAGAGCTTGCTCTATGGATTTCAAAGGTGGTTGGGATCAACACCTACCTTTGGTGGAATTTTTTTTATAATAATAGCTTTCACTCCAGTATTCAGATGGATCCTTATAAAGCTCTCTATGGAATGAAATGCAAGACTCCAACTTGCTGGGATGAAGTTGGGGAAAGAAAGATATTAGGACCTGATCTTGTTTATGAAATGAAAGAAAAGGTCAGATCTATTCAACAACACATAAGAGCAGCTCAGAGTCGACTGAAAAGTTAGGCCGACAACCGAAGAAAAGACCTAGAGTTTGAAGTGGGTGATAAAGTGTTCTTACGAATATCTCCCTGGAAGAGGGTCATGAGATTTGGAATGAAGGGAAAGTTGAGCCCTAGATATATCGGTCCTTTTGAAATTCTGGATCGTGTTGGTAAGGTAGCTTACCGATTGGCTCTTCCACCTAATCTCTCTCAAGTACACGATGTGTTCCATGTATCTCTCCTGAGAAAGTACATACCTGATCCTTCACATGTACTCAGCTCAGAAGTTGTACCGCTGGAGCAAGATCTTTCTTATGAAGAACAGCCGATAGAGATTCTGGATCATAGTGAAAAAGTCCTATGGAACAAGACCACTCGCTTGGTGAAAGTTTTATGGAGGAACAACCAAATAGAAGAAGCTACATGGGAGCTTGAGGATATGATGAGGGAGAGGTATCCTCACCTGTTTGTTACAAAGTGACAAATTTCGAGGGCGAAATTCAGTTTAAGGGGGGTAGAATGTAACACCCGAGACTTTTATGAGTAATATTTTGTTTTTATGTTATATAAATCATCAATGGAATATTTCACTACACACAACACTAGCTTGTCTTTCTTTACACGCAACCGCGGCCTGCCTCGAAAGCCTGCGTCGTACGCAATACCGAGTTTCACTAAACAACGATATGCTATTAAAATATTATTAAAACTAGCCGTTATGGATAGTACTAACTGAATTTTTAATTTTATAACATTTTAATTCAACTTATACATTTTCTAGAATGAGGTATAAAAGAAAAATAAGTTTTTTTTGTATAAAAGAAATATTTTTCAAAAAATACAGTTTTTCCACCTTTTGATGGCGCACCCACATTAAATTTAGTTTTTGACATGTTTATAAGTTCAATTTGAAAAAATAAAATTCTTCTTTTGAATAAGGGTATAAATATTTACTTTGGATAAATTTTTGATATTTTTCTGATAACTTTCATATTTTGATGGATAGTAAAAATATGCTAATTTTTAATTAAAAACAACTTTTTTCATTGAGATAATTTATATTGATAAATTATAATATTGAATGATTTTAATGTATAAATATTATATATTTTTACCATTTAATATAATGCATGTCATTATCATTAATTTCACATTGAATTCATAGGTAAAAACATTTCAATCTTTGGGAATGTTTTAACTTCTAAAATCTGTTTTCTTAACAACGGGATTTATTTTAAATTAATTACTGAAACTTATATGTTTTGAATTTTGAAAAATGGATTCAATATTCAGATTTAGAGGGTCCAAATTATGTTAATATACTACCATTTATTTTTGGGCATTATGAATAGTAACTACGGTAAATTTTATTTACCATAGTTAAAGGTAAATCGGAAAATTAAGGGTAAATATAAGATTATAAAATTACCCTAACACCTTCCAAAATCTTATTGGATGACTAAAAGTCGACTCATATCACCTAAGGGTCAGATTAGATTTATTTAATGGTCTTTTGTCTTTGAAAACAATTTAATTATTATTAAAACCAAAGAATGTGACAACATGTCACTTTCTTAAATCTTATAAGTATAATCATTTTAATTTTGTGATAAACTTAATGAAACTTCGAAAATGAATTGTCTACATAAAGATAATAAAATTATCTACATAATTGGAATTTATTTATAATTTTTAAGGATTAAATAATTATCATTAATTATGACACAATAGTGATGTTGAAATTATTTTATTAATTAAAATATCAAATAAATGGTTTTAACAATATTAAAATAAATATTATATGAACTATTTAATGTGCTAAACTAATTTTGTAGATACATATTACATTTTATTAATCTATTAATGCTTTTAGTTTGAACATATCTTCTGTATATATTTTATTTAAATTCAAATAAATGAATAGTGTCAAAATTGACACTTGTTATTTTATAAAAATAACATATTATAAAATTGATTAAAAATACCCAAAATATTTGAAAATTATAAATTAAAATTTATATGGTCTAAAATGTCATAAAGTTTCAAATTATGTAAAATTCACAGCACATATGTAATTATTTATAATAATTTAAAATTTAGAATATTATTACCACAAATACAATTAAATTGACAAATAAGGATAAATCAAGTTGATAATGTTCGAAATAAATGCCTAACATGTCTAAATTTTATTGGTTGATGATATTACAACCCTATATCATCTAATATTCTGATATTAGTCATTTTGGAAGTTTTTAAGTGGGGTTTGGATTTAATATAAACAAATATTTCTTATATTTCCAAAGGTGCCCCTCTCCTCCCTTATAAAAGGGAACCTCCTCCCTCTCTTCATCAGACCAATTTGAGCCTTCCAGATCGGCCAACACCTGCCCATTTCACTTCCCCACTTATTTAGAAACCTACTAGAGGTACTGGTCTTATCAAAATACCACCTCTAGTTCCTTAAGAGAAGGTTTAAAGGAGGCACTTCGAGAAAGAGGTAATACCTTCTACCGTTTTCTTCAAGTTCCATTCTTCTTCTACTCCTTCTTATTTAGTTGTTTCATTATGAGGTAATAACATCAGTATCACTCATATACTGATATATTATTATAAATATGAAACAACCCTATTTCACCTCTTATCCATCCTAAGGAAAACGAAATCACCGCGCGTGCGTACGTACGGAATACCGTCTCCACGCCGTGCTGTAATCTATTTTCCACCACCACCTTACTTGGATGAGTATAAGGGTGAAAGTAATGAATATATATAATTATTGTAATGTGGTATTGATTCTGAAATAGTATAAATACACTCCAATACAATTCCACGATCATGGGAACGATATCATCGCTCGTGCGTACGTACGGAATACCGTCTCCACTATGTGATGCGATTCGTTCTACATTATCTTCATTTGCATAATGATTATATAAATGAATTGAATGAATGAATATGATATATATCACACTAATACCATTTTTTAAATGAGGTATCTATAACCTAAAGAGAAGAATAAGAATTTATTCGACAAACACGCATAAGAACAAAAAGTAATAAACACCCGAATACCAAGTAGTAATGAAATATTACTAATAAGAAGCTAAGAATATGACCATATATGATATCATAACAATAATTATGATTCTGGAATAAGTAAATAACATTATTTAAATCATTATACATGAGGTTTGGACACTTACGAAGCATATCAGACCTAAGGTAAGGGAAAATCTCGCAATCTCAATTTTTATCCAAGATTGTTTATACTTCAGAATTTACTGGATAATATTTATCATCCACATCCATGTTTCTTAAATATGTAATATTTATATCCTTATACAATATTTTATATCCAATTTTACCCTTTGGTGAGTTTTTAGTAAAATATACGAATGGAATCTTTTGTCGTTTATCGTACGAGGTACTTTTTGACTTTTCCGACAAAAGTACGAGAAGAATGTTTTCTTAACATATAAGGCATGAAGGGATTTTTAAAACATTATTTCCAAGAAGCTTCCTTTAAAAGTTTTCAATTTTATTTTTAATCAAGTTCTTTTAGTTTAAAATTTTATGACATGTTAAGAAAGGAAAATGTTTTTGGAAGTAGAAAGGATATTTTCCTCAAGAATGGAGTTCAAGTGTTTTATCAAAATTATTTTCCATATATGATAATATAGGGTTCCGTTTCTATACCTATTATTACATTGATTTTATTATGTCGAGATGGAATTATTTTTATGAATTCCTTTATCTTATATTAATTGTTTTATGATTTCATGTTGTTTAAGAATCACATTTTTATTACATGGGTTATGCAATGATGTATGATTTATGAATTTGTAGAACACATAAGAATGGTATCATTATAAGATGGGTGGGACCTATATCTCCCTCCAATGCATTGGGTAATGATTTTATATCTCATGAGATAGAGATGGCTGGAATGGTAGGTTAAACCGGTTCAGTAAAACTGGACTGAAACGAGGAATGAACTCGGTTCAAAATTGGACTTTGTCCACTAAGATAGTCTTGGCAATGAGTCTTGACTAATAAGAAAGGATTCTCTATGATTATGTGTGAATTCCACAAAGTTTCATGTTTTATGTTATGATTATTAGGATTATATTTCATTCCCATGATTTATCCCATGTTATGAAATTTTGATCTCTTTTGCAGGGTAAGATTTCCAAAATGTTATGTTTTTATTTTGATGTGATTGATATTTCTTTTGTTTACCCTTACTGAGCATTTGAGGTCACCCTTTTTTATGTTTTATTTCCCCAGGTCAGGAAGAAGGTTATTATGTAAGATATGCCAAAAGGGACTATAGATATGATGAAAAAAATGGGAGACAGTGTAGACGCTTTATGAACCAGTTGTTTATGTTTCCCAGTTTCTAGAGAAACTATACCTATACAGTCCTTTAATGGTTTTGTTATATGTTGTAATAAGTACACTTCAATTTTGAAGTAATAAAAATGTATGTAAAGAATGGGTCGTTTTATCCCCACATTCTATAGTTATTATTTTTATTATTAATCCCTCATAAATGTTATTTAGTGGTAATCCTAAAGGCGTTGTTAAAAGAAGAGGTATAGTCCTTATACTGACGTTTTCATTTTTTTATTCGTATAAATCATTCAAATAAACTTAAAATATTATAATATAATATCACCAGTATATAAAATATAATAATATTTTATTATATTAATTTCATTATCTATATTCATCTTCTATTCCATTAAATGGGAAACGAAAGTGTTGATTGTGTGTACGGAGGACTACTCCCTCACAATCCAATGTTATTCTTTTTCTATCACCACCTTTCATAGTTAGATATAATGATGGATTTAATGTTTATATAAGATATTTTGTAATGTTATTGTTCTTATTTCTTTATAATATCACTCATACCATATTACTTTTGAGAAAATTGTAAAAGAACAACATCGCACATGTGTGCGACAGACTACAGCCTCATGAACCGATGTGATGCGTTTTTCATTATTATTTTAATTGGAATGTTATAGGGATATAATTAATTAATATATAGTATATTATGAACATATATATACTTATATATTTTTCAATTCACATATAGATTCTTACTATTCATTTTGTGGGGGATACCATAATGTTGCTCGTGTGTACAATAGAATACTGTCTCACGAAGCGATGTGATTTATTTTTCATAAATGGTAAAAATAATAAAATTTTAAAAAAATTGATATATATGAAAAAATATGGATATTTTGGAACCATGATCAATTTAATAGGATCAAAAATACCAAATCAAAACATACATAGAAAAATGAAGCAGCTATTATATGAAACGCGATTGTAACAATGAATTGTTAATAAATGGATAATAAAAGTTCATATGTAAAACATATTTGTTATGACATGTATGATTATAGTCCTTTAATAAATTTATAATAAAACTATATTTACTATACAAGTGTTTTTAATGTTTACAACCGATGTTATGACTTTTCTTACAGGATTCTTATCTCAAATCGCCTTCTTTGGGAAATAAGTTATTTTATGAACATATCTTTTTTATGAGGTGTATAAACTTCTCCTTTAACTTGTAATATAAGGAATATGATTGTATTATTTATATTTAATTTTTGATTTGATGTTATTGTTTAATTTTTCTTACAATTCAAATGATACCAAATTTGTAAAGGTTTTACAAAATAATCCCATACTCTACTAGGATTGAATATGTTTATTCTTCTGATGATGAAATCATAAGATCTATCTCTCATGAAACTCATGAATTTTATTCTCCAATTGTTATATCATGAAATTAAATGTGTTCCTTTAATATTTCTTTATTTATATATTCATTAGTAAAAAAAATATTAAAAATTTATTATACCCATCTATTCGGTTAAAAACCTATTTTCTTCTATATCTATGTTTTCTAAAAAAATCAGTTTTTTTTATCATTTTGAAAAATATTTATTAATGACTTTTTTACCAATTATTTACTTTTTAAAAAGTTTTTTGAAACGAATATCCATTTTTTTCCAAACTAGGACCATATAGAATTTATATAAAATATGAAAGGAATATTTTATCTAACATATAGGTATGGAAGGGAATTTTATGCCATCACGACTACAAAATAGTTTAATGATTCCCTCATATGCATCTAATGTAATTTTTAATGAAATTGATTTTAAATTTTCTTATGTATTAAATTTTTTTCAATGTGGAAAGGGTATTTTCCCTAATAAATTTTTAAATGATCTTTGATGATTCCTTTATACATTTCAAAGGTTATTTTCAAATAAAAGGATTTTGAAAATAAATTAAATTTAAAGAAAATGTTCAAATTTGAAACTATATTTTACTCAAAAAATGTTTTCAATTATTTTAATGATTTATTTATTGGTATCCATATTTATTTTTCAAAGAAAAATATTTTAAAAATGTTTTCTGTTTTAAAAAGTTTTTTTTATCAAAGTGGAAATGGTCTTTTCCTTAGGAAATGTTCCATGTGATACGTCAAATTCAATTTCCATTAAAGATGACATCCTTTGATGTAATATTCTATTTAATACTACTATTATCCAATGAAAATATTCATCTCTAATCTCTAAATTATTTATGTTTAAGATGAAAATATGTTTATGAAACCCATTTCTCATCCACTCATTATTCTAGGAGAAAATAATTATGATATCTACCCCCATTTTAATGTTTTTATATAGGGAAATATTTTATCAATCACATTTTGTTTCATTGTTTTGATATATTGAATTTTTCAGGAATAAAATTTCATTTCATTGGTTATAATATGATGAATTTTTATAATCTTGTGTCACCTATATGTATGCTTTTCATTGTGTTATGGGTGGTACCTATATATCCCTAAAATGTATTTTGTTAAGATTGATATCTCATGTGAAAATCCTGATTGGAATGGGGAGTGAAACTAGTTTAGTAAGAGACATTATCTAGTATTATAGTGTTAGGAGTGAACCTTAACTACTATGATGTTTTTGGGAGTGAACCCATTCCACTAGGATATCATTGTAAATGAACCGTCACTAATTTGAAAACTTGTTCTATGATTATGTTTATGCCCAAATTCCAATATTATGTCAATTAATTACATTCATCGATCATGTTCATTGATTTCATTATAATTTATTTTTTATGAATTACCAATATTTATTATATTATTCAATATTTTTGTCTTTCATGTGTATGGTATGGTTTTCAACTGTTATGATCCTATTCTCTTACACTTATTCTCAAACTATGTTTATTTTATTCTCCAATTTTCCTCTTTTGTAAATATGATCTCACCATTCCATACATTTCACTTCCCCAGGTTATGGTGATTGGTATTACAGGTTATTTGAAAAATAAGGGTTTTACTTATAATTTACCAAGTGGGATATAATGCAGAACTATTATTAAAAACATTTTTACTTTTATAGGTTTCAAAATTCACTATAACTTTGTGATCTAGAGGCCTTTTTATATGTAATGTAATGAATATTCATCAAAAAAAGATGTAATATATATACATGAAAATCCTCATTATTTATACAAAATTCATATCATGGATGGGAATTGTAGAGATATCCAGTGTTTGGTAGGTGATGAAAGATTTGAGAGGGGAAATGGATGGTTAAAACCAAAATGGATAAGGAGAAATGTAAATTCAACCTATATTTAAAGGGTTCATGGTTTGGACGCACATTTTTTCCAATCCAAGAGACAACCACAAATACACACAACCTAAATAGAACTATATGTCTGGTATATGTACATAGTTTGGAAAAACCATTCACATGCCATGTGACACTATAAAATCCTCTCTAGCAGCCCACATTATTTACCCAAACTGTGCAGTCTCAAGTAAATGGTTTAAACAAACCTTTTACACGGTTTTTTTGTAAAAATATTGTATCTTCAGTCCCTAAAGATCACTACAAGTGATAAAAACACATTTCATATACTAGGAAAATTCTTTTGGAAAACATATACCCGTGAAATAATATTTAGAGGATTCAAAACTCATGTGAAAATCCAGAATATTACACTTGATTTAGTGACTTCATGATCGAAACATCTGTGAAAAAATTATCGATTTTTGGTTTATTTGAAATATCCAAATCTAAATTCTATTTAAACCTAACCCCATTTCATTACTGTAGATTTTTATCCCTCAATGTAATAATTTTATTCAGGCTCTTATGATCTCAATACATAGTACACCACTATATGAATAGATAGTGGACCCTTTTCATAAAAGTATACATCACTAAATTTGACTTAATATCACAGGTTGGATAATTATTCTCATGAGGGAACCATTGGAGATAGACATATGATACCACTTTATTCAGTTTCATCAGAAAACACCATAATATCACACCGAACACAACAAAAAAATCTTGTCATAAACTAATCCTAATTCTAGTAGATTTAAAATGGATCTAAGTCAACCTTACTATAAATTTCTCAAATGATCTTGGAAACATACCAATTAATTAATATTTAAAACCCTTAGAATTCAAATATAACATATTAGAATAAATAATAAATATCAAGAATATAATTCATGTGATAAATTATAACATCCTATAACTATTTTCAGTTATTCATAGACCCCTATTTTAGTAGAGCTTTGGTAGGGTATTGGTTGGGGTTAGTTTGGGATGAGGTATTATCAATTTTGGAAAAACTCGACTCGGGCATAGTTGGAACATGGTTTCCCCAAATCATGTACCCTATCATCGAAAACTATGCAACCAAAGTTAGTTGAATTTTTCATGGTTGGCATAAGGTTATTTATTCCATTTATCCTCTTAGTTGAAATGGTGCGGACCATTTAAAAAGATAACATGGCCAGGCCACGTGGTTAGGTCTAACTGTATGGGACTGGACAAGATACCATGCCTATGGGATTTTAAATGATTCAATTTTTTTATTTTTTTTGAAAACCAATATTTTAGGTCCTATATGGATAGTTACGAACCAAAAATAGTTTCTCATATCCATAGAGTTCCAAGAAGGATTATTTGACCCTCAAATCCCTCCCAATAGTGACTTGACACTAGAGGAATGCCCTTCAATATTACTGGGGTTAGTTTCATCATCCTGGTCTCTTTCTCCCAAGATCTATCTTCTACTTCATAGGGTTCCATGGATCCCCATATTGATTAATAGTTCTCGTACCCTTTATTTTGGGATCATAAAAAATGGTTTGACTCCCATTGGTATGATCATTGTTCATCATGTAAAAATCCCAATTAGGATTTTGCATTATGATATTAGTTGATTTTGGTAGGTGGTTCCATTATGATTCTCAAATTTTCGTAACTCTAAATGACTATTTTAAATTAAATTTATGATTTTAATTCCATTAAATTATTAGTATTAAATATATTTCAATGGTTTGAATGAAAGCCCAATTCTATTGAATTGCGAGTTTTGAGAAAAATATTGGTTTTTGGCATGAAATTAGACATTCCCCAATTCCATTGAATTGGGTTGTAATTATGGAAATTTTTAAGATTTATATTGTTTAATTTAAATTGTGGATTTTATGGGATTTTTTATTTAAATATTTTAATTTAATTGTGGAAATTGTTTTGATGGAACATTCTGAAAACTCTCAATTCCATTGAATTGGGGGATTTTGATGAAATTAATGTAATTGAATAAAAGTTATATTAATAAATTTAATTGTGGAAGGGATTGAGAAATTAAATTTATTGGTTTCAAATCCTTATTGGTGATAAATTAATTAAAAATGTATTTTTGGAAACATTAGTGGTTCATCTGTTAAAAAGCCATGTCTTTAAATAAAATACCAATATGGGTTTTAATGGTAAAATTGGCATATTTGAAATGGACAATGGGATTATTTGTATTTTTAGAAATCTTTAAATAAACAGAACATCATTTCTTTGTAATAGGTAACATGAGAAAATTAGGTAGATAGTGAGTTATTTTAGGTGGAACTTTATGACTTACAATGTTCTAAAACTCCATATCATCACATCACATCCCTTACGTGATGGTGATGAGTCATATTTGGACTCTAAAAAAATGTGTGAATATACCTATTTTTCATTTAATAGTGCCGGGTCCCTATAGATCAAAGCTATCATACCTATTAGGCATGTGACCATGATTCTCACTTGTTTATATTTAAAATGTATATATGCCACTGTTGTAAACTATCATACATAGATTTTATATTTATATAATTTTTTTATTTAAAAGTGTTTATTTAATCTATTTTTGAACAGTTCTATTTTTGTAATGAACACATTTCTTTAATGGTTATTACATTATTTGAAAAATTTTTCTATCATTTTAAATGTTAACCATGACTTAATAAAATATTTCAATCATTTGAAATGTAAATCATGATTTGTTTAAACAATATTTTTAAATGAAAACCCTATTTATTTGAAAATTTAATAGAATTTCTTGAATAATTTTATATAGGCATCCATCATGGAATCTTTATTTGAAATCCAACTAGGCGTTGTCTCACACCATACATGTGCCTTTACAGGTTAGTAGATTTTCTACTTCTAGGATCAAGAAAGGGAAAATGACCACTTAGAGGTGGTTCTAGCTGTTGATATATAGACTTGGTGAGCTGCAACAGAGTTGGTACATGGGAGTAGTTTTACTTATTTTACGGTCCTCAGTTATAAATATTTGGTTTTTTATACCTATTTTACTTCTTGTACATTGGTCCCTATGGAGTTTCTTATTTATTCATACTGATTTGTAAATCCTTGTTCCACATTGTTTGTGGAAAATTTGGTCTGAACATTTTTGTGTTGGTGTTGGTGCTAGTCCTTGACCCATGAGAATCGAGATCTCAGTTCCGGAAATGTCTGGGCTGACTAGGTTATCAGGTTACCAGGGTACCTATTATGTTTGAGAAAATGTGGTATCAGAGGTCATAGATTAACTTCTTAAGTTGAAGTCAGTATGAAATGTGAAATCTTGACGAGACTTAGGAGGGAGTTAAAATTGTGTTCCTGACCATCTCTCACTAAAATTAACCTTATGTTGTTAGTGGTTGTTAGGGAAATATATATTGTGGGTTATTTCTTGTCTTTTCCCTAATTTTTATTTGGATTAGACTGAAATCCAAATATGGTTATTCTATCTACTGGAAGTATTTTTTTATTTTTGATCAGTTTGAGTGTTGCCTGAAGTCTTCCTTATTGTCTGCTAATGTTGTATAGAATCATTCCTCCAAGAAGATTTGTGAATTGGATCTTATAAGAAGATGATGTTGAAACATTGCAAGCAAATCTTGTAGTGGATCTGAATCTGGTTAAAGTGATTGTGCATATTGCCCAAGTATTGTTACAAGTATAACCTCTAGTACCCTTTCAGGATCTATATTTAGAACGTTAGAGGTATGTCCTCAAGATTTTATCTCCATTGTAAATTTTATAGAAGTTATCACTATTCAAAGGCTCAAATGATCCTCAAGATGATGACAAAAGGTTGAAAATGATGGAGTGTTTATTTGGGCTCTTGGAGACACCCGATGATATCAATGTGAAGTGTTCCACCTTCATGCTGGATGAACCATGAAGAAGATAGTGGGAAAATATTGTAAAGGTGAATAATTATGGGGTATTTATATGTAAGGAAATTAATTTTATTTTTTCCGACTAGTTCTATCTAGAATTGACGTTGTGGGCCAAGGCTATAGAGTTTTTCAATCTTCAGCAGGCTGATAGGACCATGTCAAAGTCTCCAGACCATTTTTCTAAGAAATTTCATTTCAAACGTGATATTGCACCAAATTAGAATATGAAGGATTGAAGGATTGAATATGGACTTCATCAATATATTCACTCATAGGTTTTCTTGCTGAAGCTACCTTCTATGCTGATGTACTAGATAGGGAACTTACGGTTAAAATGGACATGGCTTAAATGTTAGGGTTATCTAGAATTTCTTTCTCTACGAGTGGTCAAATGGGTTCCTTTATTAGAAAATATAATCATGATGATTCTTGGGGTAGTTGTTGATAACAGGTTCATTCATGAACTCTTACAGAACCAAGAAGAGACCCTTTGACTTAATACCAATGTGGTACGTTAGGAAATTCAAAGAGGGTTTTACCCAAGGCATCCAACAACTGTGGATCCTACAGATTCTTTGAGAAATGAAATAGATTTTAACATTATGTTCCACTCTATATAGTGGAATTATATCATCATGTCCTTTAAAAATATCCCAAAAATTAGATGACCCACAGAAAAAAGGGTTCCAACCAAAAGAATCCAGAACAAATCCACTTCATGTAGTGTAAGATTCTCTAGTGGAAGTAGATATTGGTTCACTGACTATGAGAGGTATCATTAACATATCTTCGTCATTAGTGACTACTCCATTTGATACTAGTGCAACTTATATGATTATTTAAAATTATATTGTTAATATTATTAATCACCCTACTGAGATTTTATATTATGCAATTGATATTATTATAACCCTTGGTTTGAAGAGAGAGATGGGTATCCATAGTCCCACTTAAGACTTCTCTCTATTTGAGGTTGATCTTTTTTGGAGCATTCTGGTTCACAATGTGATACCTTTTGATGTCATTTTCAAGAAGGATTGGCTTATTTCCAATAAATCTAATATTGACTATTATCTTTGATCTGTCTCCTTTATGTCACCCAATGGTGTTTCTCGCGTCTTTCAAAAATAATAGGACCCATGTTCAAGAATGGCTAGACCTTATTATCTGATATTGGGGATGGTAATATCAGTTTTGTATTTTGATCTAAATTGAGAACCTTTAGTGTTGATCTCCAACCAGTTTTCATCGATTTTCCTGACGTGTTTCATTCCGACTTCTTTAGTTATCCAATCGTAAGGGAGGTTGTGCCTTCAATTGACTTAATTACTGGTAGTCAACCAGTTTATGTCACTTATTAAAATATATAACCAACTAAAATGAAGGATTTGATGTCCCAGTTGGAAAACCATTTAGAGAAATTATTCAAACTCCTAAGCATGTCGCTTTGGGTGGGACTGATTATCCTTTCTAAGAAGGCCGATGGTTCACTTTTCCAACACATTGATTACCAAAATCTTAATTGAGTTACAGTAAAGAAAAGATATACATTTTCATGGATTGATGATCTTCTTGATTAGTAGAAAGGGTAAAAATATTTCCTAAAAGATTGTTATTTTCATTGGTTACCATCAGTTGAGAATTAAAGAATATTACATTCATAAAAATTACTTTCAGGGTAGGTATAGTCATTATGAGTACCATTTTATGACCTTTGGTCTATCCAATTATATTATAGTTATAATAGAGTTGATGAACATAATTTTCCATAAGTATCTGGATAACATTTAGATAGACAATATGGATGACATCCTCATTTATTCTATGCCCAAGGAGGTTCAGATGAATTATCTTATAATAGTTATGAGATTTCTGAGAAATCACAAAATTTATGGAATTCTATTGAAATGATATTTTTGGATTTTAGAAGGGAAATTTATGGGACATGTTATGTCAGAACATGGTATTTCAGTTGGCCCTGAAAAGGTAATAGCTATTATGATGTGGGAGAAACCATGAAATGTTATCAAGATTCATATTTTTTTTCTTATCTTTATATAATCACTTGTTTTTAAAGGAATTCCTAATAATGGATTCTACGATGTCTTCTATAACTTTTAAGGGAGTAATTTTTTCTTATAATATAAAATATTAGAGTTCTATTTTTAGATAAAGTGTATTTTTACTACTACTCTAGTTTTGAAACTTCCAAAGGCTGAGCATGGCTAGGTGGTCTAAAGTGATTCATCAAGTACATGCTTAGGTTGTGTTCTTATAAATGCTGATATTTTCATTTCTTATCCTTCTCCATATCTTAGACCAAATGAGAATAATATTCCAACCCATGAAATTTAACTTGAAGATATGATGAACTTGATTAAGAGATTGCAACATTACCTTTATAGATAATGTTATACCATGTTTTCTAGCCACAAGGTCTTGAGTTATATCTTCTCTCTAAAATATTTGAATATCCACTAGTGGCATTGTGTGGAAAACTTTCAATATTTCCATTTTGATATAAAAAATATCATAATGAAAAGGAATGTCATTGAAGATGCCTTGAGAAAGAAACTTATGATTTAGAAAGTGAAAGAATCAATAGAAGAGTGGATTTTGATAGATCTCTTTGTACAATTTCATATTAGAGTTCAATTGAAATGGGATGAGGTTTCCTTGGATAGTGTTCAGTTGAAATCCTATCTTCTCAAAAGTATTCTTTAGGATCAACAACTTGATGATGAGTTCCTTAGCATTAAAGAGTCTATTTTTGGTGTCAAAACCACTATTGAGTGGTTGTTCTCCAAAGATGGAATTATATGATATCAGAATATATTTTTTTTTATAATATTCAGTAAGAAAATATGTGATTGATGATTTTAATTTTTCCTAGTGGGAGGTTTACCCAAGAACCATGAATATTTTTTATGATATGTTTCGGTAGATCCAATCTCTAGGTATGAGATGGGGCATTGCTGAGTTTGTCGCTCATTTCCATACATGCCATGAGGTGAAGGATAGGCACCATAAACCTTCAGGTTTTATCCATCCACTTCCAATACATACTTGGAAGTGTGGTAATATCTCTATGGAATTTATTTGGGTTTCCATATACCCAAATAATGAAAAATGTGATATGGTTTGTGATCGATCGAATGACTAAATCGGCTAACTTTATACCCATTTTTGATACAACCAAATTTGGGGAGTTGGGAAATACCTATGTGAAGGATTTTTTTTTGTTTTCATGGAGTTCCATATTATATAGTCTCTAATATGGATCCTCAGTCCACTTATTGATTTTGGAAAGGATATCAGGAGGCACAGGTATCTCATATCCATTTGAGCACAACATACCATCCACAATTAGTTAGCAAGACAGAAATAGTTATACATATTCTTGAAGATATGATCCAATCTTGTGTTCTCGACTTTGGTTGGACTTTGGATGACCATTTGGGGCTGTTTAAGTTTTCTTATAACATTATTTACATATTATAAATCTGTATGGATCTTGGAAAAAATGATTCAGTTGATTAGACCTTGTTTAGTGCAAGATATGAAAAACAATATATGAAAAAAAAGATTCAATTGACTTTTTAGTGCCTATTAAAAGTAAAAGCTGATATTAGTCATATGATGATCTTCATTATAGCCCATTGGAGTTTTTAGTTGGTGACCAGGTGTTCTTGAATGTTCCACTAGGGTTGGGTCATCGATAGCCTTGCAGGTAATGGAAACTTACACCAAATTTTATGGGACCTTTCAAGGTTGTCGATGAGGAGGGGAATTTTTCACATAGTCTAGAAGTTCCAAAATATCAAATTTCAATATATATATATTGATTCATATAACTCAACTAAAGGTGTATTTATTCGATCTATATCATGTTATGAGATGACATGATCTTGACGTTGGACCTGAATTATCCATGACTGAATTGCTATTCGGTATAGTTTATTATGAAACCAAGGTACTTAATGTGACAAATATACCTTTGGTTTGTGTTCTATGGTAGCATAGTTCAGATATTCATGAAGTGTGGGAGAGGGTGGCATGGATGGGGTAGCAGTGGCATCATCATTTTGGAATTAAAGCTTCTGAGATGGACTTGTGGGGACATAAAGTATATATAGTGGGGAGGTTGTGTCATACTTTTAATATTTTTAGGTACTCCTTGACCCATTTTAGTAGATATTAGGTTGGGTTTAGATTGGGATTATTTTGGGAGGTTGTTTTATGAATTATGAAAAATTTGGGCTAATACACAGTTGGCAGATGGTTTTCCCAGAACATACACCATATCAGAGAAAACCATGCTACCCAAGGTAGTGATATTTTTCATAGTTAGTGCACAATTATCCAACATAAACATCATATTTGTAGATATCATGTGACTGATTTAAATTGATCTCAAGTCCAAGCACAGTTTTTGGCCCAACTGTGGGGGGATGCCTAGGAAACCATGCAACCAAGATTTTAAGTGATTTGATTTTAAAGAAACAAACACTGAAACCCTATTATAGGTCCCTGGCAGACCTTTACAACCCCAAACCAATTTTTCACATCTGTAGAGATCCCATTAGGGATTTATGTCCCCCATATATCTCCCAGAATCGATTTGAATCTAGAGGAACTCTCATTGATATTCTCATGGTTAGTTTCCTTATCCAAATCTCTTTCTCCAACGATCTATCTTCTTCTCTCTAGGGTTACGTATTCCATGTATTGATATATGGATCTACTAAGAAATTTTTTGGATATTATAACCATGATAGATTTTTTTTGTGATCACCATTCTTTGTAGAAAAACCCTAATTAGGGATTGGAGTTATTATATCCATTGATTCTGGTAGGTGTTTGGATTAGGATGCTCAATTTATTTTAACCTTAAATTAATATTTTAAATTAAATATACAATTTAAATGAAATTTAATGAATATAATTGAATTGATTTTAATGGTTTCATTGAAAACCCAATTCCAATGAATTAGGGGTTTTGAGATAAAATATATATTTTTGGAATGAAATTGGAAAATGCCTATTTCAAATGAATTGTGTTATGTTTATGGAAAATTTTGAGATCTATATTTTTTAATTAATTTTTTTTGATGGAAAATTTTTTATTTAAAATTAAAATTTAATTTTGGAGGTAGTTTTCATGAAACATTGTGAAAAACACAATTGAAAACTGATTCTTTTGAATTGGATGTTTGTGATGAAATTTCATAAAAATTTAATTAATGAATTTAATTATGAAATGGATTCTGAAATTTCATTAATTGGTTTCAAATCGATATTTTTGAGAAATAAATTAAAATTTATTGATGGAATCCTTAGGGTTTCATTTGTGTGAAAATTCCCTTTTTTATTAAGAGATCGTTATGGGTTTTAAAGGGAAAATTGGAATATTTGAAATTGAGATTGGGATTAATTATATTTAAATAAGACCTGAAATAAATTTCCCATTGTTTTTTTGTACTTGATTAGATGAAAGGCACAGTTAGTTAGGGAGTAATTTTGTGTGGCACATTAAGACATTAAAAAGTCTAAAATAGAATAGCAACACATCACATATTATAGGTGATGGTGATGATTCCTCTTTTTCCTTAGGCCAAAAGGGGTTTATATACATATTTTTCATTTTATAGTGTCAAGTCCCTATAGCTTAGAACTATCATACAAATTAGTCATATGACCATGTTTCAGTCTTGTTTTTTTTCAAATGTATATATTCCATTGCGGTAAACTATTTTACATGCATTATGAGTTGATATGATGTTTTTTATATAAAAGTGTTTATTTAATACATTTTGTGAAAATTTCCATTTGTTTAAAGCACCCCTTTATTTAAAGGTGGTTCCATCATTTGAAAAGTATTTACATCATTTGAAATGTGAATCAGGAATTTCTAAGGAATTGATATCCTTTTAAATTTAAAGCATGATTTTTAAATATTATTTTAAAATTAAAAATCAATTTATTTTAAATTTAGAAAATTTAATTCGTTAATTTGATATTGGATTCAATTATGGAATCTTTGGATGAAATCTTACTAGGATTTTCCTCACACCCTACTTGTGCCTTTGAGTGTTTGTAGATTATCTATTTCTAGGATCAAGGGAAAAATGATAACATTGATGTAGTTCTAGTTGTTAATCTTTGGACTTGGTGTGTTGTGTCTGAGTTGGGACTTGTTACTTCTTTAATATGTTTCTAGTACTTGGTTAAAATACTTCAGGTTATTATACCTATTTGACATCTGGTACATTTCTCCCAATGGAGTTTCATTTGTATTCATACTGATTTTTAAATCATTATTCCACAATGTTTTTGGGAAATTTATTCCAACCATCATTGTGTATGATTCTAGGTGCTAGTTGCGGACCCTTGAGGATCGGGAATGACCTTAGGGCTATGTCAGGGTCATCTTGGTTTTTATTTTACCAGGTTACCTGGGCTGGTACGTGACATAACTAGTCAAAAACAATATAATCCAAGTATGGAAAAATTCATGATATGATTCCACGAATTTACCAACTGAATCTATTAATGAACTACTAGGATATCACTCTCAAAAAATAAAAGGCCTAGAAAATTCACTTCCTTGATAAAAAAATGATATTTAGAAAGTTTTCCACATATATATTTTTTCCCTCAATATCCTCATGAGAGAAATGAAAGGATCCCTATGTTATTCCTCTATCATAGTAAAAAAAATTCTTCCACAAAAATATCTAATAAATATTCAAAGAATTGATGAATTTTCAAATTCATAAAATTTAGAAACACCACTAGACTGTTGGTATGTCCAAATTGTATAAAAAATAATCCTAATGTTCATAAATTCTATTGAATATTTTTTTAGGAATATAATACCCTATAATTCCTAGATGATGGTACTCCAATCATAGGGAAATCCTAGAAAATCATCTGGATCAAATAATATGATCAAATAGATCATAAATCAGAGAAATGTTAATTTTACTTAAAATTAAAATTATTAACCTTTCAGTAATCAATAAAATGTTAGATAATTTAATTATTTATCTTTCTAAAGGGAAATGATGATGTGCAAGGTTACACTCTTAGATGATTAAATTGATTGGAGTCAGGATCTTGACGATAAAAATTATATTTCATCAAATCAATGTGTGTTATATATTAATATTTTAAGGGGTTGGGGAACATATATGGGAGTTTGTCTAGGGAATAATTGACCTCTATCTGGGTGGTAACCCATAAAAATAATCAAGAAAGACTATAGATTTCCCATTTAGTACATTAAGATGAATATCACATAATTTTTATTTGATGGTGCCATTAAACATTTCCAAAAATCATCAAGATATTATTCTTACCACAGAAACTATAAGGCCCTATTCCCTAGATCTAAGATCCCAATATCCCTGAAAGATAGGAGCAAAACCTTCAAGAAATAGAAACTAAACTCAATGATGAAACCAATTGATTTGGGAATTAAAATTATCCATCAAATCCATGATAATTAAGAGTTCAATGATATAATGATAAAAGACAAGGAAACACCGTATCACCTCATAGTTAGTGATCATAACCCAACCATCAGAACATTCAAATCCCCACACTTTTATAGGGTTGATTAGTGGTTTAACTTCTTGGAGTTTTAGGGTTTGTGTATCATTTGGTGGGTGTTGTTCAAACTCCCGCTGAAGCGACGTCATTTCCGCGCTTGATTCGAGGTAGGTAATTCCATGTTTTTCCTTTCTATAGTCAAATTCATGCTTGGGTGTTTAAATAATTTTAACTCATGTGATTCAAAATTTATAAATATATACCATTAGCTGATTATGGTGTTTTTGCATGGAATTTTCTGAGAAATATTCTTGGAGCTACTCTTTGTTTATACTTGTATGTTATCATGCCAAATTTTCACCTGCGATTTTCCATTTAATTTTTTGAACTTGTTTTGCAGCTTTTCTATACCATGAATTTTCCTGCTACTGCATTTTTTAAATTTTATAATTAGTTTTAAATATGTTTTGAGTCAATTCCTGGTTTGATTCTACAGGTTCTTGATAATGTGCACAATTTTGTTTGTAATTTTAAAAATATAACTCACACCATTATTTCATGCTCATTTAGCTCATTGTGATTTTTTACTTTACATTAGTAGAATTGATAAAAAAATGAGTCTTTGGTATTCTCCTGAATTATGTTTATGTGTTTACGCACTTGGGGTACTACCGTTAGCTTTGTTTGGTTAAAATAGTGTTGGTTTACTTGCTGGAATTCTAAAAATGGGTAAAAATAAAATCTAAAAGGGTATGCCCGTTTGGCTCTTGGTGTGCATTTTGGTGTGGGTTTGGTTTAAGTGGCCATTTGACACATTTTTCAAGTTTCATGTTTTTCATAAAATCTGAAAAGATTTTTTTGATACGTTTTCGGAAAACGGGTGTTCCAAGTGGTTTTAGAGGTGAATTGGAAATTATTTGGTAAATGTATTTGGGGTGTGTAAATGATTTTGGAAATGATTTCTGTAAGGAATGTCTGGCTTAAATCAAAGTTTACATTTTGAAATTAATGGAGATATTTTGTGTTGAGTGTAATTGAGAATGTGATTTGGAAAATGTGTGTGTTCGGATGACAACATGAGGTGTTTTACAAAATGGTTTGAATACATATGTGACGTGACATCCGAGTTGGCACATTATTTAATATGAAATGACTAAATGTGTATTTGGGGGTGCTCCTGTCTAGGGTAACCCTTTATGGGTGAACGCATTAGAAGTGTCCGTGTTTGGGGTAGGCAAGTGCGGTGAGATGAGTCATGTGTGCGAGGGCCTTCCTACTTACATAGTATTTTTATAACCACCATGGGTTACCGGGTGTCTTTTAAATGATCAAGTGATGGTTGCTGACCAAACCTGATTAGATGGCTTGTTACCCCCTGGAATTTTTGTTAGTCCAGGAGGGATTTGCCATAGGATTGGTCAGTTTTAGGGCGGCCAGTTGGTTATAGACATAGGAGCTTCACCATACTCCGGTAGGTGGTTCCAAAACCCTGTACGTCTAGGGGTTGTCTAGGAATGTTCAGGATCTCCCATGGTTACAGCTTGTATTTCTCATATATTTTCTTTTTTATTTTGAGCTACAATGGGTTATTTCTGGCTTGCACTGTTTACCTGTTTTACTCTAGCCTAGCTTTTGTATCATTTATTTTGGGGTTTTTATTAAATAGAAAATGGTTTTGGAATGGTATTTGGTGTGCTTTGGGTTTTGAAATGGATAAATGATGTTTTTTTATTAAAATGAGAAAAACCTACTTTTATAATCGTATTTCATACCGGCATTGATTGATTATTTTGGAAAATGAAATACCTAGATTCAGTGGTTCACTTTTGGCATCCCAACTGAGAAATTAAATGCTCACGCCTATTTTATCATTTCAGTTGTAGGTTTCTTTTGCTCAGGCTTTCATGGATGAGTTTCTCATTATCAGAGCAAGGTCGGCCTTTGGCCGGGAGGTGACCTGAAAGGTCAGGTGGAGGTATGTTAAGTTATGATGTTCTTTTCCTTTCCGCTGCTAGAGTTATTTTTTTTATTGTTCTCCTATTATTGTTTATTTATTCATCTTTATGTTCCAAATCATTCCCAACTGTTAAATTTTGATGCACGACACTGGTTTCCAGCTCCTGGGGATCGGGAACGCCCCTCAGGACTTGCCGCGGACCGGATCGGGTGACCGATTTAGGGTCAACCAGGGTTGGTTCAAGAAAAAATGGTATCAGAGGAGGCCCTTGTTATTTAAGGTATCCAGTAGATTGAGATTTGGAATGTCATGACTCAGGAGGTAGGTACGGGAAGGACGTCATGAACCCTCGCCTGTTCCGCACCTCGAGTCGCCAGGGATAGTCATGGAATTGAGTTCTTGTCTCGTTCTGATTTATTTTTGGATTGAGGGATGAAAACAGAGGAAAACTGATGTTACATCGTGATTTCACATGGAGTAGTAAACCATGGGGATTCCAAGTACATAGTTGAATTTCCTCCTAGTTGTTGACGCTTACATGGGGCATGACCCACTACCATGTCGTCAGGTTAAGCATGACTACTAGTCCCTCCCTCTGGTAGTTTGATGCAAGTTATGCGTCGCCTTGATTCGGGTTGGTGTAAGTGCGCTTTTGAAAATGAAAAAAAGGTTTTTGAAATGAAAAGGACATCTTTTAAATGGATTTAAATTCATGAAATGGGTTTTAAAACAGAAATATCTTGGTCTAAAAATCTTGTGTTTGCTTGGAATTGGTAGATGAGTGGTTTGGGTGCAACCTCGGGTACTCTTTATGACCGTTTTCACATGTGAGGGATGCATTAAAACTGTGTGTTGGTGAGTGTGGATGGAAGCAGATGAAGACATGTGCAAACGTTCATTAAATAAATGAGGAGTGCACTTGTAATTAAAGGCTTGACCTTGTTTTTCTAAAGTGATTTAAAAAAATTATTTTTGGAAATTGAATTTGGGTTGAAAAGCAGACATAGTATTTGGAAAGTGACCTCAAAAGATGGTAGTTTTAAAATCGATAATGAAAAAGGGATTTTTGAGTGGTGTTTTTATTTTCTTATTTCTTTTGAGATGGTTGTTTTTAGATAAAGGCTCTTTCATTGATGTTACTTCGACTTGACATTTGTTTTGGCTTTGTGTTTTATATGCTGTTTAGAAAATGCTGCCCAGAAAGATCGCCAAGGTTTCTAATAATTCATGCCCAACTTTTGGTACTTCTTGGACGTTTCCTATCCTTCATGGTGATTGATGTCCATTAGAGGCATCAGAGTGGATTCAAGTGGTTGAGCGTGTCTTCAGGGTATTGGGAACTCCCAAAGCTATCAGAGTGCGTGCTGTTTTGGGTCTATTCAATGGTCCAACCCGGGACGAATGGGAGTTGTTCGCCCCACCATCAATGTAATTTTGGATGACATGGGATGTCTTTAAGTCCGTCTTCATCCAATGGTATATACTTGAAGAGGTGAAGAAGAAGAAATGAGAAGAAATTATGCGCGTTCAACAAAGCCAACAGATGGTGAAGACATATATTGACCATTTCAAGGAACCGGTGTCTTTTTCTCTGGAGGTAGCGTCGTTGGATTGATGAAGACTTCTCTGTTCATCCGGGGTCTTCGCCCAGAAATCAAGGATCATGTACTCCCTTCCGAGGACCATCATTTCGATAAGAAGGTGGATGAGGCATTCTTAGCTGAATTGGTGTCCAGAGCACTGACGATTGGCAATCTAGCATATCCAGTTTCTTGGGAAGGTACCCTGTCTGGCGAGCAAGGTGTGCCAGAGGGACCTGTTATTAATGAGTCCCTAAAGTGATTCTAGCTTCCAATCCGTCAGACCATTCAGTGGTGTTCAACCAGTGTGGCTGGTTCGGGAAAGCAAAGCTGTCATGTCTCTCCACTCTGAAGACGTGTCATCGTTGCAGCTGTCTAGGTCATCTAGAAATGTTCTGCAGAAAGCGTCGCCTGAAGAAGAAGGTATGACAAGAGAAACTTCAGTGCCTGACTGTGAAGCAGGAGATGCTTCAGCCATCAGGGCCCCAGCCACAGGTCTTGCGGTAAAGCTCACGCAAAGTCAGGAGTTATCGGGGTTGGGGGGGGGGGGTGAAGCTTCGGTCCGAGTTTTGTGTTCCATGTTGGGACTGGAACATTTAAAGACTTTTCATTCTTGTTTTCTACTACTAAGGTTTTGGCTCTATTTTAAGTCCATCGTTTCCTTGGGATATTGTGATGAACATGTTCTTTTGTAGTTCAAGTAGTTTTGTTTGTTGAGTGTAGCTTTTTGAATCATTCGTTCTTCTTCGTGTGTGTTTAAACCTTATGTGGATTGGTTTTGGGTTGGGAGTTCCCATGTTGACCCCCCTCCCCGGGGTGGTGTATTTGGGTTCTAAAGTCTCAGTGTCAGTCGAGCTCTTGTGGTGGGGAGAACCCTCCTGTGTTCTCCCCTCGTTTTATTTCGTGGTTTCTTTATGATCGGTCTGGTGTGACCTGTGGAGTAAAAGTTCATCTCGAATTTCTTAGCTTCTCCATTTTGGATCGGCCATGGAATCGAGTTTTGGACATCTTTGGGCTTGGTGACTTTCTGGGGGCAGAAAGTTTTTGTGGTGGGGAGAATAGTCACACCCTGACCTTGAATGCATTTTTTATTTTAGTTTATTGTATTTGTTCTATACATTTCTTGGTATTGGACCTTTTTAGTTGAGTTCAGGTGGAGACTCGGGTAAATGTTATCGAATTTTAAGACTATTGGGGGAGTTTTTGGCCTGCGCACGGTTGGCGCATGACCCGGTAGACCGTGCGGCCAAACCGTGTGGCTTGCACTGCGTTTGAAATAATAAAATTAAATGAGAAAGAAAATAAAATGATAATAAAATTAAAATGATGTTTAATAATAATGATAATGATAATAATATTATTATTATGATTATTATCATAATTATCATTATTATTAAATATATTATTATTGTTATTATTATCATTAAGTTTGTTATTATAATTATTTTTATCATGTTTTTTATTCATATTATTATTATTATTATTATTATTTCTATTCCTTTTTATTTTTTTTCTTTTTTTTCTCTAACCCTTATCTACCCCCTTCCCCCTGTGCTGCGCGAACTAGACCCCCCTAGCTCTCTAAGCGCACACCAACGAACCGCCTCCCCACGTCCGGCCTCGTTGCCCCGTCGGACCCCATCGCTCCGTCCAGCCCCACCGCCTCACCGTTCGGCCACCTCCCCCATCCAGCCGCGTCTTCCTCTCACCGCTCTGGCCTCCTCCCACTCCCACCATGCTTCTCCGGCCCTGTCGCCTCGCCACACCGACCTCCTCCCGCTCCAGCCGTCTCCGGCCCCTCACCCTCTTCTTCGGACAGTGGCAAACCCCCCCAGCGACGCACAACCTGGAGGACCCACCTGTTTCAGCAGATCAACCCCCCCCCCCCACTTCCTTGGTCGGAGCACGACCAACCCCATCACCCTACTTCCTTCGCACGACTAGCCTCAATGCCCTGCCTCTCTCGCGTGACTATCCCTCGTTAACACCTTTCCCCAATCTAGGGTTTTGTCTTTTTATTTGGGGTTTTTGGTTTTCATCCGGTAGAATGTGGAATCTATGGTTGATGAGTGGTTTAACTTCTTGGAGTTTTAGGGTTTTTGGATCATTTTTTGGGTGTTGTTCAAGCTTCCGCTGAAGCGGCGTTGTTTCTACGCATGATTTGAGGTAGGTAATTCCATGGTTTTCCTTTCCGCAGGAAAATTGATGCTCGAGTGTTTCAATAATTTTAATTCACATGATTCTCACTATAGAAATATATACAATTAGCAGATTATGGTGTTTTTGGGTTTAATTTAATGAGAAATATGCTTGGAGTAACTCTTTGTTTATACTTGTACGTTTGCACGCCAAATTGACACCTGCGTTTTTACATTTATTTTTTTAACTTGTTTCGCAGAATTTTTATACCACTAATTTTCATGCTATAGTATTTTTAAAATTTTAGAATTAGTTAAAAACATTTTTTGAGTCAATTCCTAGTTTGAGTCTCTAGGTTCTTGATAATGTGCCCAATTTTGTTTGATAATTTTAAAAATATAACTCGCACCATTATTTCAAGATAAGTTAACTCGTTGTGATGTTTTTCCATACATTGGTAGAATTGATAAAAAAACGAGTCTTTGGTATGCTCTTCAATTATGTTTATGCGTTTACGAACTTGGGGAACTACCCTTAGCTTTGTTTTGTTAAAATGGTGATGTTTTACTTGTAGGACTTCTAAAAATGGGTTAAAATGAAATCTCAAAGGGTATGCCTGTTTGGCTCTTGGTGTGTGTTTTGGTGTGGGTTTGGCTTAAGGGGTCATTTGACATGTTTTGCAAGTTTCATTATTTTCATAAAATGTGAAAAGGCTTGTTTGATATGTTTTTGGAAAACGGGTGTTCTAAGTTGTTTTAGAGGTGACTTCGAAATTATTTGGTAAATGTATTTGGGGTGTGTAAATGATTTTGGAAATGATTTTGGTAAGGCGTGTTTGGATTAAATATCAGTTGACATTGTGAATTTAAAAGAGATGTTTTGTGTTGAATTTAGATTAGAATGTGATTTAGAAAATGTGTGTGTTCAGATGACAACTTGAGATGGTTTACGAAATGGTTTGAATACTTATGTGATGTGATGGCCCGGTTATCACTTTATTTAATATGAAATGATTGAATGTGTATTTGGGGGTGATCCTGTCTAGGGTAACACATTATGGGTGAACACATTGGAAGCATCCCTGTTTGGGGTAGGCATGTGCGGTGAGATGAGTCATGAGTGAGAGGGCCTTCCTACTTACATAGTATTATTATAACCACCATGAGTTCCTATGAATCTTTTATATGATCGAGTGATGGTTCCTAACAAACCCTGATTAGATGGGTTGATACCCCCAGGATTTGTTGTTAGGCCAGGCGGGCTTTGCCACTGGATTGGTCAGTTTAGGGAGGCCAGTTGGTTATAGACTTAGGAGCTTCACCATACGCTGGAAGGTGGTTCCAAAACTGAGTACGTCCATGGGTTGTCTAGGGATGTTCAGGATATCCCATGGTTACATTTTGTATTGCTAGTTTATTTTCATGTTTATTTTTGCTACATTGGTTTATTCTTGGCTTGCACTATTTACCTACATTACTCTAACCCATCTTTTGTATCATTTATTTTAGGTTTGTTTATTAAATCGAAAATGGTTTTAGAAAGGTATTTGGCATTCATTGGGTTTTGAAATGGATAAAATATGTTGTTTTATTAAAATGAGAAAACCCTTCTTTTATAATCGTATTTCAAACTGGTGTTGATCGATTGTTTTGGAAAATGAAATACCTGGAATCTGTGGTTCACTTTTGGCATCCCTACTGAGCAATTAAATTCTCACTCCTATTTTATAATTTCAGTTGCAGATTTACTTTGCTCAGGTTTTCTTGGATGAGTTTCTCATTATCGGAGCAAGGTTGGCCTTTGGTTGGGAGGTGACCTGAAAGGTCATGGGGAGGTATGTTAAGTTATGATCTTATTTTCTTTTCCGCTTCTAGAGTTATTTTTTTATTATTCTTATATTATTGTTTATTTATTCATATTATGGTCTAAATCATTACCAACAATTAAATTTTGATGCCTGGCATTGGTTGCCAGCCCGTGGGGATCGGTAACGCCCCTTGAGACTTGTTGCGGACTGGCTCGGGTTACTGGTTCAGGGTCGACTTGGGCTGGTTCGTGACAATATGAGTGTATATTGAATATGATGGTCAACATAGATGATATAAAATAATTAGATAAAATTATATCTAATAAATACACGACTATAAAGGATGAAATAAAAACTATACCTCCCATAATATCATGCCTCATATCATATTATGTTAATGCATACAGTGTTGTATAAAGGCACAATGCCAAAAAAACATATTTGAGACTTCATCAATTCATGAGTATCACTATTTTAATGATAATATGATCCACCAAATTTCAATTTATATGACCACGAATAAGAATACTTGATTGTGTGTATCCATATTTATTTTCAGGGAATAATTTTCTCTAAAAATGATTAAGGTGAATTGATTGACCACAATGATGTAAAAATCTAAGTGCTACCACACAGTCAAGATTAATATGGTCATGTATTTCATAGTTGAAGAAAACTATATAGTGTTTTCATGAACAAGACCCTACAACAAATGTTTACATAAACAAAGGACCCTTACTACATTTCCATTTCTATTCAAAGGAACACTCTAGCTACCCACTTCTATAACAGAAGTGCCGAAACACTCAGAGAGGGGAGGGGTGAATCAAAAAGTCATCTTTTTTCTTTTTAAAGTTGTGGATCTTGTTCCCACATTGGTAGGAACTTGTTAAATATGTAAAACTAATGAAATTAAGGAGATGACACAACACTTTTACTTGGTTCACTGTATCTGGATACGTCCAAGGAGCATACACTAATAGTGTATCAATCATACCTAAATTCACTAATCTTTAAATGTTTTAGGATTACAATATTTTGGTCACAAACACACTGTGAATGGCACACTACCTTTACAAGGTTTAGGGATAGCTCACTGCATCTCTCAGATCACTTCTTTAAACTCCCCCTAGCTCATTGCCTTGAGGGATGTCAAACTCAATTTATTGACTTGAAGGTCACATCAATTAATTTTCAATGTAATATTTTTCCTTATTCAGCATGAGACACAAATTTCATCGAAGTCCTCAACTGATTCAATCAAAATCACAGATCAAACACACCAAATATTCCAAATCCTGTCAGACACATTGCAGCACACTTACGCGCAATACCCCAACTTACACAAAAGATTTGAGAATTTTTGGGAAAGATGACATTCACACCACACCTACCTTATGCACAACCATTTTCTTCCACACCAATCCACATAAGAGGTTCACTTGGTCTTTTTATACTAAAGGAACACCTTGCACGCAATATTGACCCTCTTCCAAACTTTCTCTCTCAAATAGTTTTCACGGATACTTAACCGTATTTTTTTTGAAAAATTACTAAATCTTTTTTCGGGGTAGCCACATATTTATAGGCACTTGATGACCCTACCTGCAATATTTCGACGCGTCTTGGTCGGTGCACACAAGATTTTTCATGAGTGCACAAAACCCCTTTTGACGTCACATTGGGAGCACAAAACCTTCCATCCAACATCATCTTCCGCACACTCCATGACTTTACCATTTTTCGATGTTCTGATTCTAAAAAATGTTTTCTGTGCATGTTACAAAAACACCTTCAATAATGCACATAAAAACCAATCTTTAATAAAAACATCAAATCCTTTTCGCACCTTCCTTTGAAAAAAACACGTTTCTCCCTTTTTCAATTTTTATCCCCAAAAATTTGGAAATCACTAGAGAACGACACCACCATTAATATTTGTTTTGGATCAAATTATATGAACCATTTCCCTATAATCTCCCTGATCTTCAATAAAAGGCATGACAATAACATACACATAACATGATCAAACCAATTTATATTGTCAATAAACAAAAACCAAATTAATTTTTCAGAAAAGAACAACCTTGGTTCCAACACAAAGCTCCAAAAAATAATGTCTTCCCACTTATGCATTCTTCATTATTATCCAAATTATCTACTATCATGGAAAAGTTTGGTTGGAACAAGAGAATAAATATTATTGGAATCTCATACTTAATACACATTCCATAAATATAGAATTATGGTAGTCATTAGGTAATAGTTAAAAAGATAGAGGAATAAACTCAATGAAATCAGTTTCAGCTACCCTCACTGAATTAGAAACCAGATCTAGAATCAGAAACTATAGGTCCTTCACTACACCAAACATATATGGTTATAAATTAATATTTATGAAATATTTAAATGTTCCTTAAGTGATGTATTAATTTAATTTTCCCTTTACAATAAAATTATAACATTTTATTCAAGTTCCTTCATTCATATATATAGAAAACCCAATATTTGAGTCCTATGATGTCTTAAAATGAATAATGATTCTATTTATTCTTTCAATCCATTGAATTGGTTCTTGGGGTTCCTTTATCATCACCAAATAATGGTGGATTATTTTCGGTAAACTCAATGGCATGATCAACCATCTATTCCCATTTTCAACCACTAACATAACCTTGGGATTTTATAGTGTAGATCACTATTTCGACTAAAGAATGGCCTAATAAAGGGTTTTCATAAGAAATTTTTTCTATATACCATTACCTTGGATTCATTTATGTCATTTCAAGTATAATTAAAAACTAAAAATAGTAGATAGAAAATTATTATTTGGTAAAACATCTCTAATAAAAAATATGAAGTCTTAAAATCCATAATAGAGCCCAAAAACAACTACAGTCTACAAACATCGGAGAATTTATGAGATAAAGGCAAAGAAATGAAAAAATAATAGAAAACAATTACAAGGGTATTTCAAATAAATAAAAAGTCATGATCTAAATCATGATTAACAGTAATTGAACGTGAATATTTTCTCACGGTTAGAGATAAAATGTGAGATTTTCAGGAACATTTATGCACTTACCAACCATGTCCTAGAAGTCTTACCTTTATTGTAAAAACAATCTCCCCAAAAATATTCACTAATGTAATTTTGTAATGATCCAGTCTTGGACAACTTGAAACATCACCCATGTTAGACCCCTATGAGGCTTGAACTATATTCTCGATATCCATGTGCTGGTGAAAAACACTTATGTAAAAACCAATAAAGAATAGAAACTATTTTACAATGAAAAAAAAATCATCATGTAAAAAACAATGATGAAAAATTAGCATATTGAATGAGGATAAATATGTTACCACAAAACATAACAAAATAATTCTATAAAGTTAATCACATATATAAACCCAAACCAATTAACTTAGTGACCATCTACTACCACAATCACTAACCATGATGAAACGAAGTCAACCAAGGGAAGTCATCAAGCTACATGACACCCTTCCCATTATCCAAAACTTTTAAAAACAAATCTATAAAATCTCAGTTTAATATACAGGGTTTTACTATAACATTTAGTATTATACCACCATGAATCTATACAATTCATTTCCCAATATAACTATCATCTCTTTAAGTAAAATATTACATTTTCTATAATAAAATGTCATTTTAATCGTAATTTATTAAAAAAATATGTTGGTTTATTTTAAAAAATTAATATTCTAATAAAATTAAAAAATCATGTTTGTATATAGAGGTCAATAATAGAAACCGACCTTGGAGAGTCATAAAATAGTAACGTGAGCATATAAGAATGAAACATCACCATAACGAGTAAACAAATCCCAAATTGGGCTATATCCAATTCTAATACATAAATAAAACCTGAAAGGAATACTAGATATCATAATGTGAATCACAATTATAATTATTACAACTAAGTAATGCCATTATCATAAAAATACCACCAAGGGTTTCCAAACTCAATATTTTTTTCATACATTCAAAACAGAACCTACTAAACATTCCCATGTTTTATGATTTCTCAAAATGGTCCTTTAAACAAAGGAAAAAAATTCTAAAAAAAATTCAGTAAATTTACGAAGCATGAAAAATTATTTTAGATTAAATTACATATTTGAGATATATATATTCTAACACATGAAGTGAGTAAAACTATTTTAAAATTTAGAAATATTTTAAACCATTTTCCATACCACCAAGAGTAAAGTTATATATAAATGTACTCATATATTCCCAATCAATCATTTTCATTATATAAAATAAAGGTAAATTATGGAACTATATTGTGTTACATGAGAATGAACTATTGTTTGGAACCTCATACATTTCCAACGAAGGAAACAAAGTAACATTAAAAAAGGATTATTGGAAATGAAGTGACTAGGTCTACTAAAAACAACATCCATAATAATTATCATTAATTATACAAAAAGTTTTATAGTTCTATCCATAATATCCTTAATGAGTTTTAACACATGAAGTAATAGAGATTTTGAGGGGAGATTCAGAAAGTATAGGAGAAAATGGGGGAAATTATAACCATGCCTCTAAGAGACAAACCATTATTGAAGGATAATACCTATGATACCAAAGGGAGATCCTTGTTAAATTTAAACAATGGACGGATGGATTTAATGAAATATTATGTTGAGTTTAGGTTATTTATAATAAAGTTTAATGGGTTAATATTATATTTTAACCAAATAGGTATGCCCAAAAAGGTAAGTATGCACATTTAGATAATATATTCTCTTACTATTTTCCCCCTTATGTCCATTGAAATCAAAAGCGTATGATTTCCTAAGAAAATATGAATTGTTCAAAAAACTATAAATAAGTCATGAAACCAATTCATGCACCAAAACCAATCATACACATAGTTTCCCCATACTTGGAAATGGTTAGAAAAACCTTATTAAAACCTTTAGAAACACTAATGTGGTTAATAGTTCTGTATTTCATGGTTGTTTTTATGGATTATGTTTTGAGAAAAGGAAAATATTTTTGGAAAATTTGAATTTTGAGAATTTATGGGATGGGTTGTTCATTAAACCGAGCATAATAATGTAATTTCATGATATAGAACACTTCAATGTGTGGTTTTTAGATTTTGGTAAAGGCTTGCGGGGTTCGTCTAGTTTATCATTTTGTTTTGGGAGCGTAAAGTCCAATATATCTCATAATTTGGTGGTCTAAAGAAGGTGCACAGTTTTTCTGAGAGTGTTCCACCCCCAGGAAAAAAATGTACAACTTCAGTATGGGATCATAAGTTCCCCACAAGGGATGTGAATGGTTTACCCAAACCGTGGGCCTATCTCACATGGTTAGTACCACTTAGGAAGTACCTAGGTACTATTCATCATACAGTTGGTGCATGGTTAGGGAAACTATGCAGTGCAAACCATATGTGGTGGGTTCATTAGGAAGTTAGTGCCACATGGTTGGCACACAATTTTTCCAAACCATGTGGCCAAAAAATGTGACTCTATGTTTATGAAGAAATTACCAAAATTCGTTTAATGAGAATTAATTCATTCAAAAATTTATTTTCTTCTCATGAGTAGACAATCCATCACCTATTCCTCCCAATGATCATCCAAATTCCTCCACCTAGGGATCCTAATATATCCTCTTTCTAAATTCTAAATTGAATGTTGTCACTCTCTATGGACCATTCTTAGTAAGATCTCAAATCCTCTTTCTTCCTTTAAGTGTTCTTCATTCCATATTTTTTTATTTTCTTTTGATCTTATTTGACTTATTTTTAGGGAAATTGTAAGTTTCATAAATTTCATCCAAACTAGTTCAAATACGAGATTGATATTTGAAGTGTAGACTATCCATGGTATATGGTAGGTGTTATAAGACATTTCCCTAAATTTATGTCAATTTAAAAATTAAAACTGTTGTGCTACATGCTATCTTTTTCTGCCCATTGCCCCGAAAAAAAAATTCGTCTTTTTATATTCATATTTGTGCCTTGTGTAGATTCTGTAGACTGTTGTTTAATAATATTAGGATTCCAACCATGATAGGGGACACCACATGTTTATGCCGATAGAAATTTCACCTTTTAATTAGTTTATTAAGTTATTGGAACACCTTCTAAGCATTCATCTTGAAATAATAATGTAATTATACCTTATGGGAAATTTCCTAGACGATAATGGTCCATCATAATTTCTATGATAAACCATATATAAATGTTTTGATTTTATGGATAGGTTCTAAAGTGTTTTTTTAGTGAGAATTGAGTTATTTTTCTTATATTTTGATGCATAGTTGTGATAAAAGAGTTATTTTATATGCTATGTCATGTGTTTAGGATAAAATCTCTCGGATGAGGTGTGATATCTTATAAGATAAAAAATTGCGATTGGTTGTCCAAATAATGATTGTCTTATCGAGTTGTTATTTTCATATAATTTTATCATTGTTAGTTAAATGGAATGTTGATTACTTTTCCCCTATTGATATTTTAAAATTGATTTCCCCCTCTATATTGTAATTTTTTAATGAACTAAAGGTCATTCTAGGTGCTTGGAAAATATTATATTGAATATCTTAGACCGATCTTACCTAAATAACTAATGAACGAAGATCATACTAAGGTATTGGCTTACATAATAAATGGTATTTACCATGAAATTAATTTCACAATTTTACCATTTTACCTTATTAGTACCTATTTGGTCCTAGTTAAATGAATTTCAATGTTTTGGTAGATTCCATGGAATGTATTAATGGAATGTTTTTTTCATGATGGTTTGTTTATTTAAATGAATTGGTTGTTATAAATGTAAAGATGTATAAAAAGGTTTTTAATACCACTCCTCTTTCTATAATTATAAATCATGACCTATGTGAATTGAATTAAATGTTTTAATTGACATAATTTATAAATGGCGGAAAGGTTAAGACATTAAATTCATGATTATGTATATGATTAATTCGAATTTTAATAAAAGACACAACAATGGAAATAATGGGATTAAAAAATTTAAATCATGAGAGAAAATTCTACATGATTGTTATTATAATTATGATGATGCTTTATACATAGGTTATGGAATGATGGTAAGGGTTCAATTGAGTATGGAGGAATCTGGCTCCCTTGAATCAAGTTTTGAGTCATGAAATCTCGCATCATTGATAATATGTGGATGTTGGGTATGATGATCCATGTCCTTTGTGAGTGTTGGCAAGATAACACACTCATGAATTTTAGTACTATTATGATGGATCACTCCCTATCAATAGTGTCTTCAATGAGGTCTCAACCTCTATTGGGATATTGGACATGATACATATTTCATGAGATGTTAGGATCCCTCATACAAGTTATGGATTATTGAGTTACACACTTGTCCATCTAGTACCTAGTTGTACAGGTATATGGACACTTACATCCACACATACTTGGTTTATATTGGTGGATTGAATATATTAATATACTATATATAAATATATCATTACTATATATATAGTAATTGATCGAAAATCTTATTCTAGTCATGAGATGAAGTAGGTAGATCTTCCATGTATTTTTTTGGAACCTGAGAAAGTTGGTATTTACCTCTAAAATTTTGTTTACTTATTCATATTTCCTACTAGCGACATTACTTTATTTTATATACTTGTTTTATAGGTAGACACCATGGGTTGTAACATACTCAGATTTATATATCACACCTTGATCAAGATTCCATTACACTAGGGTACCAAAATAGATAACATGTTCGTATGAATATAGATCATTGATTGTGCTATTTTTCCTACTCCTAGGAGAAAAGAGTACTAGACTGAGTCGGTGCTTGTGATGATCATAGAGTTCCCCCTTGAGGATTTTATATATTTTATTTATTTAGGTACTGTACTATATATTGTTTCCTATTGTATGTCAATTATATTAGTAATGTATTATCATTTGTACCTTAATCAATTATTATACATTAGCATTGTCCATTTTATATTTAGTTTATATTATTCATATAATTCTCTTTCTTTTAATTTCTAATTCTTCCCATATTGTTTATTATTTATTATCTCATACAAAACTATGATGCATGGAACATGAGGGTAGAGTCTCCCCTCTATCACCTCTTTATACCATTACTGCTAGTCGGCAGCCTCTGGTACAAAGGGTGGCATGCTTGAGTCCCTATTAACCATCAGTATGACTACCATCTTTATGGTTAGTTAGGTCAAGATGTTAAAATGTGGTATCTGATCTTTCTTTTCCATTATGTTACAGTTTTGGGATATTATATTGTAGACTAGAAATGGGCCAGTGCTTAGTAAATATTCTTGTATAGGACTCATCACCCCACCCATGAGGAAATTTCCATGTGGTCTGGGATTGGAATACTGTTCATACTATTCTTTGTTATAGTTGATAATGATTTCACTTTGAGTGATTAGTGTACTTTCCACTACAAATCAATTTATGATATTTATGGTATTTTTCCATTTGTCTAGTGTACCTAGTAAGTATCATTACATGAATTATTATTAGAACATAGATATTTACATTCAATAAATATTCCATGCCATGTAGTTTCATATGTACGCTACTTGTTGGTTTTGATTGTCTTCCTCGAATGTTATTCCATGATTTTCTCTACATTAGCATGCCTTCGTATCTAACATGCTTGGGTGGTTTAATTATCTTGTTATTCCAATGTATCCTATCTTCATTATATTTCATTCTTTCGTGCATATTATAATACTTTATATGTTTACTTCTTATGATAACATGCTTAGTTAAGATGTTTTAAAATTTGTTGCATTGGATGAATATATTGGATGTGATTAAATGGGTACAAGTTTTCATTAATAAGGTTTATGAGTGCCTTATAATTGGGAAATGGTAACTTGTGTACTCAAAAAATAATTTTTAGATATATATAAATATATATCATTGTTAAAATGTAATGTCTGCTAAAGTGAAATTATTAATGATGAAGGATTTCAATTAATGGGATCCAAATGACATCCTATAATGTTTATGGGTAATTTTTGGATTGATAGATGGAAACCCATAAGTATAAATAATTATATATGAGCATGATATATAGTATAATAGTTATAAATGTAAAGGATTTTTAATTTTAATCCAAAATTATATATTTTCATTTATAATGAATTAAGAATCTATCACATGAGAATGGGAATCATGTGATTAATGTTCAAAATGAACAAGTGGGCCCAATTAGGTAAGCTAGGGAAGTATTCTTATGATATGACCCACTATGGATGTTTTGAAACATTAAAAATTATGAAACTGCTATTGGGTTGCATTCTCATGAACCCAGTTTGGCTTAATAAGAGTCTCGTAGGTCACCCTATCTTTTCCAATGAAATTTAATTTTGTAATTGGTACCTTATGTTCTATTTTAAATATTTTAAATGTTTAAATAATGAATTTATATTAATTTTAGGGATTAATATGGATTCAAAATTGGGGTCTTTTTTGAGACCCTCATGTAACGGAATTTTAAATTTCTTTGTGAGTTCACTTGGAACTAACACATGATTTTTTTCTATAGGCCTCTATTCCTTATAAGATGATCTTAAATGATAGGAATATTTCCTAATATAATCCTTTTTGCATGAATTAGTGATAGGGTCAATTCTTGTTCTTTATAAGGTGTTATCCATGGTAGGTAGCAATATTATAGCTTAAATGCCATGCTAAATTCTATGATGTTTCTACCTTATAATACTATTTGAGTGTCCTTTTACCTTGAAGGAAATTTATTCTCTAAATGAAACCCTCATTTAGATGGGTAGTCATATAATCATTTAATTGTTATATGATTACGAGCATCGAGTAATTCTTAGTTTCAGTAGGATAGACATATTAATTGAATGTTTGGCCGCTTTGTAGGCCGTGTGACACTGTCTTATTCCGTAGTGATAGCAGAATTGGTATGTCATCATCTAGGATTATATTTGTATGGGAAAATATAAATATGGGTTAAATATATGGTATGGATCACTAGATACTTGGATGCACTGGAAGCATTGCATATGGATAGTACTGAGGATTTCTCATCATTCTTCTGAAACCTCGAGGTAGTATGCCTTCACATACATGGTCCCCATCGAGTTGCTAAAAGTTGTAACAATCTAAGCTAGCTTGGTGAAATATTTGATACTTGAGATTTCGAGTATGTTATTGGGTCATCTCCCATGGAGTGTGACTTGGGAGTTAATGGATTCATGTTTTTTACAATTCTCATGGTGAGTTCCTAGTGAATCTTGTGACTTTACCCATAAGTCTATTTATTTTTGGTTTTCATTCCACATGATTTGATGTGGTGATCATGACATAGAAGAGTGACACAGATATGTTCATGACCTAGAGCCCTTATGAGAGGCTTGTATGTATCTATTCTGTCTATGACTAGAAAATACTAAGGTGGAGATCATCAGGTCAATTCTAATGGTTGTTTACCCTTATATGTATAAGTAACACAAACAAGGAAGACCACTTTAAAATGATCTATCTTCCTTGAATTCCATTAATCATGGTAAACATGAATCATGTTAGTACTCACTCAACATCAGAACATTGATATGGTTGGTTGTGTACAAAACCCTTGAGAAACATCATTAGTATTGGATGTTAATTAGTGGTTATGGGAGAACGACCATGGAATGCCTCATGTGGTGAAGGTTTGTGATCGGTTTGTGTCAATGCGTCGGCAGGTGTAGCCAAGATTCATATGAGATGTTGACAAGTAGAAGTTCTACTACTCCTCTTTTGGTTTTTATGGCAAACTCTTAGTGTAATCTCATTTAACAATGACCATTTATCCAATCATTATGTCATACATAATACAGTAAACGAGAATCAGTCTTAATCTATGCTGAACTTTTATATGTGGTCGCAATATGTTGGGTTGTTTTCCCAGTTTCTCATGCTGATGATTGGTTCTTATCAAGGCTTGGTTAGCCCTCAATGATACATGGGTTCCCATGTAGAATCCCTTATTATGGAATCTTGTACACCAGCCTCAATTCCATTACCTGGCCACTAGTCATATGCCGCTTGGGGCTCAGTCATGTTTTTGAAGTGAACATTGTGGGCTTGGGCCAAAGTCTCACTTCTAATCATAGAGTATCAACTTCCTTGATTTCATCAATTAGACTGAAGTTATTTGAATATGATGTTATACCAACCTTTTGATGGGTTTTAGAGGTGACATTTAAAAGGGTGTTGATTCCGTTGTTCTGTATTGGGGTTACACCCTTGTACGTTTTTAGTTGTGAAAAAATTAATGGTTATGTGATTATTGAGACATATAACGTCACAAGATGTCTGGTATGGGCTACAGTGAATGAGGTCATTATAGAAATTTGATTCTATGGAGTAATTAATTGTAGTTCAGTTTGTATTAAGTCACCCTTCTAATATGGTTCTCTCAATAAAGGTTAGTCAGAGATGGATCTACTCATTACCCCTCATGTTCATTGAATTCCGACAAAGGGAACTATTTTAAAAAATGTCACAAGGATCTATATAGTGTGGTGTCACGGTTGGATACTTCATTCATGAAAATATTTAATGACCATTTTATATTAAGTTTATCTATATTTGACCCTTTATTTATTATGATTTCCCTGATATGACCTCAAATGTAATCAAGAACTAGTTAAATAAATCACATGTGTAGCATCACTAAAATGTTTGGAGGCATGATTTTCAAAAAATTATGATGGTGGAGGTTTTTTGGATTGGAATTGATAACTTATAATGTTAAGGACCATAGTGGGGAGAAAATTAGTTTAAATTCATTAATAGATGATGAAGTAATCATGTATCTACCAAACTTTCTCATGTATGCACTATGTAGGCGTTTCAGTTGGAAGATGAGCATTGGATCGGGTTTTGACAATGTAAGTGTATTTTATTTATGAAATTCACAATGGTCCATTGGTCTCTTAGAAATGCATAAATTCCATTTAAATTACACATACTGACCCTTATTGGGTGATTTATGTTTTCTTTATTCTTGAATTCTCATCGGGTAATAGAATTTATAAGTTTGGGAGGGTGTAATGACCTGTGTCTTTAGCCAATGTAACGATTCCATGGGAATTTGGAATTTGGGAATCTACTTCACATGCCATTATTTGAACCAAGCTATAGAAAATAATTATAAGAATTTTATCACTTTAATTTATTATTATTAGACATGGTTAAAAGCCTGATGGTTTACTTGAGTGTCTCATTAAATTTTGGAATCATCAGGCCCTGCAAATCCAATTTTTGGTGGTCTCAATAGGTCACATAGTTTTTCCAAAACCATTCAACCCCCAAACGAAAACCATGTTTTTGATGTAGGGGATAGAAGTGCCCAACATAGAATGTGTAAAATTTACCCAAATTGTTCACCTAGCATGGATAGGTAGTTCCACATATGTAGTAACTACGAACTATTAATTGCATGGTTGGCGCACTGTTAGAGAAACCGTGAGGCACAAAATGTGCAGGGTGGGTTCTATAGTAGTGGGTGACACATAGTTGGAACATGATTTGGCCAAAACTGGAAGATAAAATATTCAATCTAGTTTTGAGGGTGAAACTACCAAAATTCTATTAATTAATTTTAAATATTTATTCTTCTTCACTTTCTTCTCCCCAGTAGTCTATCCCTCATCTCTTCACATATATGAGCTCTCAAGATCTTCTATATAAGGATATCAATATCTCTTCTATCCAAATTCTGAATTGAATGTCGTTAGTCTCTATGGATCCACATTGATAATATCTAGAAGCATATTTATTCATTCCAATGTTCATCATTTTATATGTTGAAATATTCTTTTGGGATATCATTTTCCCTATTTTCAGGACCACTGTCTATTTTATCGATTTCTTCCAAACGAGACCAAATGAGATCTTGATGTTGGACAAGTAGAATACCCATGGTATAAGGTATGTGGTCTCCATATTCCACCATTAATTTTCTATATTTTTATAAATTATAATTGTTCCACTACACAGCAACCTTTTACATGCATTGCCTTAAATTTCTTTCTTCATTTTAAATTAATATACACACCTTTTCCAGCTCTCATTGATAATTTTGTAATAATTTGAGGATTCCAACCTTGATAGAGGATACCCCATGGATGTACTGACTTATTTTTCCCTTTTTAATTAAATTATTAAATTCTTGCAACACCTACTAAGAATTTGACATGAAATAATAGTAGAATAACTATTGTTAAGGAATTTCATAGATGATAATGGAACCTCCTAAGTTCCATGCTGAACTTTATTTAAATTTTCAACATTGATTGATAGTTTATAGAGTGGTTATTTAATGTGAATTGAGTTTTGATTCTTATATTTTGATGAATAATTATTATTAATGTAATTAGTTTACAAAAATGTCACGTTTTAATAATAAAACCACTAGAATGAGGTGCATTGACATTTGGACTAAAAATTATTGACTGATTTTTTAAATTATCCTTGGCCATATGGTGATAGTTTTTTGGCATTCTTTTTTCATGGTTTGTTAAATGGAATTTTTATGACTTTTTCTAAATTGATATTCTTAATGTGAGCTTCCCCTTATATATAGTAAATGTTTAGCGAACCAAAGAACCTTCTAAGTGGTTGGAAAATCTTAAATTGAATAGCTTCATAAGATCCAACATAAATAAATAATGAACAAAGCATGTCATAAGTGCTTTGATTGCATAATAAATTTGATTGCCCATGTATGTAATTTCCCAATTAAAACATGGTACATTTTATTTAACTCTTTCATCCTTGTTAAAAAAATATCCATGTTTTGATATATTAAATTTTATGTGTTAATTGAATAGTTTATACATGATGGTTTGTTTATTTAAATGAGTTGATTTAATAAATTGAATGAATTATAAAAATGGTGGTAATACCATGCCTCATGTTATAATTTAATAAGAGTGGATTATGTGAATTGAATTTAATGGTTTAATTGAAATAATGTATAAAGGGGGAATTCCACATCGTTTATTGCATGGTTAAGTACATGCATAATTTGAATGTTAGTCAATACAATACCCTTGATTATAAGGGTATTTTCAAATGTAATTAATGATAGGTAATTCCTCCTAGAAGTTATAATAATAATAATTACACCTTATATAGAGGATGTGGAATTATGGTAAGGGTTATTTTTAGTATGGAGGAATCACAATCCCTTACATCAGGTGTTGATTCTTAACATCTCACACCATTAATACTATGTTAACGGTGGGAATAATGTGTCATGTCCATTGTGAGTGTTGGAATTAAGACACACTCATGACTTTGAGTGTTGACATGATATCACACTCTCCATCCAAAGTGTATTTCATGAGGTATCATACTCTATTGGGGTGTAGTAAATGTACCATATTTCTTAAACATTTGCGCTCATTTGGAATGGTTAAAGAATACTATGTTATGCCCTAGTCCAACCAGCACATAATATTCAAGGTATTTGGCCACTGACATCTACAAATACATGGTTTTTATTCGATGATACAATAAATAACTATATATATATCATAAATATATATATATATATATATATAGTTACTAAAGAGACATTTTGTTCAAGTCGTGAGCCTGCGTAGATAGATCCACCATGTGTCCTTCAGTAATAGGAGAAGGCTGGTATTTTCTTATGTAGTTTTTTACTCATTCAAATTACATTCATAGTGCTTTACATTATATTCAGAGACCAGTTTTAGTTATAGATACTATGGTTGGTAACCAGTAGGTATATATATATATCACACCCTATTAGGCCTCTATTTCACAGGGGTACCCAAGTAAATATCTTATTCTCAAGACTGTGGACCATTTCTTGTGTTGTTTTAATTACAACTGAGAGTTAAGAGCATAATACTAAGCATGATATTAGGATTCTCATGGAGTTATCCCTGAGGTTTTTAATTATTTTCTATAAGTGTACCATACTGTATATTTTTTCCTATTTTATGTCTACTATTTTAGTTATGTATTATGATTTGGACATGAATTCATTGTTGTACATTGGCATTGGACATTTTATATTTAGTGTATATAATAATTCAAGTTTTCTATATTTTACATACTACTAATTCCCTTATTTTATATAATCTATTATATGATAAATCAGTATGCTACTTTGGTCATGAGGGTACAGTATCCCCGCAATCACCTCATTAGTCACTTGCAATTATTCGATAGCCTCTCGTGTACAGGGAGGAATGCTTGAGGAAATACAACCCACTAGTCTTGCAACCATCTTAGTGTTCAGTTGGTTATGCATGTTATAGTTACCATGTGATTCATATACACTATGTGAAGACCATTAACATGGTTTATTTATAAAAAAATTATAAATATAGACCCTAAAATCTCAAAAATATTTATAACCGTAATAAAGACAAAATAATCTAAAAAATCCCTATGAAAGATGTGTCGGGTATGGTCTGTACTTACTTTATTAAGATATATATAACATATCATGAAAATTAATGTAGAAAGGTTGAATTTCGACACAATATTCCATAACTCTAATTTTTTCATGTATTTAAAAATTCCTAATATACATAAGACATAATTTCCCATTCTTTCGTAACCTTATAACAATGTTCCATGAAGATACATAAATGAAAACATTATCTTTTACATGAAATTCTAAATAATTTCATTTATTATTGAAATAATATTTTAATTTACATTGATATGTATTTATATTATTTTGAATAAACTTCAATTTCACCATTGTCTCCAAAAAATGGAAATTAATTGAAACATGCATTAACCAACCTTATCCCATTATATTAGAGTATGAATTTTTTTTTATAAAATGTTTCTAATTGTACAGTTTGAATTATTGAATGGAGGCTTTTATTATATGAAAATTACAAAAAAGGAATATAATTATTCCATATACCTTTAATTTCAATAATTAATGAACTGAATATAAATTCTCAAGTTTAAATAGTCTGTAAAGACTACCAATTAGTTTGAGGGTGATAGTCAGTACACAAAATAATCTTAGTATTGAGTACCCTCTAAAGACTTTTTAGGAATTTTGATGTCTAACATGGATCATAATTTGATACAATAAAAATGGGTACACCCTAAAGTCTCACAAATTCATTAATATAGAGTGAAATGAGGTACTCAATAGATACATTTTCCCATATAGTGAAGCAATATGAAAAATTGGTATGGTGATAAACAATAATTCATATAGAAACACTCACTCTATGAAACATTATAAATCTAGTGGATATATACATAGTAATATCATCCCATTTCCACAAAGGATTATGTATAGGATGAATGATTTATTTTGGATGTTGTCTCTCAAATTTTAGATATTAATAGACTAAGAAACATGATAAATGGTTTTCCATTTCTAGTTTTATATTATACAACTAAAATGTTCCTTTAAATCCTGGCATAGTTCAGTGCTACCTAGGTGTATAGAGAAATTGGATCTAAGAGATTTATCTAATAATTATATTTTAAGCCCATTTAGGGATAAAACTAATATCTTTTTTACAAATATCAAAATACTAACTTTATAGATGAATTACACTGACTTTTCATACCTCATGGAATTAATTAATTTTGAATATTCTTATAATCCATATGGAAACTTTTTATTTTATGAAAAAAAGTAAGATTATAAATCTTCTGGAGAAGATGTGATATATATACTTCATTAATGTTTTCCATATATATATTTAATAAATCCATGTTTATATGAACTTCCAAAAAAATAATTTTAGTAAAAAATCTATGATGTTTTCTACTGAACACATTAGTCACCTTTGTTTTATATGTAGGGTGGTATTTTATTATGCAATCACAATCATTGAGTGGTTATATCCTTAACATTCCTCATTTGGTTGTCTTAATATGGGAATATATATTTCAAATTATATGGATCCATATATATTTTTAAATATATACCATAACGATAATGCCTCCGTATATTCAATGTGATGAATCTAGATTCCAACTCAATGTCATGGGTTGGATAATTCTATTAATTAACATTTAATTACATTGATTCAAATGCAACAACTCTATAATTAGGGATAATTATATATCCATGTACATTATTTTATTCATCACTAAATAAAAAAATCTATCCCTCGATAATGGTAAAGTAAAAATTGGTATATTTTTCAATGTCATTTTTAATTATTCAAAACATTCATTATTTTTTCTATATGGATATAACCCCTTTATGTGTCTACATAGATAATGGGTTATAAAATCAAGAAATTTTTAAACAAAGCAATGACAATAGTATTTTATTCCAACCAAACTATATACCTATATTTTATATATTAGTGTTGTCCAATCCATAGCCATGTTTTCCTCTAAATAATCAATTGATATTCTACCATTAGATACAATATGTCCTATAAAAAACATCATTACACCAAAATTATCATTTTCTAAATTTTCTATACTACTCATTTTCTCTATGAGTTGTTAAAATTATTCAAAAATTACTCTTATATTGATTTTATATTTTAGACTATATTAGGATAACATTAAAAAATACCCTAAAAATTATTGATATAACAATTGAATTCTATGTTAATCTGATCCATAGAAATAAATGGTTCATTAGACAATCCAAATGGAATTACTATATATTCATAATTTTCATTCCTCATATATAATGTCATATTTGCTATAGTTATTTCATTACATGATGTTGATAACCCCTGTAAAGAATATCAATATTTTTTAAATATTAATATATTTTAATTTGAGCTAAATTAGGAATTAACTCAATTTAGAAGATACTTTTTCTTAATATTAACAAAATTGTTTTCCCTACCATAAATTAAAAATTTCGTAGACCCATATTTATTCATAATAAAATTGGGCTCCCCATGGAGAAACACTATGATTTATAAATACCTTATCACAAAAATTAAATAATTATTTCTTCAGTTCCACTATGGCCTTCCTATAGGGATAACTTGATATAGGTTTTCTGTAAAGGGTGAGATCAATTGAAAACACAACTTCATGTGCAAGTTGGTGTCCATATTGTTAACAAGGAATCACAATAATGTTTTACTACACAACATATATATCATTTATTATAAGGATAAATTTTCAATTCAAAGGTGTTATTTACTATCCTTGTTCATGAATTTCCGTAAAGAAATATTTTGGAGGTGGATTAAGGCATGATTCAGATGTTATAGTCTCCCCTATGATGATAAGTGATTCCACAAATGCATAAATAAATTTAATCTCATTCTTTTATAAATATTTTTTCCTTTAAAAATATAAATTTAATATATACCAAGGATTATATTAATGTCCAACATATATATATAACTCATGTTTAAAAATTGGTTATGTCTTTTTATTGTTATGGGAACTGAATGAAATATATATGTTCCTGTATGAATTCTTAAAGGATTATTAACTAAATACTCCCTTCTTACAATTATAGGGAAATATATTTATATTGTTTCCAAATATATAAGATATAAAGAGGTGTAAGTATTCTAAATAGAAAAATAACTCTATAAATAAAATTCAATGATCAATATTCCTCCAATACTTTTTGAGGAACATAAAACTATTTTGTATTGATCATATCATCCTATACATGCTCCATTTGATTTTTTGAGGCCAAATCCTTTGATTTTAGGTGTATTAATTCTAATAGTGCCTCAACTAGTTATAGTTGAATCATTGAACATTGTAAGATTCATTCATTCCCTTGAAATCACGATCCTAATATACTTTCTCTTCACATTTAATGAAAACTAATATTTCCAATAATCATCTTCCAAATTTTTCATAAAAATATTTAAATTTATAAACTCCAACCCTGCCATCATCCTTTTTCTATATTTCCATTTTTCATGTGCTAAGATAGCCTCTTTATTTCATTTTCTTTCTTAAAAAATATAGGAATATGAGAATTATTTGACATTTTATATGTCACATGTTAATATATCCCCATACACAGAAAATGATAGAGGGACTAAAGAAATTCAATGTCAAGGATTTATCTCATAAATGAAATAATAAATTATACACCTTTTATTAGGTACATAATCCAAATAATGAGTATTTATCATTGTAAATTAATGGGAAATACCAACTTGAGATCCACTAAAAGGTTCTCCATGCATGTGGGTCATATAACATCATGCATTCCTCGTTGTGTGTCATAGGTTATCAAATTAAAATGAGGGACTATAGTAGTATAATAGAGACTATACACCCTCATTATCAGAGTATCACAATAATGTAATAAATGAATATATAGAATAAGAATGATAAATGAAAACCAAACAGATGACGTTAAAATCCCAATGATATAAGCATAAATCCATCAAAAGATACATGTAGTATCATACATAAGATGATGTAAAATCATTTATCTACCCAAATGACATCAAAAGTAATTGAAGTAATCATGAAATATAATACAAGTATCAAAAGAACAAAAAATACAAATAGAAAATCTTAAATAGAATCATTAGCCATAGATTGGTCCATTTTATTCCTATCTCCATGCTGTAATCAATAACATATCAATAACCACAAACTTTTCCCTATCCATACCTACTTCTATATAATCTTATATGGTACCATCGACGTCCCAGATAAGGTGTGAGATAAACTCATAAGGCCACCACCAATAGTGTCTATAAATATACAATGATTTCCTTTAATATGAGAAATTTTTAGAATCAATGGAAATCTTGAATAAAAACTATAAAGAGTTATATAAAGTTCATGGATGACACCAGGATGACACTACATTCATCAGCCTCTGCCAGGACACATTTAAATGAAAGCCTTCATTAAAATATATCCATAATCATATGTGTTTTTATGTATATATAAGAACAAAATATGTTAAAATTTCTACAGCCATATATTTTCTTATGTAGTTCTTGTCAGGAACCGAGGCATAACCCAAGCATCCTTATCGAGTCAATAGAGTATCATAACTTATAACAGACTCCATTACTGAGCATCACATAAAGATGGGGCACCATGCCCAATTGTCACATGTGTAAGGGATTCCATGATTGAGTGTCACCGTATTGGGACACAATTCCCATATCTCAGTGTATGGAATCCATGCTTGAATCTAAAAAATGTTGGGTCTTCATGCCCATATATCACAATATATAAGGGGCTTCATTCCGTTATATCATAATGTTGTAATGGATATATTTTGACCTGACCCAGCAGGGCCCTCCTAGATGGAAGACGACCAATTTTTAACTACCAGAACCATTCCATAAATGTCTAAGGTCTAGTGACATGTGCCCAATGAAACAAATAAAATGGGAGTACTTTGTCTAAAGTACCAGAACACATGCACCAAACCATCTCCATGTAGAAGTACAGGGGAATAATAATAAAATACTGAAACATCTAGATTAAAAACCATGAATTTAATAATCCATATTAAATAAAAATAAGTGTGATAGATTAAATTGAAATGTAAAGGGAAAAAATACACTCCAAACTAGATACAAAAGTCTCAACATGACAAGAACTAGAACAAAGTGAGATTAGAGAGTCCAACTCTAGATCTTAAATCCCCGACAATCATATGAGGTCAAATACATCATGGAATCCATATGCACCTGAAAATCACCATCCTCCAATCTTTCATCCGTATAAGACATGACATGTGCGATAATTGATCATGTAGTAGTGATTATATACATACCAAGTATAAAACCCCAAAAACTAAATAGGGGGTAATAGAAGACATGATATAATTAGTCCGATTAACCCAAAAAAGTAATATCAATCAGTATATCCGAGATCAACCATAATTGAAGCCCAAATATACTCAACAAGAAACCCAAATGTGAGAGAAAGGGGATCTCCATCTCCACATCCTAGCCTAGGATAATGAGTATACCTAAAAATCCAAAAGTCCATGATCAATGTCCAACATCTCGCATGTTTTTATTAAGATGTAACTATATGGAGGACCCACACCTCACCACTATTCCACATTGTTGAGGGGGAATAATCATAAAGGTATGGGAACCATGAAATAATATTATAGGAGAGTTCTAATCCGAATATAGAGGACCCATTCCCTGACATAGTAGGAGGGTTCCACTCTATGAATAGATGATCCATACCCTAACACATCAAGAGGGTTCCACTCTACATTTTTATAATAATTATGTATGATATGTTCCTTAGTACAATTGGGGAGTAACATTTCCATGGATAGAGGACCCATGACCAGGTGTGATAGGTTATTACCATATCTATCATTACAATGTGTCTTAAGAACCTGAACCCTAGTAAAACAGGGGGTTCTATCTCCAAGGATACACGAATAACACCCTGGTCCCATATAGGAGTACGATATCTTTCCGCACAATGAGTATGGAGGACCTGAAACCTTGTCTAATAGGAAGGTAGATACTCCATAGATAGAGGACCCATGCCCTGATGTGACAAGTGGGTATTGTCTCTACATTCACAATGATTATGGAGGGCCCATAACTTTGTACGAAAGGGCATACCATTACCAAGGATAGAAGAACACCCTGATGTGATATGGGATTACAATATCTATCTACATAATGATTCTAGAGGACCCAAACATTATAATGTCATGGGAGTAACATCTCCATGGATAGAGGCCCTATTCCATATTGCAAAAGGGGAGTACCATCTCTATATGAATTCTATAATAATCCAACCCAATAACTGCCATCATATATCCCCTATATAAGAAGCATCATGCTCAAAACAACTCACATCATTTCTCAAAATCCACTACGAATGACACCATCATGTTCTTCATTGGAAAAAATCTGGATATTCTTCTCACGGGATGAAATTAGACTAAAATGATAGAGATATGAGAGAAATAAATAGTAGAGGAAACAAACACTCAGCGAGTACGGTGGTCCATACAATGTGTGACCCCGCCTTGTACCTGGACATGTACCAAACCATGCCTGGGTATCAAGACATGTTATTGGTCATACCCTAGGTATTGGGCTGTTCCAGTGTGTCCTAGGGTATGTATGTGTTATTCCAGATTACATGGAATATGTGGCCAAAATCAAAACAAATAAACAAGGATCACCAACAGGCTGATAATATAAACACAATTCGACGAATATGTGACTGAAATAATAATGTAAATCAAAAAGGATTTACTCTTGAGATTGTTGTAGAAAAATGCTCCATATATTCTATTTACAATCCCAAATCAAAAACTCAGTGAGAAAGATACATTTCACCATATAACGCATTAATTCCACCTCATGAGACAAAACCATGAACTAAATTAAATACATGATATTATACGAAAAAATTTCATCTCTATATCAGTTTTTAAATTCCTAAGATTGTTTACCAATACCACATCGTATGAATGAGTTACAACATATAAAATATTCCCCAATAATAATAATAATATTTTAATTGGGAACTTTAAGGACCCAAGACACAATCCCCAAATAGGTATCCATCACTAGTCTTGAAATGGCCCTCTCAAAGTCAGTTTCACGATGGAATAGATGATTCACCAAAATGACGCTATATGGATAAGATATAACAAAATCAAGGATATAATAATAAATATAGTAATAATAATAATATGAATATGAATATCATTATATATTCATAATATATATATATTTATATGAGTTAGGGGAAGAAGGGTTTCACACATACCCCATTTCCACGCACCATGATATATGACACTCCGACCCTATCTCTTTCATTTAACATCCTTTTATAGAAATTAGTGAAATAATATATATATTTATATAGATATTTATATGAATAAAGAAAAAAATGGTTCATGTTATATCCCACGAAGAGATCCCCCTGATTCACATAGACAACCATCTCCAAGGTGAACCCAAGGCTTGGTTTAAATTTTTTTTAATTTATTTATTTGACTTATTTTCCATCACTCCTATCATATTACTCCCATAATACCTATTGAAACCCTAAAACATCCTCCCCTTTCCCCACAGTGCACATATTGAAATACTTTTTTTGTGTTTTTGATTTTTTTAAATTACTATAAGATAATTTTTTTAAAAAAATATGCTTGAGAGGTGGAACCCTTTATAACACCTTCACCCCCACCGATTTTTGACTATATTGATGACATGGTAAATGTGGTAGGGTGTTCCGCCTTTCACTTTTATGTTAGGCAAAAGACAACACCCCACTACCCCATTTCGCCTAAATTAAAAGAAAAAGGTGGTACCCCCTGTCACCTTTTCCTTAATTAACAATAAAAGAGAACCCTCTCCCTTCTCTTCACATAATTTTACACTCTTCCCTCTTCATTCCACTTATTCTCTCTCGAAAAAAATAATTTTTTTGATGTGGTGGGTTTGGTGTTGTAAAAGAAGTTCCTATTTTTTTACGAATCATCATTTAGAGATAATTTTTATTTAATTTATAGTTATTTATTTATTTAATTGAATTAATTTTAGTTTTAAATATTTTTTAAGTAGTTTCGTTGGTTAGAATTATTTTTTTAATATTTAATAGTCTATTTATTTATATATTGTTTGAAATAATAGTTATCATTAGTAATGATTAAGTATAGATTCACTATAGAATAACATTGGATTTAACATTCTAAATTTATGATAGTATAAATAATATGAAGATATATAAGAATTAAAATCCATGTCTGGATACAAAAAAGTGGATGTGGATTTGGCACAGATTCACCTAGGGGTAAAACCGAAAAACATCGCTTTGATCTTGACTCAAATGGTAACTAGTGCATGACAACTGGCCTTGTTTCACTCCTGATTTCACACTCTTTTGGAATATAATTTAGATGATTCATATTTTCGTTATAAACTACTAAAATACCAAAGAAAAGGGAGCATCATATCAGCATATTAATCAATGATAAAATGATAATTATGTTCATATAAAATAAAATGGACATGAAAAAATACACTAATGAATGAAAGTTGTTATTTGTAATTGAATTATTTTTAGTTAGTTTTAAATATAGTATTTCCTAAGTAGTTTAATTAGTTATATATAGTTTAGAAAAAATATTTATTACTAATAACGAAAAAGTATAGAGTAATTACTGAATAAATTAAGATTAGAGAAATGAATACATATGATTAGTTAATTGTAATTATCTATTTTGTATCATATGATTACTAATTCAATAAATAATAATTAAATTGTTATTAAATAATTATTAATTAATGAATAAATTAGTAATTATTAACTATTGATTAAAGAATGATCAACCATCATTGTAAATATTATTTATACTTTAAAAATTTTGATCAAAAAAACATTTTTGACAAAGAATTCCATGTTTCCCTGTGTGTATTTATATAGAGTGGTTACTAAAACATAGCATGGATCTTTTTATAGTTCATAACCATCAACTATGGTTAGTACATTTGATTTTGTAACCCTATGTGAACATAATGATAGAATTAATGGTTCCTTAAATCTGGGACCCGATCAAGATATTCATTCTATGATTTGTAGATACTTTCAATTTCTGGATACATTGTGGAATCTAGCTTTCCCATTGGTTGCTGATATACATTGGGTCTGATAAATAAAATTATTTTCCCAAAAGTAAGATGGTTCTATTATGGAGTAATATGTTTTTGTTTATAATATAAAAAAACAACATCTAATTATATGAATATGTATACTTACAACTATGGTTGAAGAAAGCTACCCCATGAAACTGAGGTTATTCCATATGATGTGGAAGAGGAAACCCTAGATGCTCTCTAGATTATATACATGTAAATCAGACTTCAAATGGTTATTTTCATAATGATGGTATAGACACTGACAACGATGCTGATGTGGAGGGAGTAAGGAAATGTTTGAGAGGAAGTTACTACAAATCAATTAGTTCTACAATATCCTCAACCCATAATAAATCATACACCACTATTCGCATCTTGGTTAGAAGTAATGAAACATGTGCCTGCATTTAACTGTAATTCTATAACACCTAAAATTAAGTTACCCAGTGTTTACCTAATAGGTTTATTGATCTGAAAAAACCCTATATATTGGAACAAATATTCCAAGTAAAGATGAATTAAAAAACACACTAAAAATTTTCAAATTGAGAGGAACTGTAGATATATAGTTTAGGAATCAGGCAATAATAAATACCACATAAAGTGTGAAAAGAATTGAGATGATAGTAGATTGTTCTTGAGGATGATTCTGAAAAATGAATTATTCATTGTATCCCATAATGACCACACAAATATCAAGGATGCACCATCCTTATTCAGATGTGGACTAGAAAGTGCATCCCCTCATTCTTCCCTTGACTTACTCATCCAGAACATCCTATGGAGGTCCTTCATGAAGCTTCTTGTGGATAATGGTATGATCCATCATCTATATTAGTTTCTTATGCTACTAAGAGTTATTGAAATTAATTTCTCATTGTTTTTCACTTTGGATGTTCTATTTTACAGGTGGTCTTAGAGAAAAAATTTCATCACAATTCTGACACATCATTTGGGTATATATCGCCTCAAGTTGGACTATCTCTTACCTTCTCAGTTATGTATAGATTATCTTTCACTTTCAAAAAAAATAATAATGGGATAAATTTTGGTTTTTAGTACGAATATTTTAGACAAAGGTCACATGTCATTTCCGATTACATGGATTCTATACTGAACTATACTAGACCAGTTTGTAGCATACAACACTACTAAATTTGATGATGTTATGGTTGTAGTGACCCTTTTTCATTTCCATATTATTGAGAGGTAGTATCCTGAGAGAGTCAAGCACCAGTTTTTTTGTGTTCATCCGATTCCATTACTACCGAGACAGACAGAGGAGCCTCATGGTGTGAAGCTGACTGAGAGGAATGATTAATACTTGCTCGAAGTACATGGTGACTATCTGAACTACTAGAGAATATGTGCGGTGTTTTGTATCCAGGGTGTACCTATGACACAATTCTTTCTTTTAGAGAAGTTCAAGTATGAGACATGGTACAAAATGAGGTCTATATTGTATCTTAACTGATATTATAGAGAGATTTATAATATTTCATGTAAATAAATTTTTATTAGTTTGTTTATTGAACTATTTTCTAATTCATTTCGAATCGCTTTACCAAGTACTCACATAAAGAATATTATTCACATGAGTGATGAAGAGGAGGAGGGGGTCTTTGGCCAGACAGTTGTCTATGATGCAGCACTGGAGATGAGATCATCTTATCATTTTCTTTCTATGATCATATTCGAGAGTCCAGACCAGAGGGGTGGGGGGGGGGGGGTTCCAACCCTAGATTAACATCCTATTAAAGATACTTGTGTGGAGGTTCCATGATGATGATGATGTAGACCGCATCATGTTGCATGTGAGGCCTTACCCATTCTGTAGGTAGAGGTCAACCCTCTATCAATCCAGACTCAATGGACTGAGAATATGCTTCAGCCGACATGGGATTCAACTTTCTTGGAATGATATATGAATTTCTCCCCATATTAGGGTCTAGATCCAATACAACCCTACAGTATAGAACAATCACAGGCTTGGTCCCCCACTACGATGATGGAAGTTCCTTCTATTACCCCAGTGGGAGAAGGATAAAGAGTGCAATATGACATGCAGTTGACACCTCCACCCACTGACAAGACATGGGAGAAAGCGACGATCGACATTCAAGTGCCTGAGGATCATCCCTCTCCTGGTCATCAGACTCCACAGTATGGACCTGACCACAGTTTCCCAGAGTCGGTGCCTTATTTGATTATGTTGGCATACATACAAGGAATATTAATATTAAAAGGCCTAGTAGTTTAGTATTATTGGAAACAATTTACATGCATAAGTTTATCATTACAATATGAAGGGAAACAAAAACACTATTTTATTCCACTAAAAACATCACGTCTACAAGATTATTCTTGAAGGTCATTCATAAATTACTTCTTCATATCCTGGGAAAATGAAACATAAGAAAGGGGTGAGCTCAAATGCTCAGTAAGATTAAGAAATACAGAGGAAGCACTACTACGAAAATGGGAAATAACAGCGCTAAAATCGAGCTTTAACAGCGCAAGAAAAGCGCTGTAAAGCTCAGCGCTGATAAGGGGGGGGGTCCTTTAACAGCGCTTTTTTAGGGCTGTTAAATGTCACCTTTAACAGTGCTAAAAAATCACTATTAAATGTCACCTTTAATGGCGCTAAAAAAGCGCTGTTAAATGTCACCTTTATCAGCGCTAAAAAGCGCTGTTATATGTTGCCTTTAACAGCGCTTTTTTAGCGTTGTTAAATATCTCCTTTAACAGCGCTTTTTTAGCATTGTTAAATGTCTCTTTTAATAGCGCTAAAAAAGCACTGTTAAATCCCTGCCTGCTGCTAATAAAAAACCTGCACTAGTACAGCCAGCCGAGCAGACCTGCACAAAAACCAGTATATCAACCACAGACGTGCACAAAAACTAGTATATCAACCACAAGCATGTCATCAACCAATCACAGCCCAACCAAACAGTGTTCTTACCATGAGTTAGATACCATCTACCCAGAAACCAAAACTACCTCATTACATAGTATCACAAAATATTCCTACACAACTCAGAAGATAAATACTAGAAAATTCCACTATGCATTGTTTCTCCTTGGATTGCCACTTGGTTTTGACAAATCATGCAGAGCCCGTGCTCCTTGAATCATTCTGCAATACATAAAAAGGATATCCTAACTCTCCCAACCATCACCCTTAGTAATTATGTATATTAATACAAAAAAGGTAACATATCATAAATTGGGGGACTGTAATGAGACATCAAGATTAACATTCTATATATAGGATCGATGTCTGGTAGGATTGGTTGCGTTGATACATGACTCTACCTGGACCTCAAAAATAGATATATGATCTCACTCCAGGACTTTCAGAGAGACTCCAACTATGTCTAGGACGTCCTGCTGAAGCGATCGTACTACCGTAAGTCGGAAAAGATACCAAAACCATCCTAGGAAGGATCATGGGAGCCAACCCTAATGAAATATGTCCTTGATATAGTGTTCAAAGTGATCAATCATGGTACATAAAATTATGTGTCATTTAAAGGGTCACATGCCTTGTCGCTTTACCCTGGGTAACTCCAATGTTCAGCTGCATGTGTGAATATACATGTCATATCAATAGGAAATTACATGGCATGTTAAAAAACATATACGTGTTACCCTTTGATCTTGTGTCCTCTTATGCACCCTTGACCTATGTTAGTACATGACATCGATCTCGTGTGATTCTTCCTGTGTACCTGTACAAGGGATAAACTGCGTAGCTAGCTCATTAAAGACGTGTAGTGGGACATATTCCATGTAGGAAAGCCACGTAATCCACCACAGGTTTGTCTCGTACACGTCACATATGACCCATGGATCATTGTACTAAAGTGTTAACACAATCCTAAGGCGTTTGGTCGGTTTCCCGTATGTCAGTTGTTGATTTCACTTAAAAATAAATCCATTTTGAACAAAATAGAGTCACTTTGAGTGGTGTCGGCCACACCGGGCCTCGGATTGAGTCGGGGTTGACACTTACACATCAAATTTGACCCATGGATAATTGTCCTTAAGTTTCAACAGAATCCAAATGTGTTTGGTCGGTTTGCCGCATGTCAGTTGTTGATTTCACTTAAAAATAAGTCCATTTTGAACAAAAGAGAGGCACTGTGAGTGGTGTCGGCCACACCGGGCCTCGGATTGATGCGGTGTTGAATCGTACATGTCACACATGAGTCATTGATCATTGTGAAAAAGTATCAACGCAATCAGAAGCCGTTAGATCTGTTTGGCGTATGTACGTAAAATATAGTCCATTTTAAACTAAATACATACACTTGGAGTGATACCGGTCACACCGCGCCTCTGATTGAGGCGGGGTTGACACTTACACGTCACATTTGACCCATGGATCATTGTCCTTAAGTTTCAATAGAATCCCAATGCGTTTGGTCGGTTTGTCGTATGTCAGTTGTTGATTTCACTTAAAATTAAGTCCATTTTTAACCAAACAGTGACACTGTGAGTGGTGTCGGCCACACCAGGCCTCAGATTGATGCAGTGTTGAATCGTACACATCACACATGAGTCATTGATTGTTGTGAAAAAGTATCAACGCAATCAGAAGCCGTTAGATCGGTTTGGCGTATGTACGTAAAATATTGTCCATTTTAAACTAAATACATACACTTGGAGTGATACCGGTCACACCGCGCCTCTGATTGAGGCGGGGTTGAATCTTACACATCACATTTGACCCATGGATAGTTTTCCTTAAGTTTCAATAGAATCCCAATGTGTTTGGTCGGTTTGCCGTATGTCAGTTGTTGATTTCACTTAAAATTAAGTCCATTTTTAACAAAACAGTGACACTGTGAGTGGTGTCAGCCACACCGGGCCACGGATTGATGCGGTGTTGAATCGTACACGTCACACATGAGTCATTGATCATTGTGAAAAATTATCAATGCAATCAGAAGCCGTTAGATCAGTTTGGCGTATGTACGTAAAATATTGTCCATTTTAAACTAAATACATACACTTGGAGTGACACCGGTCACACCGCGTCTCGGATTGAGGCGGGGTTGAGTCGTACACATCACATATAACCCATGAATCGTTGTCCTAAAGTGTCAACACAATCCGAAGGCGTTTGGTCGGTTTCCCGTATGTCAGTTTTTGATTTCTCACTTAAAAATAAATCCATTTTGAACAAAACAGAGGCACTTGGAGTTGTGTCAGCCACAACAGGCCTCAGATTGAGGCGGGGTTGACTCGTACACGTCACATTTGAAGGTGAGTATGCATAAACGATAGTTGACCTTCATAGAGAAGGGTTTCTGGAAGAGTATAAAAGATATGAAGCAATGAAGATCATTAGAGTGTTGGAGCAAATGTGGTTGCTACAAAAACAATGTGGAAATCGGCTTGTGCAAAGCGACCTAAGTTACAACTTGCAGGTATTGTACTCTATTTTTTTCTATAAGGTTTCAGTTTAAATGCATTTTGGAATGATCATTGCTATCCATTGTCTTTTAGATTTTTTTGACTACCGAGGGGAAAGGGTGGGGTCTGAAGACATTGTAGGATATGTCGAAGGGTGATTTTGTGTGTGAATATGTTGGAGAAATGTTAACTCCCGCAGTTCTGAAAAGAGTCACTATTTAAAAGAAAGTCACAAGTTTAGATACATCTCAAGATGGTCAGTTTAAAGACATTTTGAGGGACACTACTAAAGACATGCTCAGATATGCACACATCCCCCACTTTTAGATCGTTGTCTACTACAATGATCTTCCAAACAAGATATGAATTAGAACGCTCATGATACATAGAGAAATTCACAGACCACCTTCGAGAATGATTTGAAGCACAAACCATGACAGCATTATGTTTTTAACTTCAGCACCTCAATTGAGAATGTGACACCTTTTAGGACTTGGCGCCATTGTATGTCGTTTCGTCCACTGAATGGGTCTATCCTTTTATTTAATTTTTTTAACATCAGTCAAATATTCTAGAAAGATGTCGCGGCATATCCTTCACCATTTTGTTTTGCTGAACATCTCATTACATTGTTAAAAAAAAGCAGGGTGTCTTGCATGGGCAATACGTTCCTGTATGACATATTTTCTTCCATTGAGGAGAGTCGGCCGGATGACGTAATAACCCATATTTATTTCTTTTATCTGCATGCCACGACAATTGTCTTGCAGTTTCTTCACTTCCATATAAACGCCTAAACCTTGGAATGATTGGAAAGTACCATACAACTTTCGTAGGATTGGATTTATATTTCTTGTATCGAGAACCACCACACTTTGGGCATTCTGTAAGTGATTTGTTCTCCTTTCGAAACAATATACAGTCTTTCGGTCAGGCATGTATTCTTTCAGAAATCATTCCCATCGAGCGTAGCATTCGTCTAGCTTCATGTGTCCGGCTTGGGAGCTCATTATCTTCCGGGAGCATGTCATTCAAGAGAGAAAGTAGTTCCGTAAAACTGACATCACTCCATCCATTGCCTGCTTTCAATTTATACAACTTCAGTACAGCTGACAATGTTGTATACTTAGTGAAAGCAGCATACAATGGCGTCTTTGCACAACTCTTTAACTTCTCAAACAATTTTGGGCAATCACGGGGTTCATCTTGAATTATCTTTGTCATTTCCTCAATACGATCTTCATCATCATTGACATCTGTAATCACATCCTCCATATGGTCTTCTTTATTATCTATATTTGTATTCATATCTGACGATCCATAAAACGCAGTTTTATCCCATCCAGTAGCTACATTCGCTTTTTCTCCGTGTTTATTCCAACATTTATAACACTGATCTATTCCGTGACATATCAAATGTTCTTCCAACTCCTCTGGAGTAAGTAGTCTAGAATAACAACAACGTAAACACGGACAAAGGATTTGAGAAGGATCCTTTGTGTGATCCTTTGCAAACTTGATGAACTCTTTCACTCTGTTCTCGTACTCTATTGTTAAAAGATTAGAATCCATCCAATCGTTATTCATCTTCATCCGATTTGAATCTCAAATATTAGTATTTATGGTTCAAGTACACAAAAGAAGACTTCCAAATACAGTAGAAGGGAACCACTTCCTTGGAAGGAAATCAAGTAGTCTAACCTACAATCAAGATTCATAAAAAAGAATATTAGATTCACTAAAAAGATTATTATCTATCACTCTATAAGGAGGATATAACAGGAGATAGAGGATTTCCAATCGATGAGAGATACCTTTATCAGAGCACCGAATAGGGGAACCTAAAGGAGACTTGTAATAGGGGATCCTCTCATTATATTATATCTTATCTCTTGGTAAATGGTTTCTGTTTTGTGTTAGAGTACTTTTGTGGGATCATGTTGGTCAACACACCATTTGGGGTGTGATTAGAAGGCATCTATCTTCGTAAGGGGTGTTCCCTCATGGTTTGTGAGTATTGTTTCATTTTGGATTTATACATGCTTGATATGATATGTATTGAATAGATAGTGATGATGTAATTTTTGGTATTTAATCAATATCACATTGATTGTTACCGTATATGAGTGACCGTCATGCCTCATAAGGGTAGAGCCCATGTCTTTTATGGAGAATGGGATATCTTGGTAGACCATGTAGGACCAGTTCTTCCACAACTAGGTGAGAACATAGACCAGTTTACAAATATTTTTCTTGATGATAATGGATTGAAACAAGAAATATTTCCCCCAGTAGTAGACTGGTTCTAGGATGTGTTTCATGAGAATTGATCCGGGCTACCACCTAAAAGAGACTTTGAGTTCATGATTGAGCTGATGCGTGGAGTTGAGCCATTTTATATAACGCCTTTCAGAATGAAACAAGAATAGATTCAGGAACATAAAACTCAATGAGAGGAGTTAGATTATGAAGGGTGCATCTGCTCGAGTATGTCACCTTGGGGATCTCATGTTTTATTTTCCAAGAAGGATGACAGAACATTACATATGTGTTTCTATTAATAGAATATGAATCAGATGAAAATTAAGAACAGATATCCACTTCTTTGTATTTTTGATCTATTTGACCAGCTGAGGGGTTCCATATTGTTCTCTAAGATTGATCTAAGGTTTTTTTATCATCATTTGAGGTTGATAAATTCTGATATACTATAAAATAATTTTGAAATCATGTATAGTTTTTATGAATTCTTCATAATAAAATTTGTGTTGACGAATTCCCCATGGCATTTATTCTCTTGATGAGTTGAATATTTCACTTGTACCTAGACCATATTGTAGTTTTTTATGGATGACATATTGGTGTAATACCAAAATAATGATGATAATTCCCAACATCTGGACATCATCATGAGTACACTTAGAGAGAATCAGCTATACACAATCTATCTATATGAAAACATATACATCTTCTTCATAGATTGTTACCTTAAGGCGGCGGCCGATGGCGTTGCGGGTTGCGGAAGGCGGCCGTGGAGGGCGACCGAGGGCGGCCGAGTGAGGCGGAGGGCGGCGGAGGCAGCGGAGAGCGGAAGAGGGCAGTGGAGGGTGGCCGAGGGCGGCAGAGAACGGCGGCCGAGGGCGTTGCGGGCAGCCGATGGCGGTAGGCGGTGGAGGTCGGCCGAGGGTGTTGCGGGCGGCGGAGGACGGCGAGTGTACCGAGGGCAGCAAGCTCCGGCGAAGCGAACACAGCAGCGGTATTCGGGAGAAGAGTAGCAGGGTTATGGTTCCGCGAGGGCTTTAGCTGCGATAAAATGAGGGCACTGTTCGACCGACTTTATAAAAAAGTCGACTATGGTTTTATCAGTGCTAAAAAAGCGCTGATAAAGGCTACCTTTATCAGCGCTAAAATTATAGCGCTGATAAAATCTAGCTTTATCAGCCCTTTTCTAGCGCTGATAAAGATAATTTTTATTTGTGCTTTTTGAGCGCTGATAAAGGATACCCTATATCAGCGCTGAAATTTGAGCACTGATAGAGGTGTTCTGTATCAGCGCTTTTTTAGCGCTTATATAGGCGAACCTTTATCAGCGCTTTTTGAGCGCTGATAAAGACCAACTGTATCAGCGCTAAAATTTTAGCGCTGATACAGATCATATTTATCAGCGCTTTTCTAGCACTGATAAATATTACTATTATCAGCGCTAAGAAAGCGCTGATAAACATTAGCTTTTTCAGCGCTGTAATTTTAGCGCTGATATAGGGTATCCTTTATCAGCAGTTTTGCTTAGCGCTGTTATAAGGGCGCGCTTCCCTTGCCCGTTTTTGTAGTAGTGAAGATAATATAAACATTATACATGGTGAATAGTTGAAAACACATGCCTTTAATAATAAATATGAACACATTATGGTGGAAAAATGAACTGTGTAAATAATGCCACAATAAAACGTAACCATGGGTATTCTACTAGTCGAATAACCACAAGAAATTTCAATTAATAGCTTTATAAAGAGGGAATCCCATATTCTGAAAATTCTGAATCATTTTGTCATGGCCTCGGCCAAGACATCTAGTGATTAAGGCCTCGGCCAAAATCCATATCACATTGGGAAAGGCCTCGGCCAATTCCACGTCTAGTTGTCTCATGAGACTTACCGATGCATATAGGGGATATAGAGGGCCCCACTCGTCACATAATAATTCCAATTAATTTCTCATATGAGCGGGGATAAACATAAACAACATATACATTCATATTGAACTATCATATGAAATGTAACTATCTATCCCCGATCATTAAACAAAAAACACCAACCATTCTGAATAATATGATGAATGGTATTAGATAGATCACCCACAATAGAGTTATTCATAAACCATTTAATAAAATATGGTATATGAATTCATAAATTATTAAACCCAGTAATACCATGGAATCAAAAAGAGTGTTAAATTAGATGAAAACACTCTTATAAAATCATTAAGCAATTCTGGAGATAAATACTCTTTTATTTTGAAAATAAGAGTTCAATTGGAAAAATATTTTTATAAAACCATAAGTAAAGTAAGATATTATTTTAATAATAAAAGTAGTGATTTTATAAAGATAATGTTTTCCAAAAACATATTAAAGAGTGACCTTGAGAATTGGTAAGAATTTGAGAAATTCCCATGACTCGGGCTTGTATTGTTGAAACAATTTTGAAAGTTATTTTAAAATGTTTAACTAGGCATAAAATACGGAAGGATTATAGCTTGAAAACATATATATGATACTCACAGAAAACATATTACGAGTACATAACAATACATAAGAATTACATAGTGGTAATTATACAATGAAAGTATCCCGAATAAAAGTGGAAGTTCTGGTGGAAAAACCCTTACCTTAACTAAAAACATGTTCCGCTCTTGTACTTAATCTCATGGAATATTGAATTATACTTGTCAATAAATTATTTTAAAACCTATTATACTTGTATATAGTTACCATAATTCTGGTTAGTTCATTTATGTCTTTACTGATACGTTATTGTATTGAATTTCGTCGTTCTGGAGTGTTCGTTTCCTTTATTTTTATATTCAGTTCACTTGTTTTTATGTAATGAAGTTTGTGTGGAATGGTTATAAATATATAAGATTTGAATTATATATTATTAATGAACATAAATAATTGATAATGTTCATGTCTATCATTTTTTTACATGGAATGAGGATGAATCATTAGATGACCACCAATTCGATTATTCAGCGGTATTTGAAATATTATGAACTAGTTTTTTAATATAACGTAGTTATATGTACATATTATGGTTTTTGAATATTAATTAGGTTATAAAACATATATTATATTATGTTTTACCCATGAATATGGTTTCATGACTAGTAATGAAGAATATATTGAAGAACAGAACCTCATCGTCCACGAAGTTTATACATCGGAACCTCATGGACGTCGATTTCGTTTATAAAATAAAAGGGAGGGAGCAATAATATTTATGATGGTTCATCCATTAACATGATATTAATCCATTATATAGATGTTACTGGGGTTATCATGATCATTTGGATAGATGATGTGAGGATAGGATAACAAAATATGATAAATTGAAATGAAACCAAATAAAAAAGAAGGGTACTTTACCTATTGAAATAACCTCCTTGACAAAATCTTTAAGGGAAGGGGTTTTGGACTTTTGGAAAGAACAAAAGCTTCATGGACGTGGGGACAGACTAGGTAAGGGTAATTGGGCAGAACATTGAGGAGCTTCAAGTCTTATAGGAGTGAAGAGAATAGGAAGTGGTGAGGGGTATTTATATTGGAGTAGAGGAGTAATTTTTGAATATTTAATTCACTATTTTATTATTTACCTCAAGACAACCAATAGTATTGTTTCATGTGACCCCTAATAGTAATAATGGCATGTGAGTTCGATCCAAGTAGGATTACATCATCCTTGCATCACCTATCATAAAGTAAATCATGTATTTAACATTTATCGTATTTTATCATATTTTACTATTCATAAAAAATTATAGAATTTCAGAAAAATCCCAAAAATTCACCCATACCATTTTTTGACGTATAGAATTAAAAAGTGAAGTCCATTTTTGAAAAATAATTTTTTAAATATTATTAATTTAACTTTTAAATAAAAGAATACTTAATTCAAAAATAAAAAGTCCTAATTCTACAACTACTTCTTTATCATAATGAAATATTAACCAAGATGTTATTATCTTCTAGCCTTAATAAAATAATATAATAATAAAATTTACTCTTCATTAGGGTAATATTACTATTCATATTACTATTCATAATGGTATGTTACTATTTACTAAAAATCAGTTTTGTTCTATCAGACTCCAAATGACATACTGAACAAAACTCTAGATGACCATTTTTTGAAATTCAAAACATAGAAGAGAAAACGTTGTGTTTTAATGGCTATATTATAAAATTTTATTCTAAATTTATTTTGAAAACCTTGGGGTGTTACATTCTCCCCTCCTTACAAAAATTTCGTTCTCTAAATTCATAGAATATTACCTAAAGAGATTCGGGTATGTCTTTAACAAAAGCTCCTCAGGCTCCCATGTTGCTTCCTCCATATTATGGTTCCTCCATTGAACCTTCACCAGATGAGTTGTCCGATTTCTCAATAATTGTTCTCTAGTATCAAGAATCATGATAGGATCTTCACAGTAAGACAGATCTGGCTCAAGTTCCACTTCTTCATAAGTGAGTACATGTGTTGGGTCTGGCATGTACATTCTTAACATTGACACATGGAACACAGTGTGAACCTTGGAGAGACTTGGAGGCATTTCCAAACGGTAAGCTACGGCTCCAATTCAGTCCAGAATTTCAAAAGGTCCAATGTACCTGGGACTTAACTTTACCTTCTTATCGAATCGTATAATACCCTTCCATGGAGATACCATTACGAAAACGTGATCACCTTCTTGAACGACCAAAACCTTCCTTCGGTTATTTGCGTAGCTCTTTTTCCAACTTTGAGATATTTTCATATGGTTTAGGATAATCTTCATCTTTTCCATTTTTTCTTCAACAAGTTCTATTCCTACGAGCTTTCCTTCACCAACATCATCCCATCAAGTTGGTGTATGACATCTCCTCCCATATAATGCTTCATAGGGTTCCATCTATATACTTGAATAAAAGCTATTATTGTATCAAAATTCCACGATAGGTAAATACTGATCCCACATTCCTTGAAAATCAATTTAACAAGACCTCAACATGTCTTACAATGTTTGAATTGTCTATTTTGATTGTCCATCAGTTTGTGGGTGGTAGGTAGTGCTCAAATGAAGATCAGTATCTAGCGCATTCTGAATACTTTTCCGGAATCCTGATGTAAAACGTGGATCACGATCAGAAACAATTGATAAGGGAACTCCATGAATTCTCACAAATTCATTAATATATAGTCTTTCTACACGTTCAAGTTGTAGATCTTCTCTTATAGAAAGAAAATGTGATGACATGGTAAGTCAATCAACAATGAACCATATTTCATTATTCTTTCTAGGAGTCTTTGGCAGTCCAATGAAAAAGTCCATCGTGATATTATCACATTTCCACTCAAGAATGGGAAGAGGTTACAACACTCCTCTAGGATATTGCCTTCTAGTATTCACTTTTGAAAAAACATACATCTTGAAACAAAATAAAAAATCCCCCACTTCATGTTGTCCCGCCAGAAATCTTCCTTCAAATCTCTATAAATCTTAGTGATACTAGGGTGTATAAAGAAATTGGAACTATGAGAATCATCCAAAAACTCAATTTTTATATCATGTATATCTGGAACACAAAGTCTCTTCCCAAATTTCAAAATTCCACATTCATATACGAAGTCACTCAATCTCCTGTCATTCACAGCTTTAACCTTCTTTTGAAACTCCTCATCATCAGCCTAAGAACTTTTTATCATTTCTAGTAAAGATGGTTTGGAAACCATTTAAAAAAGAATTTATGTTTCTCCTTTCATGGTTATTCCCATATCCATCTTTAATAGATCCATGAAAATAGGATCCCTTTCAACTATAATCTTGCTCAAAACTCCATGATTCTTTCTGCTCAAGTCATATGCCACCTTATTTTTCTTCCCTTGGTGGTAGTGTATCATGCAATCATAATCCTTGAGTAGTTCAAGCCATCTCATTTTCCTCATGCTGAGTTCTTTATGTGAGAAAATATAATTCAAACTCTTGTGATTGGTATATATCTCACATTTTTTACCATAGAGATAATGTCTTCATATCTTCAAAGAAAATATTACAACGACTAAATAAAGATCATGAGTATGATATTTTTTCTCATGAATTTTTAGCTGTCGTGATGCATAAGCAATAACCCTATCATTTTTCATAAGTACACAACAAAGTCCTTTCTTTGAAGCATCACTATAAATAGAAAACCCGTCATTCCCTGATGGTTGAGTCAATATAAGAGCATTGAATAATCATCTCTGTAGTTCATTGAAACATTCTTCACAATATTTTTTCCAAAAAAATTTATCCCCTTTATGTATGAGCTTTGTTAGTAGGTTAGCCAGTTGGGACGAATTCTGTACGTAACACCGATAATAACATGCTAAGCCAATAAAACTGCATACCTCAGTTATGTTTGTTGGCGTGGGCCAATCATAGATTTCCTTTTTCTCTGCAGGATCTACCAGGATTCCATCCTTATAGAAAATATGGCCAAGAAAAGAAATCTCGTGAATCTAGAATTCACACTTTCTAAACATCCCATATAATTCATGTCTTCTAAAAGTATTCAGGATAATGCACAAGTGATTTTCGTAATCTTCATAGATTTTGGAGTATACCAAAATATCATCAATAAATACCACTATAAATTCATAAAGATAATCCATGAAAAATATGTTCATTAGATCCATGAAGATAGAGGGTGCATTAGTCAATCCAAAAGGCATTACTGTAAACTCATAATGCCCATACCTGGTCCAAAATTCTATCTTAAGAACATCTTCCTTCCTCACACACAACTGATGATATTCGGATCAAAGATCAATATTTGAAAAGTATTGATCTCCATGAAGTTGGTCAAATAAATCATCAAAGCGAGGTAGGGGATAATATTTCTTTATTGTTATAGCATTGATCTCCCTGTAGTCAATATATAACCTCAAAGATCCATCTTTCTTCTTAACAAAAAGGACATGGGCTCCCAATGGTGAAGAACTAGGGCTAATAAATCCCTTATTACTGAATTCCTCTAGTTGTTTATTTAATTCCAATAATTCCAAAGTTTCCATTCTATAAGGTGTCTTTGATATGGGCCTTGAACCAGGAATTAAATCAATGGAAAACTCAATTTCTCGTTCTGGAGGATGTCCAGGTAAATCTTCGGGAAACACATCAACATATTCTCTCACAATAAGTACATCATCTATTTGAAAATTCCTTTCCTCAACCACTATTATTTCATTATCTTCCCCCAATAATTGAATTTAGTTGAGCTATTGGGGTTGGATCTAGATAAGAATCAGGTGGTGATGATTCTACTCTAAAGATAAGGTGTTCTTTATCATCATCATCAAAAATCGTAACCTCCATCTTCTTACAATAAATTTTTGCATCATGGTCTGAAAGAGAATCCATACCGAGGATTATATCAAATTCAATCATGGGTATGATAATGAGATCAGCAGATAAAGAACATTTATATGCCTTAATGGGAAATGATTGACAGAACTTTGTAGTAATGATACTTACCTTAAGAGTTTTGACTGAAAACTCCCTTGTTAAATAAAATTCAAAATATCTTATTTTCTTAGAAACTAGGAAGATATGAAACAATGTGATGATCTAGAATCAAATAAAGAATTGGATAAACTTGAGGAAACAGTTAACGTACCTGCCACCACGTCATTAGGTACTTCAACCTCTGCAGTAGTGATTGCATAAGCATGTCCCTAATCCCTTGGTTTTTTCTGTTGCATATTTCCTTGAAGTTTTGGACAATAAGTAGAGTAGTGTCCCATATCCAGACAACTATAGAATTGAACATCATTGGATTCCTTATTCCCTTTGCAATCAACTGCAAGATGGCCTTTCTGACCACATTTATAGCATACTCCTTTTCCTTTTAAGCATGAACCAGGGTGTTTCCTTCCACAATTGTCACATGGTGGAAATTCGACTCTTCCCTTCTTCCCTGTTTCCTTATTTCCCTTCCCAGGATTTTCAGCAGCCCTATTCTTTTCCTACTTTCCATTAATGTCATAAAACTTAAAGATTTATTTTTCTGTCTTGGTGGCACATGAAACTATATCCTCATATGATGAAAATCATTGGGAGACTAGTGCCCACTAGAGGAATGGTTTTAGGCCAACAAATAATCGATCAATTTTGGTCCTTGGATTTATTATATAGTCCACAAAATGTCTTGCTAGCCTTGTGAAGTTGTCTTCATACTTGGAAACATTTTCATCCTCCTTCTTCCATATATTCAAGAATTGCCTCTCCATATCTGCTCGCTAATCACAATAAAAAATATTTTTCTAGGAAGATTTCTTTAAAATCCATCCATTCCATCTCTTCTATATCTTCCCCCTACTTTGTGTTTTGTATTAAAGACTACCACTGATCTACATCTCCTGATAGGCGATATACTGCCAGGACAACCTTCTCTCTTTCATTACATCCCAAAGCGAGAAATATCTTTTCAAGGGAAAATATCCACTGCTCTGCAACAAATGGGGTTGTAGTCCTGTTGAATGATGGAGGATGTTGTTTCATAAAGTGATAAAGCATTCCTCCTCCACATGGTGGATCCGGATGCTCCATACGAGTAAGGTTATTATTCATAACCTGAGTAAGTTGTCCCAGTATAGTTATGAGTTGCTCAGCACCAGAGCCAACATCATTATCTGGCGTTAGAGGAAAATCCCTACAGGGGAAACATGCATTCGTGTGATTTCCATTCCATCCACTAGGCGCCATATTTAGATAATGGCATAAACTATATTAGGTTATGAATCATAATGTATAATCTTAACTTAAAGATACTCAGAAAAATTGAGATCCTATGGATGGCTAATCCCATATTCACAAAAATGGTTTCTTTGAGGAATATTTACATTAAACTCCTTTATATTGGCTTGCAAAGAAAATGTGAATTATCCTAAGCTTATCCCCTAGGAGTGTCGTAACCAAGAGTGCAAAAAGGCCCATTTTCGTGCACCAGTTCTCGTTCTAGTCTAGCTCAAAGCGGTGTTTTCTGGTTTTATCCCTAGATTCATTTGTGCTAGAGCCGCCTCTACCTGCTCGTATCCAGACAAGGATGTATTGCTTGAATGATCCACATAATCTATTCCTTAACAACATTCCAGGATGTTATTGTATGTATATCCTCAAATACTAACTTAGGGACTCTTCCCCAATTCTACATTTTCTAGTTTCCAAGTATTCTACTAAACATCCTCTGATACCAACTGTAAGGACCCAACCCCAGTTGCCAAGAGTCGGTGCCTTATTTGATTATGTTGGCATACATACAAGGAATATAAATCTCGAACAACCAAGTAGTTTAGTATTATTAGAAACAAGTTACATACATAAGTTTATGATTACAAAATGAAGGGAAACAGAAACACTATTTTATTCCACTAGAAACATCATGTATCCTAGATTATTCTTGAAGGTCATTCATAAATTACTTCTTCATATCCTGAGAAAATGAAACATAAGAAAGGGGTGAGCCGAAATTCTTAGTAAGAGTAAGAAATACAGCAGAAGATAATATAAACATTAGACATAGTGAATAATTGAAAACACATGCCTTTAATAATAAATATGAACACATTATGGCAGGAAAATTAACTGAGTAAACAATACAATAATAAAACGTAACCATGGGTATTCTAATAGTCGAATAACGACATGAAATTTCAATTACTAGCTTCATAATGAGGGAAGTTCATATTCCAAACATTCTGAATCATTTTTTCATGGCCTCTTCCAAGACATCTAGTGTTTAAGTCCTCGAACAAAATCCATATAACATTGAGAATGGCCTCATCAAATTCCACGTCTAGTTGTCTGATGAGACCTACTGATGCATCAAGGGGCCATAGCAGGCCCCACCCATCACATAATAAGCCCAATTAATTCCTAATATGAGCAGGGATAAACATAAACAATATATACTTTCATATTTAAACTATCGTATGAAATGTAACTATCTTTCTTCAATCATTAAAAATAAAACACTAACCATTCGGAATAATATGGTGAATGGTTTTAGGAAAGATCATCCAAAATAGATTTAGTCATAAACCATTAAATAAAATATGGTATATGACTTCATAAATTATTAAACCCAATAATACCATGGAATAAACAATATTGTTGAATTATATGAAAACACTCTTATAAAATCATTAAGCAATTCTGGAGATAAATACTCTTTTATTTTGAAAAGAATAGTTCTTTTGGAAAAATATTTGTATAAAACTAGAGGTGAAGTAAGATAGTATTTTCATAATAAAATTAGTGATTTTATAAAGATAATTGTTTTCAAAAAACATATTATATAGAGCCCTTGAGAATAGGTATGAATTTGAGAAATTCCCAAGAATCGGGTTTGAATTTTTGAAACAATTTTGAATGTTCCTTTTAAAATGTGTAACTAGACATAAAATAAGGAAGGATTATGGTTTGAAAACATATATATTATACTCACACAGAACATATGATGAGTACATAACAATATATAAGAATTACATCAAGGAAATTAGACTATGAAAGTATCCCGAATGAAAGTGGATGTTCGGGTGGAAACCCCTTACCTTAACTCCAAACGTGTTCCGCTCTTGTACTTATGCTCATAGAATATGATATTATACTTGTTAATAACTTATTTCAGAACCTATTATACATTTAATTAGTTACCATAATTCTGGTTAGTTCATTCATGTCTTTATTGATAAGTTATTAAATTGAATTTTGTCGTTCTGGAGTGTTCGTTTCCTTTATTTTTATATTCGGTTCACTTGTTTTTAGGTAATGAAGTTTGTGTGGAATGGTTATAAATCTACATAATTTTAATTATATACTATTAATTAACATAAATAATTGATAATTTTCATTTTTATTATTTGGTTACATGGAATGAGGATGAATCATTAGATGACCACCAATTCAATTATTAAGTAGTTTTTGGAATATTATGAACTAGTTTTGTCATATAACTTAATTTTATGTACGTATTATAGTTTCTGAATATTATTTAGGTTATAAAACATATATTATAGTATTGTTCAAAAATTAATATGGTTTCATGACCAATAATTAAGACAAAATTGAAGAACGAAACTTCGTCGTCCACAAAGGTTATAATTCGGAACCTCAGGGACGTCGATTTCGTTTATAAAATAAAAGGGAGGGAGTAAGAATATTTATGATGGTTATTACATTCACATGATATAAATCCAGTATATATATGTTAATGGATCTATCATGATCATTTGGATAGAGGAGGTTAGTAGAGGATAACAAAATAAGATAAATTGAAATGAAACCAAATGAAAAAGAAGGGTACTTTACCTCTTCAAATAACCTCCTTGAGAAACTCCTTTAGGGAAGAGATTTTGGTCTTTTGGAAAGAAAAAAAGCATCTTGTACGTGGGGAGAGACTAGGTATGGGTAATTGGGTAGATCTTTGAGGAGTTTCAAGGCTTAGATGAGTGAAGAGAAGAGGTAGTGTTGAGGGGTTTTTATAGTGGAGGAGAGGGGTAATTTTTGAGTATTTAATTCATTATTTTATTATTTCCATCAAGAAAACCAATAGTATTGTTTCATGTGACCCATAATAGTAATAATGGCATGTGAGTTCGAACCAAGTGGGCTTACATCATCCTTTAATCACCTATGATGCTGTAAATCATTTATTTAGCATTTATCGTATTTTATCGTATTTTACTTTTCATAAAAAATGTAACACCCCGAGCTTCCACGATACGCTTCTCATTCAATAATGCAATAGCTTGAATTGTACGCAACTTCGAGTTCTAAAACACCGCGACTAATCAAAGTAGCCATTATGAATAGTAATAACCACCTTTTAAAATTATAGAAATTTAATATTTCAAAATGGACTTCATTTTTGAATTCGTAATATCGAAATTATCCTAAGTTGAATTTTTTGTAACTTTCTGAGAACTTCCAATTTTTTTTGAATAGTGAAAAATACTTAAAACAAATTTTTTAATCAAAAAAATTTATTGTGATAAATTATAATATTTAGTGGTTTTAAATTATAATTAGAATATATTTTTACCATTTTATCCAATGGTGGTTGTTAGAAATAATTTAACATTGAAATTGGACATAAACAATTGCCAATCTTTTGATATAAATTGTTTCTTAAAAACACGCTATTTGTTGTGACATCGGAAATTAATTATAAAATTAATTAATTCAACTTATATGTTTGGAATTTTGTAAAATAGATCTCATTTTTGAATTCAGAATATCAATTATAGCTTAGGGTGAAATTTTGGCATTGTTCTGAAAAACTTCAATTTTTGATGAATAGTGAAACCACTAAGTGGTAGTTAAATAACTGATTTTTCGTTTAAATGAAATATTACCACTTCTGTGATTTAATTTTCAAAAATCCTACATACATGGTTTTCATTAAGAAGTAAAATTTGGTTCAATGAGATTAAAATAATTTTTTGGTGAATAGTAACTTTTAAGTTCTTAATCGCGATTAGAGGTAATTAGTGTAGTTTAAGGTAAAACAATGTTTCAATAATATGATATGAGCTTGACACTTGTCCTACTACTATTTTATGAGTCATGGCCGACCAAGACAACCCATGGGTCAACTTGGGGACCCCATGGAGCCACTTTGGTTGGAAAATGACATTAATATATATTTATTTAATGTTAAAATTAAATTGACACAAACATGAGTTGTTTTACTAAAACAATTTTTAAGTGGGGTTACACAAGTCCATATTTTGACTATAAATATTCATTAGAAAGCTAAACAGATTTCCTACATCATAGTATTTTTTAATAATTTTTAGACATTAAATAAATTAAATTATTTATGACATCCTTATGATGCAGCGATGATCTCATTATTTAACGATTTAAATAAAATGAGAAGATAATGAAAATACCAAGGCATACACTTGTACAAAGCCTATTGGATGATGAGATTTCGAACCCTTATCACCTTATACACGAATTATATAATTGTGGGACCTTTAGAATCCGAAAAGCATTGTGTAATAATGTAACATTTCAATCATTCCAAAAGAGCCCCTCCTCTCCACTTATAAAAGGCCCCCACCTCTCCCACCTTATTCACACCGTCAAGCCATTTGGCTCGGCCAAACTCTGCCTAAATACTCTCCCAACTTCCCCCTATTACTCCTAGAAGCCTCAATTTGGGCATAACTCTTATCAAGGAAGCCTTTGGCTCAAATCAAAAAGAGTTACCCGATTTTGAGGTAATGTCTTCTCTAATGTTGTTTTGTTTTATTTTTCTTCTCCAACCCCCTAAACTCTTTTTATTCATTACTTTTGTAACAACACCAGTATCCTAAATATACTGGGATGTTGTTATAAGAAGGATTTGAGCTACACTTACACACACCTACATCTAATGGTTAAAGAACATACAGTTTCTGTGGATGGCGAATTTCAGCCTCACGAAACGATGATTGTTCAACACTCATATAACACCTTCAAAGGTGGACATTAAGATGTCACTATATTTATATATGATATAAAATATGTTTATTTTTTACTTATGCTTCTGTATTTCTCATTTATGGCATACTTTATGATTTCCATTATGGGTAAAACGCGATAATTTCATTTTAGGAAGTGCGGACTACCGCCCCCTCAAAGTGATTTGAATCGTTAATGCCATATGTGGGATGTATAAAGGATGGATTAAATGGTATTATACGCTATCTTATACTGTAATTATATTATAAATTTATATCATTATGATTTCATTCCATTAAATATGAAATAGAAATGAAAGTAGCGTTCATGCGTACGTACGGCTTACCGTCTCCATGAACGGTGCATTTCATTTCTTACCTCTAAATGTTACGTGACATTATGAATGAATGTATATACTGTATATATGATATATATGATATCTACATCATGAATATAATTCTGGATATAATGGATATTTCACCACATGAACAACTTGTAATTATAAGAAGTTTATTTTTGACTCAAGTACCAAAGATCGACAAAACGACCGTTATTAACTTAAATAATTAAATAATGTTCATAACATGGTAATAAGGGATATAAAAGGAATAATGAACATGAAAAAGGTTCTTAAGTAAATATAAATTAACTGTAGTTTATTATTCCGGAGGTAAAAGAACGGTCGAGTCAGGACAAGACGCAAGGTAAGGGAACTTCTTAACCCAACTTCCATTCTTTGGGTTAATCTCCCACTTTCAAATTATGTCATGATATTATTATGTCCTATTTTGTATTTTTACATTCTTTATGTGTACCTATAGTGAATACACATAATAGATCTATTTTATTTTAGAAATGATCTTTTTAAGGACTTCGTCTCAATCTCCTTTCATTGAGGCATATTTGGTTTTATACACAACTTTCTTTTATACGGTGTATAAACCCCTTTGACTTTTAAATTTATTCAAAAGGAATCTTTTTTATACGAAGCGTTTTGCTAAACGACAAAAGGGAATGTTTTTCTTTCCGTACTTATGCGGCGACAACGACTTCTCCGCCGTCGTGACCATTATTTGAGTTTCGGCTTCCTCTACAAGCCATCATTTTTTTAATGAAAAATAAATACAAAGTTTTAACTTTCTTTTATTTTGGTATTGAAAATGGTTTTGAAAGCATTTTTATTATATCAATGTGTTGTATTGATATCTTGTGATTGAAATATGGAAATTTTATGTTTCCTTTACGCATGTTTTATGTGATACGATTATGTTATGGTTTATGATATGTTTAAACCTATTCATATGGGAATGCATTGGACTTAATAAGTGACGGGTGGAGCCCGCTATAGCTCCTCGATGCATCGGCAGGTCTCATGAGACAAACTAGTGTCTTGGCACGAGGCCTTGAAAAAATCTTATTTGTGGTCTTGGCACGAGGCCTTGGCTATGTGGTTATGATAGTCTGGCATTATGCATTCCATCATTATGAAAGTGGTTATTGATATTGCATGTGATTATTCGACCAGTAGAATATCCATGTGAAGAAGTGAATGGCATTATCTCATTTTACTTTTGCCATATTATGTTGAAGTTCAAGTTTAAAAGGCTTTTGTTTTAGTTATACATTGCCTTAAATGTTAATGTTTATTTATGAAAGCTTCCGCTATATTGTTAACCTTACTGAGCATCCGAGATCACCCCTTTCAATGTTTTAATATTTTCCAGGATGTGAAGAAGTATTTTATGAATGACCTGCAGGGATAGTCAGAAGAGGATTTGAGTGTGGACTATGAAGACTTTGTTATTAGTTTTTTCACTTTATGATGTAATGTAACATTTATGAATGTATCTAGTGTTTCCAAGGATACAAAACTAATCGGTCTTTCGAGACTTGATCTTTTGTGGTCATGCCAATATTACGAAGCAGTGCACTGACTCTGGGTTGCTGGGGTTGGGGCGTTACAGTTGGTATCAGAGGCAGTTTAGTACTAACCTTGGAAGCTAGATTTAGATAAACTCTGATTAAAGCACATAGACCAAAGATAGACTTTGAGGATTAGTATAGAAGAACTTCCTAGAATTTTTTTATTGTAGAGATTTTGTGAGTTTTCCGAGCAATACATCCCTGTCTGGATATGAGCAAGTAGAGGCGGCTCTGGCATAGATGTACCTAGGGGTAAAACCCGAAAACACCGCTGTGAGCTAGACTCGAACTGGAACTGGTGCACGGCAACGGGCCTTGCTGCACTCTTGGTTACGACACTCCCGGGGGATATGCTTTGGATAATTCTCATTTTCTTTATAAACCACTATGAAGGGTTATGAGTATATACTTCCTCAAAGAAAACATTTTTATGGATTATATCCATAAATAGTTCAATTTATGTTAAGTATCTTACAAGTATGGAATTATGTATTTTGATTTATAAACTAATATAGTTTATGCCACTGTTTAGAAATGGCGCCTAGTGGAAGGAATGGAAACCGTATCAATGCACGCACTCCGTGTAGGGATTGCCCTCCTGCTCAAGATAATTATTGTGGAGATGGAGATACAACTGGTGCTGATCAACTTATTACCATACTGGGACAACTCACTCAGGTTATGAATAATAACCTTACTCGTATGGAGCACCCTGATCCGCAACATGGAGGATCAATGTTAGACCGCTTCTTGAGGCAACAACCACCAAACTTCAATGGGAGTACAAATCCTATAGTAGCTGAGCAATGGATAAATTCCTTAGAGAAAATATTCCATTCCTTGGGGAGTAGTGAAAGGGAGAAGGTTGTCATGGCAGTTTACCGCCTCACTGGAGATGTCGATCAGTGGTGGTCGCTCATTTAAAACACAAAGGAAGATGATGGCGTATCGAATATGGAATGGAGGGAGTTCAAAGAGATTTTCATAGAAAAATACTTTCCTCGTGACCATCGAGCAGATATGGAAAGACAATTTCTGAGTCTGAGGTAGAAGGAGGATCAGAATGTCGGAAAGTATGAGGCTAACTTTACAAGGTTAGCGAGGCATGCTGCCGATTATATACGTAACCCAAGGAGTAATATTGATCATTTCTTTGATGGGTTAAAACAATTTCTCCGTCGATCTTTAGTATCACAATCCTTCTCATCATACGAAGATATTGTCTCGTGTGCTATCAAGACAGAAAAGGAATTCTCTAAGTCTTATGACAACAAAGTAAAGCAAGAGAAGAAGAGAACGGTGGAACAAGAGACAAATATTGGGAAAAAGGGAAAGAAGGATTTTCCATTATGTGATAATTGTAGGAAGAATCACCCTCGTACTTGTCTAAATGGAATGGGAGTTTATTATAAATGTGGAGAAAATGGTCACCAGGCTTGTGATTGCAAGGGAAAGAAAGAGGCTATCAAAGTTGAATGCTATAATTGTAGAGAAATGGGTCATTATGCAAATGAATGTCCTAAGCGTCAGAAAAACTTACCTCAGAAAAGGCCAAGGGATCAAGGACAATCTTTTGCTGTTACTACAGTTGAAGCAGAATAACTAATGTATTGGTTCTTTTGGACTCATGGATTATATTTTGGTTATTAAAATAATGTGACATATATATATAAGGATTGTACTGCAGTACTTGTTGATTTCAGTAAGGTTTTAATATGATGAAGGTAATTATATTTTTAGTATGTGAAAATTAGAGAAGCTTTACTTTGTTTGGGGAATCTAATAAATTGATTTTGGAATTAAGAGACCTTTTAGAGAAAGTCTGGACAGAGGTATTTTGGATAACTATAATGGTTGGAGTGGATTAAGTTGATCTTTGGATAGTATTGTTTAAGGTTAAAAAAATTATGATGATTATTTTTGGAATATTATGATACTATAGTTTTAGGAAAAGGATAACCTGCAGGGTGGGGAATAACCCGTCGCGTCGGACAAAGCTGTAGGAATCGAACCCACAACCATATTGCGACAAGCCTTTATTTCCTACCACTAACCTACAGGAAGTCCCTGGTTATTACAAAATAGTTTTACTAATCTAAATGGTATGTGTTAACATTTGGAACCATATACAATTAGGATAAATAGAATATTTTTGAGTTCCATTACCATTTGGAGTAAAAGTTGGGTTTGTGGTAAAAATTTATTAACGAATGAAAGTATACATAACAAGTATGTATATTCCCTTACGTTCTTAGTAAATATCCTAAATAAATTCCTCAACATTATAAAAGTTATCTTAAAACAAAAATGTTGTCGGTTAACTTTTCCAACAGGGGATTCAATGACCGTTTAACCAATCACAAGTTTGTGATTTTATTGTGGTTAAACTTTCTCCTAATCCTGTTTTCTATAACTCTCCATCATACCTTGATGGTTTGTTTCTCCTCTATATCCATATTTTCATAGAATCCTAGAATGGGCTATATCGGGTGACCTTTGTACTTATCTTGATTTCTTTTAATGTTATATATTTATTAACCTTATTTCCGATGTGGGTTTTCCTCTAAGGTATTTTCTCTTTTCAACCTTTTATTTTCAAAGAATATTTTCAAATTGCGAGGACGCAATTTATTGAAGGAGGGGAGAATGTAACACCCCGAGCTTCCACGATACGCTTCTCATTCAATAATGCAATAGCTTGCATTGTACGCAACTTCGAGTTCTAAAACAACGCGACTAATCAAAGTAGCCGTTATGAATTGTAATAAACACTTTTTAAAATTATAGAAATTTTATATTTCAAAAAGGACTTCATTTTTGAATTCGTAATATCGAAATTACCCTAAGATGAATTTTTTGTAACTTTCTGAGAACTTCCAATTTTTTATGAATAGTGAAAAATACTTAATACAACTTTTTTAATGAAAATAATTTATTGTGATAAATTATACTATTTAGTGGTTTTAAAGTATAATTAGAATATATTTTTACCATTTTATCCAATGGTGGTCATTAGAATTAATTTAACATTGAAATTGGACATAAACAATTGCCAATCTTTTGATATAAATTGTTTCTTAAAAACACGCTATTTGTTGTGACAACGGGAATTAATTATAAAATTAATTAATGCAACTTATATGTTTGGAATTTTGTAAAATAGACATCATTTTTTAATTCGGAATATCAATTATAGCTTAGGGTGAAATTTTGGCATTGTTCTGAAAAACTTCAATTTTTGATGAATAGTGAAACCACTAAGTGGTAGTTAAATAACTGATTTTTCGTTTAAATGAAATATTACCACTTCTGTGATTTGATTTTCAAAAATCCGACATACATGGTTTTCATTAAGAAGTAAAATGTGGTTCAATGAGATTAAAATAATTTTTTGGTGAATAGTAACTTTTAAGTTCTTTATCGCGATTAGAGGTAATTAGTGTAGTTTAAGGTAAAAACCATGTTTTAATAATATGATATGAGCTTGACACTTGTCCTACTCCTATTGTATGAGTCATGGCCGACCAAGACAACCCATGGGTCAACTTGGGGACCCCATGGAGCCACTTTGGTTGGAAAATGACATTAATATATATTTATTTAATGTTAAAATTAAATTGACACAAACATGAGTTGTTTTACTAAACCAGTTTTTAAGTGGGGTTACACAAGTCCAAATTTTGACTATAAATATTAATTAGAATGCTAAAAAGATTTCCTACATCATATTATTTTTTTTATAATTTTTAGACATTAAATAATGTAAATTATTTATGACATCATTATGATGCAGCGATGACCTCATTATTTAACGATTTAAATAAAATGAGAAGATAATGCAAAATCCAAGGCGTACACTTGTCCAAAGACAATTGGATGAGGATATTTCGAACCCTTATCACCGTAGCCATTAATTACATAAGTGTGGGACCTTTAGAATCCGAAAAGCATTGTATAATAATGTAACATTTCAATCTTTCCAAAAGAGCCCCTCCTCTCCACTTATAAAAGGCCCCCACCTCTCCCACCTTATTCACACCTTCAAGCCATTTGGATCGTCCGATCTCTGCCCAAATACTCTCCCAACTTCCCCCTCTTACTCCTAGAAGCCTCACTTTGGTCAGAACACTTCTCAAGGAAGCCTTCGGCTCAAATCAAAAAGAGTTACCCGATTTTGAGGTAATGTCTTCTCTAATGTTGTTTTGTTTTATTTTTATTCTCCAACCCCCTAAACTCTTTTTATTCATTACTTTTGTAACAACACCAGTATCCTCAATATACTAGGATGTTTTTATAAGAATGATTCAAGCTAAACTTACACACACCTACATCTAATGGTTAAAGAACATACGGTTTCTGTGGATGGCGAATTTCTGCCTCACGAAACGATGATTGTTCAACACTCATATAACACCTTCAAAGGTGGCCATTAAGATGTCACTATATTTATATATGATATAAAATATGTTTATGTTTTACTTATGCTTCTGTATTTCTCATTTATTGCATACTTTATGATTTCCATTATGGGTAAAACGCGATAATTTCATTTTAGGAAGTGCGGACTACCGCCCCCTCAAAGTGATTTGAATCGTTAATGCCATATGTGGGATGTATAAAGGATGGATTAAATGGTATTATACACTATATAATACTTTAATTATATTATAAATTTATATCATTATGATTTCATTCCATTAAATACGAAATAGAAATGAAAGTAGCGTTCATGCGTACGTACGGCTTACCGTCTCCATGAACGGTGCATTTCATTTCTTACCTCTAAATGTTACGTGACATTATGAATGAATGTATATACTGTATATATGATATATATGATATCTACATCATGAATATAATTCTGGATATAATGGATATTTCACCACATGAACAACTTGTAATTAGAAGAAGTTTATTTTTGACTCAAGTACCAAAGATCGACAAAACGACTGTTATTAACATAAATAATTAAATAATGTTCATAACATGGTAATAAGGGATATAAAAGGAATAATGAACATGAAAAATTTTCTTAAGTAAATAGAAATTAACTCTAGTTTATTATTCAGGAGGTTAAAGAATGGTCGAGTCAGGACAAGACGCAATGTAAGGGAACTTCTTAACCCAACATCAATTCTTTGGGTTAATCTCCAACTTTACAATTATGTCATGATATTATTATGTCCTATTTTGTATTTTTATGTTCTTTATGTGTACCTATAGTGAATACACATAATATATCTATTTTATTTTAGAAATGATCTTTTTAAGGACTTCGTCTCAATCTCCTTTCATTGAGGCATATTTGGTTTTATACACAACATTCTTTTATACGGTGTATAAACCCCTTTGACTTTTACGTTTATTCAAAAGGAATCTTTTTTTATATGAAGCGTTTTGCTAAACGACAAAAGGGAATGTTTTTCTTTCCATACTTATGTGGCGACAACGACTTCTCTGCCGCCATGACCATTAATTGAGTTTCGGCTTCCTCTACAAGCCATCATTTTTTAATGAAAAATAAATACAAAGTTTTAACTTTCTTTTATTTTGGTATTGAAAATGGTTTTGAAAGCATTTTTATTATATCAATGTGTTGTATTGATATCTTGTGATTGAAATGTAGAAATGTTATGTTTCCTTTATGCATGTTTTATGTGATACGATTATGTTATGGTTTATGAAATGTTTAAACCAATTCATATGGGAATGCATTGGACTTAATAAGTGACGGGTGGAGCCCGCTATAGCTCCTCGATGCATCGGCAGGTCTCATGAGACAAACTACTGTCTTGGCACGAGGCCTTGACAAAATCTTATTTGTGGTCTTGGCACGAGGCCTTGGCTACGTGGTTATGATAGTCTGGCATTATGCATTCCATCATTATGAAAGTGGTTATTGATATTGCATTTGATTATTCAACCAGTAGAATATCCATGTGAAGAAGTGAATGGAATTATCTCATTTTACTTTTTCCATATTATGTTGATGTTCAAGTTTAAAAGGCTTTTGTTTTAGTTATACATTGCCTTAAATGTTAATGTTTATTTATGAAAGCTTCCGCTATATTGTTAACCTTACTGAGCATCCGAGCTCACCCCTTTCAATGTTTTAATATTTTCCAGGATGTGAAGATGTATTTTATGAATGACCTGCAGGGATAGTCAGAAGAGGATTTGAGTGTGGACTATGAAGACTTTGTTATTAGTTTTTTCACTTTATGATGTAATGTAACATTTATGTATGTATCTAGTGTTTCCAAGGCTACTAAACTAATCGGTCTTTCGAGACTTGATCTTTTGTGGTCATGCCAATGTTACGAAGCAATGCACCGACTCTGGGTAGCTAGGGTCGGGACGTTACAAAAAATTCTATAATTTTTGAAAAATCCCAAAAATTCACCCCTACCATTTTTTGACATGTAGAATTAAAAATTGAAGACTGTTTTGCAAAAATAATTTTTTAAATATTATTAGTTGTACTTTTAAATAAAAGAATACTTAATTCTAAAATTAATAGTTCTAATTCTACAACTACTTCTTTATCACAATTAAAAATTATCCATGATGTTATTATCTTCTAGCCTTAAGAAAATAAAATAATAATAAAATATACTATTCATTAGGGTCATATTACTATTCATATTACCATTCATAAGGGTTTGTTACTATTTACTAAAAACACAAGTTTGTTCTATTAGACTCCAAATGACTTACTGAACACAACTCTAGATGACCATTTTTCGAAATTCAAAACATAGAAGAGGAAAAGTTTTGTTTTAATGGCTATATTATAAAATTTCATTCTATATTTATTTTCAAAACCTTGGGATGAAACATCCCCCACAGCACAGAGCATGGTGATCTTGACATGGGCTTACCCTTCACAGGGAATCATGTGGTATATAGTATCCTCCCCATTTAAATTTATTTTAATTGTTTGTTTATATGTTTTGTTTCTATAGAAATCAAGATATTTTTTTATTGTCATCCCTTTTTACATGTTTATCAAATTTTTTAGTTTTTATTAATATTTTAGGCATAGATTATATTTTTTATGATCTCAATTCAAGCTACATGAAACATATGAGTAATTATTAAATTTAAGGTATCTAACATTAAAATCATATAAAATATAAAGTATAAAAAATAAGAATAAAATTTAAAAGATATAATAAACATATAAAAATTTACTGAAAATAAAATGAGTATCATAAATGAAATAAATAATTCAAAATGAATGGAATGAAGAAAAGATTAGAAATACCATTTTAATGGTTTAAAACCATACTAAAATTAAATTTTTAATAAAATTTTGATGAAATTTGAGCGCCAAAAAAGATATTTCTTAAAAAATAACATTTTCATGTTGATTCTCCTTGGTGGTAACTGGTTTTGGATATAATGAATGCACATAAAATACTACATGTTCAAGACAGGAACAAGATATCCATAAAAAATGTAGAGTAGGATGAGTTCTCCCATAGGATGATGAAGTGAGAGAGGATCTCCAATGGAAGTCATTGAGAAGTAGTTATGTGGATGAAAACCAAGTTTCTCTAATGTCACTCTAGGGTTACGTGGAAGTGATAGCGAAAAGAACGAATTCCAAGGAGAATCAAAAGAAAAAATGACCAATTCATCACATAGAAAAAATGGATAATGACATAGGCATAATCAATTCCCATAAAATGAATTTGTGTTGAAATGACCCATATGAACTAGTGAATTCATCATGCCATAGATGAACAAACCATGTGCTGATCACAATCATGGTCGATGACACAGATGGAATGTTTTCATTATATCCAATGGCTTATTATTGATTAAACCCTTTAGTCACTATCCTTTATTTATATCTATTCACTTTAATGTACATGGCCATTTTTTTATTAAAACCCCATTTTCACCCAATGATATTTATATCAACTTGAATATCAACTAGAACTCATACTTAGTTCTTAAAAATCTCTCAAATTTGTAGGCCATAAAATCTATTTCTTAAAAAATCACTATCAAATGTTATTAATATAATTCTAAACAACATAAAACAAACACAATATATATATATATAATATACATATATATATATATTTATTTATTAATATAATAACATATATAATTAATTTTTCTAAGTAGAATTGTTGTAGGTGTGCCTCCACATTTGAAGCATAGTTTTAAAAATAATTTTAACCTAAAGACAATAAAAAACTAGAAAATCACACAAAAAATCTCCACAAAGTGCCTATCCACTATTGTACCTCCTCATCACACGTGGAATCTAGAAATCATGAATTATAATTTTATCGTAAGTAAACACCTTGTCAGATGTACAAGTCTACCGACTACTAACCAAATTGGATAACCCTAATGAGTGTGAATTTCTATATGCACTTCCCTCTGGTGTTCCCGACTCCTTCAATTATAGATTCCTCTACCATCGAACACCACTTGATTCATTATAATTGGTTGAATCCCAACCAGCTAATCTATTCTAGAAAAAATAGGAGATTCACCCCATTACCTCACCAAAACATGTATGAAATTACCAATCAAGACATCAATTTTTTTTCTGATCTCCCATAAAACACTATCGTAATATGATCGTGTTATCGATATCAAATCCATATCCATGAAATCAAACCATTTCTATAAATATAATTTGTAAAAAAATTATTTCTATTTATTTTTTGAATTGTAGGACAAAATAAACCACAGTGATAAACTGAAAATAAATGGTAAGATACAATAATTATAAAAAATTTTATGAATAGTCCTCATGTGTCGTTATAGTTGACCTCCATTGAAATTCCTTATAATTTTGGGCGAATAAATATTATGATAATAAATAAATTGTGGGTCTCATGCGAGGAACACTTACCATAGATTATAGAAGATATAATGCATGATCAATATCTTATTCAAATGTGGAGTAGGCCACAAAGTTTGAGTCATACCATGATTATGGATTGATTTTTGGTGAATAACACATCTTCTAGTGATAAAGGTGATAATCCCACTATGTTGGTCATTAATCTCATGGTTATCCCTGATATGATCATCTGTCGTTTTGTAATCCCTATTTTTCAATGAATTTCATCAAAGATATTCTGAAAAATATTATTGGGAACTATAAGTAACCCTGAAAAAAAGGTAAAATAAAATATTTATAAGGTATTTTTAGTTCAACCTCTTTAATTAAATAATTAAATAATTAATTATATTATTTAAGTTATTTCTCCCACATTGGCACTCAAGACAAACCCCCGACATCAACCCTGTTTATGTCATCCATAGGGTAAACCACACGTACTAAACTCAGTAATGATCTCATATTTCCCATTTGATCCCCATTTTTTGATTTATTTGGGTTATTTTAATTAATTAAATGAATTAAATTAAATAATCTATTCTATTCACATATTAAAATGTGCTTACACCGAAATTCTTATGTCGACCAACCTCATGTGACACCTATGGCTAAAATCCATACTCTGGATTCAACCATGGCTACATATTTATGATATGAGGATACTTTGAAGATTTATTCAATTTTCTTAGGAAAACCACATATGTAATAAAAATATATTTTTTGTTTTTATAAAATTTATTTCAGGCTCAATGGGCCTCATAATCTCACACAATCTTAGCACATTACTCCAAGAAATATTCCAAAAAATATTACAAAGTCTTTCATTGAAAAAACTAGAATATCTATAGGAAAAAATTCCTGAAAATCAAAATATGGTGACACCATTCACATAACACATGAAATTAGGATTTACATGCACATATATCCCCATATTTTAAGGGAATCGATACCTATAATTCACAATAGTGTAAGGGCTTCCATGATTGTATGTCACAATAGTGGGGACACATTTATCGAATATCATTAAAGTAATGAGTTCTCTATAGATATATGAAGAGTGAATAGTTAGTTTATAGTTCATTATAATTCCTCTTTAATAAAGGAAAAACTATTTTCCTATTTAAACAATTCATATGGTCAGACCACCTACATTCAATTCAATTCATTATAATTATCTCTATTAGGAGTCACGAAAAAACAATGTTCAAGATCCTCTAGTCACTCATGAATTTATAATATCAAGGGGAACATCATAAAAATGCCAAAGGGGGTAGAAAAAAATGATGGGGAAATATCCCAACATGAATAAAGTGTAAATAGTACATTTCTATCAATGATATTTAATTAAAAATGGTTTTTGTGAATTTTAAGGTAACCACAAAGAATTCGGAGTTTGGTATCATGACATATAGTAAAATGAAATGAAGATTAAGGGATAATTACATGATATCATAAATTATTATAGTGGATGGGAACCCACTTATTTATGACATTTGGTTTTGTCCATATCGAATGCAAATGAAAAACAGACAAAAACCTTGATAATAGGGAATATAAGATTGCACCAAAACAGCATCGTAGATTGAAAGACAAATAACGAATGAATCCTATGGAATAGATAATTTTATGAGAGGAATATAATGAGATGATATTAAGTTTATTTTGTATGGAATAATTATCCATGAACCTAGTTTCGGCATGTTGAGGAGCCATAAAGTGATAAATATAAATAGGGTAGTATTCTAGAAATAAGAAAGGTAGGAGGAGTTTGAACATATAATACATTAAGGGAAAACAATTATTTTACCTAAATTGTATGGAATTCATATTTTGGACACATATCTTCCCAAACCATTAACCAACATTGCATGGCCTATAGTCCAAGGAGGGGATATGCATGATTCATGTATATGGTTTGGGAAACTTTGTGAAAACCGTTATATTTGAATATATTAAAGTATATAGTTTTCTCACAAGTTTATGCATCCTAGGATGCATAGTTAGTGAAAACATTATCGTCCTAATATATTCACTAAACACCATACACTGTTAGTAGAAACCGGGAAGACTGGGATGCTCAATTTCTATTAACCATGCAACATATCTTTTTCTTCCACCTACAAGGGTTGTAGGATCCAAACAATACCCAGACAACCCAGTTCCCTCATCATACATAATAGGCATTAAAATTAGGTCAAAACTAAGAAATACAACTGAAAAGTAAAGAATCCACACCTCAAAGGAACTCAAATTCAATATAGTCTCCCCAAAATGAACTCATCTCCATGTTTCCCTTCCAAAATGTGATGAAAATTTGCCTATGAACAACTCCTTCCCCCAAACACACACATCATCTTCCCTCTAAAAATTATTGTTTTATACACATCTATTCTTCCATAGTTCCCATAATAGATAAATAGGTTGGACTCATAGATTCATCATTCATCAATCAATGATTCACATGGGATACTCCTCAAAAGAATCATCGACAACCAATTCAACATCTTTGGGATCAAATGTCTGAGACAAACCATTATGGTGATAGTGAATATATGAAACACATAAGACTTTATTCATGGGATGATGCTTATGTGGTAATAAAAAATGATAGACTACTATCTAGACTCTCTTTATGATCTCAAATGGCATAATAAAATGAGGAAATATCTTCCCTAGCCTCTAAATAGGTTGATTCCCAATTCTGTGTGACACCTATTAGAAAACATGATCTATGACCTCAATCTTTAGTGGTTGAATATGGTGATTGATACAAAATTATGCCTAGAATGAGCCATACCAAATGTTTTTTTGACAAAATATACTTTCTAAAATTTCTATTTCACAAGATGAGGACCTAGAAACATTTTACTCGTACCTATATTCCGTATAGAGGTGAATGAAAATACTTACCATAATAGGACTCATACGTAGCAAACTGAATTATTCCCTCAAAGATATAATTATATGAAAAGTCAATGATAGAGATAAACCTTCCCCATGATCCCCTGAAATCAAGGGATAATGAATGTAATATGTCCTCCAACACAATTACAGTACGTTCTGATTGGCCATTGGTCTGAGGGTGAAAAATTATGCTCCAAAGCCCTAGTATACCCAAAAAAATTTACAAACCCTATCGATACCTCGATGTGAAATGAGAATCTCTATTTGTCACGACCCGCCCTCGGGGCCCATGCCGTGACTACCCCAAGCCCGCCTTCCATAGGCCAGGGGATGGCGACTAGCACCAAGGCGTAAATCCCGGTAAAAAGGGAAGGAATTGCCTTTGAAAAGTAAACAGGCACCACAGAGTAAGCAAGCGGAAAAGTAAACACTAAGTAAAAATAGAGTACAATTGAAAGTGCAGAAAAGTAAATGGGCCAGCATACAAACCCAAACTGAAAGTAAAGTTTAACTCAAAAGGGAAAATAGCAACTGTAAAGTAAAAGCCGCTACACCGAGCTGTCCACTGGAAATCCCACCTGATGGGTGGGTTCAGATAGCTCCACTGCTCCTCGGGTCCCGCCGTCCGCTCCGAGCACGTCTCGCCCAGTGGTCCACCTCCTGGTACCGTCCTGCTCAGCAAGCCTCAACTACGATCAACACTGTCCGTCGTCTGCAACCAACACAACATAGTGCGGGCATAGCCCGTTCAGGGGTGAGTATAAGCTACTCAGTAGGGACCCCGAGACCCCTGAAGGTCTCCCAAAATCCACAAAGGATAAACCACAAAGGAAAATACAAACACGAAGTAATAACCGACACTGCTTAGGAATATGCCCATACATATACCTAAGTCACCAATTCCAATACGCTCCAACCTCTGAGCCCAAGTACAACTTAGTCCACACAGGAAAGTATACGTATTCCACACAGGAAAGCAAACGAAATCCACACAGGATAAGGCAACACAATCTGCAAAGGAAAGCAACAGGATTCAGCTCACACAGGTATACTCCTTCGGATAACGATAAAGATGATCACTGATCCATCTAAGTCGTCGGACCCATGAAGGATCGATAGGTAACTAAACCCCGCAATGACCCACACAGGATCGGGCCCACACAGGACCTGTAGGCGCTGGTTCACACAGGACCGCTGAGCGCAGACCCACACAGGATCGGACCCACACAGGATCGGGCCCACACAGGACCTGTAGCACTGATCCACGTAGGATCGCTAAGTGCTGTAGTCGTAGTCGAATCCACCAAGGATCTCTGTACTGTTGTCGTCACAGTCACAGTAGCAGTAGCAGTAGCAGTAGCAGTAGCAGTAGCAGTCACAGTCGCAGCCAGCACTAGGGTTCCCGCACACTACAAGCTCGTTCGGGAGGGTCCGCTCCACGAGCTGAGAGGCTGATACATCAACTATCACATATTCCAGAGTTGATGTATCCAAAAGTTCTGTATCGTCAACAGGAACTCAACGCAATAGACGGCGCGTCGATCGGACGCCCGGACTGTGAGTTATTGGCTTTTTCGTCCCAGGGGCCCAGTTGGTTTTTATGGCAAAACCAACCCGACCGTACTCCACCTGCATCCAAACCTTGGGCGAAGTAAGTCAAAAGATCCGTCTCACTAAGATAAACACAACAAAGCTGACGGCACGTCAATCAGACATTCATTGCTCAAGATATGAGCGTTTCCGCTCCGAGGGCCCGGTTGGTTTCGTGTACGAACCAACCCGGCCAAAGTCAAAGTATTCCGAAACCTTGAGTGCGATATTCCGAAACGACCGTCTCGATCCAAGGATCGCATTGCTACTGACGGCACGTCGTTTGGAATACGTAGCCCAAGTTATGTGCATTTGAATCCAAACCGCTCGGTAACGGGGGTTTCGGGCCCGGGCCGTCCCGGCCCGCGACCCCCCGGATGGCCCGAACCGGGTCGACCCTCCCCGGACAGGGTCGACCTGGCCCGGAATGGCGCGGCCCAGCCCGGCACGGCCCGGCCCGGCCTGGCGAACCGGCCAGGTGCGCCGGTTCGGCGCAAGGCAGTGCGCTGGGCGCGCTGCCAGCTCGGCCGAAGGTCGAGCTCGCTTGAAAAAAACGGGGGGCCGCCTGCCCCCCTTTGTGAAACTGGCCCCCCTCATTATGGGGGTCCAATTAAACCACCCGGGGGAATTTAATTCCCCCTGTTTTCACCATCCCGGCCGGCCCGACTTGGCCGGCCGGCTTCTTCTCAACAGGACCGGCAAGGGCCGGTCCTCTCCGTCTTCCGGCACCGGTGGCCCGGCTGGCCGCCGGTCATCACGTTCCACCGCGGCCCGGAACCGGCCGTGGCCTTCATCGCCTGGCGCGGTGCGACAACACCTCACCCCTCCGCCGTGGCCCCGCTCCGGTCGCGGCGCCTTCGGTTTCCTTCGACGCGGCGCGAAGGCGCCGCGTCCATCAAATTCTTTCCATGGCACGGCACGACGGCACCGCGCAATAATTGCCGTGTGATTCCCGTGTTGTGCGACGGCACCACGCCATCACGTTTCATCCACAAGAAACATTTCAATAACAAAGGAGGGGGGGTTCGACCGTGTTTGTGCGGTCCGGTCCCCCTCTCGTTAGACGATAACACTTAAACATTATCTTCAAAGATCGTCATGCTAGAACCAAGAACGAGAATAATTAAATAAACAACAACAAACCCCTACCTCGGTTTCAAGAACGATGTTTGTCAACGACCCGTGGAAGACGAGCATCGCGGTGGTCGGCGTCATGGAAAAAGGACGTCAATGTCATGAAGCGAGGATTCGAAGCTCTTTGACGGCGATTTCATCGCGGGAAACCGTCGTGGAAGAGATGATGCGGAAGGAGACGTCGTCGGTGTCGTGGGTATGGCATCGCGGAAGACGGTTCCCGAGAACGTGGCGTTCTTCATCGAGGTCCGAATGTTCTTCGCGTTCTTCGTCAAAGTTTGAAGAAGATGGAGAGAATTCTTCAAAACCTCTCAAGATGGCTAAGGAGACCAACCAAAATAAAATAAGCTAAGGCTTATTTTATTCACACAATTATCAACTTGAATTTCAAATGTTTGAAATTCAAACAACTCAACTCAATTAATTAACCAAGTTGTCAAGTTAATTAAAGAGGAGTTAAAGGGTGTTTAAAAAGAGTAGATGAAGTGTTAGGGTTCGTGTGGGCCCCACCACACTTAATCCTCTCATGGGAGGTTAAGTGGATGTGGGTCTCACCCCTAACTCCCTTTGGGAGAAGTTAACCAACAAGTTAAAAATAAAATGTGTTTCCACATTTTATTTATCTTCTTTTAATTTTCCCCAAAACTAACTTTCATTCCGCATAAAACCCAACCTCAGAAAAGGTCTCCTTAAGCGAATATCGGCGCTTCGAGTTCATCGGTGTCCTCAGATTTCAATTCCGAGCACCGGATCAAAAGTTAGAAATTCCCGCTCGTTCGTTCACTGAACGTACCCGAGCCAATCTTTGGAAATTTATTCCGGGCACACCGTGCCTCGGAATCATGTGCCGTCAGAAACCACGTTCTTGTAAAATTCAAAGAAAATTAATAAAAAAATTTCCCTTGAATTTTACGGGTCTTTACATTACTCCCACCTCAGGGCTTTACGTCCCCGTAAAGATACATCAAAAACTTGGGAAACAAATGAGGGTACTGAGCATGCATCTGAGCCTCCCGCTCCCAAGTTCTCTCCTGGAGATTCCCGTGCTGCCATCTGATGTGCACTAGAGGAATCGACCGTCCACGTAGGACCCGCTCCTGTCGATCCTCTATCTCCACCGGAACCTCCGTAAAAGTCGCCCCATCGTCAACGTAATGCTCTCCATGGTCAATGATGTGCGTCAGGTCATCCACGTATCTCCTCAGCTGAGATACGTGGAAGATGTCGTGAAACTGGTGAAACTGAGGTGGTAGAGCCAGGCGATAAGCCACCTTGCCAATCCTGCTGAGGACCTGGAAGGGTCCGATGAAGTGCGAAGATAACTTGCCGCCTCGGCCAAATCTCCGTATACCACGTCGAGGTGAGACCCGCAAGAATACGTGGTCTCCATCCTCGAACTCTAGTGGCCTCCGCCTCCTATCAGCGTATGACTTCTACTGGCTCTGAGCTGTCCTCATCCGCTCCTAGATGACCTAGACCTTCTCTGTCGTGGCCTGGACCATCTCAGGTCCCACAAGTGCTGACTCCCTAGGGTTTGTCCAGCACAAAGGAGATCTACAAGGTCGGCCGTAGAATGCCTCGTACGGTGCCATCCCGATGGTGGAGTGGTAGCTATTGTTGTACGCAAACTCCACCAAGGGTAGGTGGTCCTCCTAGCTGCGACCAAATTCGAGGACACATGCGTGGAGAATGTCCTCGAGAGACTGGATGGTCCTCTCCGTCTGGCCATCCGTCTGAGGGTGAAAGGCTGTGCTCAAATGTAGCTGCGTCCCGAACGTCTCCTGAAACCCCTTCCAAAGACGGGTAGTAAAGCGAGCATCTCGATCGGAGACGATAGATGATGACACACCATGGAGCCACACAATCTCCTGAACGTAGAGACATCCCAAGATCTCCACTGAGCCCTGCTCTCTGATGGGTAAGAAGTGTGCCGACTTGGTGAGTCGGTCAACAATCACCCAAATGGATTCGTGACCTCTGGAAGTGCGTGGAAGTCCAGTCACGAAGTCCATAGATATGCCATCCCACATCCACTCCGGAACCTCCAAGGGCTGTACCAAGCCTGCTGGTACCTGATGCTCTGCCTTCACCTGCTGGCAGGTGAGGCATCGAGTAACGAACTCTGCTACAACCTTCTTCATGCCCGGCCACCAGTGCTGTCGTCTGAGATCCTGGTACATCTTCACCACTCCAGGATGTACCGCCAAAGGAGAAGTGTGAAACTCTCTCAGCACCTCTTCCCGTAAAGCGACTGGTACCATGGTACGTCCTCTAAAAAGGATGTTATGCTCTGCTCCAAGGGAGATACCATCAGGTGCCTGTCCCGAGGATATCTGTGCACGCCGTGTCTCACAGTCAGTGTCCTCACGCTGTGCCTCTCTGACCCACTACAGTAGTGGAGGGGTGACTGTGAGAGACTGGAGGAAGGCTGCTCCATCTCTATCCACGAAGGATATCTGCAAAGAGGCTAGCTGCTCCGTCGCCTCCTCAAGTAGCTGAATGCCTGTCCTCCTGCTGAGGGCATCGGCTACTACGTTCCCATTCCCAGGAGTATAGACTATCTCAAAGTAATAGTCCCGGAGGAACTCGAGCCATCGCCGCTGTCTCAGGTTCAGGTCCTTCTGCGAGAAGATATACCTGAGACTCTGATGATCAGAAAAGACTGTAAAGCGCTCGCCCATCAGGCTGTGTCGCCATGTCTTCAGAGCGAAGAGCACTGCTACTAACTCCAGGTCATGGGTAGCGTAGTTCTGATCATGCGGCCTCAACTGATGTGATCCATAGGCGATCACTGCCCGCTCTTTCATCAGAACACATCCGAGTCCGGTCCCTGATGCATCACAGTAGACTACGTACCCTACTCCCTACTCAGGCAACCTCAAGATAGGTGCGCTGGTCAATCTCTGTCTCAGCTCCTGAAAGCTCTGCTGACATCTATCTGACCACACGAAGGGTTTCCCCTTCTTCGTCAAAGCTGAGAGTGGTGCCGTAACTCTAGAGAATTCTGGCACGAATCTCCGATAGTATCCAGCTAGTCCCAAGAAACTCCGAACCTCCGTCACGCTCTTGGGTGGCTCCCATGCAAACACAACCTCGATCTTCGCAGGATCCACTGCAACTCTCGCCTCAGAGATAACGTGTCCTAAGAATTGGACCTCACGTATCCAGAACTGGCACTTCGAGAGCTTACCATAAATCTGGTGCTCTCGGAGTGTGTCTAGTACAACTCACAAGTGATAGGCGTGCTCCTCCTCAGTCGTAGAGTAAATCAGAATGTCGTCGATGAAGACCATGACAAATCGATCGAGGTATGGTTGAAAGATCCTATTTATGAGGTCCATGAACACTGCTGGAGCATTGGTTACGCCAAAAGGCATAACCAAGAACTCATAGTGGCCATACCGACATCTGAAGGCCGTCTTCTGTACGTCCTCGTATCTGAGTCTGAGCTGATGATAGCCTGACCTGAGGTCTATCTTCGAGAACCACCGTGCTCCCTTGAGCTGATCAAAGAGGTCATCAATCCTCGGTAGCGGAGACTTGTTCCTCACTGTCACCTGATTCAGGCGACGATAGTCAACACAAAGTCGCAAGCTCCCGTCCGCCTTCTTGGTGAACAATATCGGGGAAGCCCAGGGTGAAACACTGGGTCGGATGAACCCCTTGCCCTGCAAGTCCTCCAACTGTACCCGTAGCTCTCGAAGCTCGGCGGGGGCCATCCGATATGCTGGAGTAGATATCGGGGCTGTCTCGGGGTACAGGTCAATATAGAAGTCTACCTCTCTGCGTGGAGGTATCCCTGGAATGTCGTCAGGAAAAATGTCCGCAAACTGATCCACCACTGCAGGAAAACCAGGACTCCGTACGTCAACTGCTCCAAGGATGAGGCTGGCCAACTGACGAGTGATAAGCTGTCCTATCCTCCGCAGAAGTCCATCCTATGCTGAAAAGGCTCCCTTCTTGCCAGTGGTGGTGAACCTGCTCCCGTCGGTGCGTACACATCGCACCTTGCGCCTAAAACAGTAAATCTGTGCATGGACCGTAGATAGCCAATCCATGCCCAAGATGAAGTCGTAAGGCCTCGACGCTGCTACAAAAAGATCCCAGCCGAAGCTCTCGCCTCCTAGAGTAAGCTCACACTACCGGCACCAGTGTGTAATTGTCGAGTATGCTCCCGTAGGAGTCTCTAGCCGTTAGGATCGAGCCAACGGCTCTGTCGGAATCTCCGAGCTCCAAACAAGGGCAGCGGCTATGAAAGAGTGACTCGCTCCTGTGTCTATAAGTACTGCAGCAAGGGTGGAATAGACACAGATAGTAACTCAAATCATCTCTGGCGCACCGTGGTCATAGGCCTCTGCTACCTGGAGCTGTGCCTGTCTCAGCCCTCCAGCTCCCTGTGGTCGGGGGTGGACCTCCTGGTGGTGGTGGTGGCAGAGCCTCAAAGCGTCGCCCACCACCTGCTGCTCGGCCAGCTCCTCTGCCTCATCCGCCTCCTCCCTGCAGACCACCACGGTCGACCCTCTGCCTCTGCCTCAGTGGTCCCTCAACCGTCTTCTGCTCCCCGGCACGGCGGGTCGGGCAGTCACGAGCCATGTGGCCCTGCTCGCCGCACGAGTAGCACTGTCTGCCTCTCAAAAGACTGGCTCCGCGCTGTGTTCCCCGCATTGCTGAGCCAGTGTCCTGAGGTCGTCTGCCTGAAGGTTTGGTCTGCCTGGACCCCTGAGTCATCCATCGACTGCCTGCTGCAGATGACTCTGCCACGTGCCGTCCTGCGGTGGGTCTCGGTGCTGGTGTAGACTCAGCAAGGAAGCTCACGATTAAAAGGGCCCACTCCAGTACTCCTGTATGAGTCAGTATGCTGAGGGAGATCAACGATGCCCTGATCTCGTGTCTCAAACCCTGCTCGAAGGTCCTAGCCCGGAAGAATGGGTCCCGTACCATGTCGGTCAAGTAGCATGAGAGATCAGTAAATCTCGCCATGTACTGAGCGACCGTCATGCTGCCCTGCTGCAGCTGAAGAAGCTCCTAGATACGCACCGCACGAAGGGTGGCTGGGATGAACTCTGAGCGGAAGAGGCTCTTAAAGTCCGTTCAAAGTAGAGATGCCTCATCATGCACCTAGAGCATCAAGATCCACCATCGTCCTGCTACTGCGTGTAGTAGGCTCGCAGCGAGGATCACCATGAGGTCTGTAGGTGTCCTCACTAGCCTAAAAACTCGTACCTCTGCCTCCAGCCAGTCCTCTGCTGCCTGGGGGTCTGTCTCCCCACGAAACCTGGGCGGTCGCTAGCGCTGAAACTCATGCAGTGCGTTGAGGTGACGTGCATCATCAGCGGCTGGTGCTGGAAGCATCGGTGGCTCGACGGGTAGAGCTACCGCCGGTGCCACTGCTGACAAAGGGCCCTGCACCGAGGCCTCGTCGCTCGGTGGGCTGTCGTCACGCTCGACTCTCAGAACCCTAGCTGGCTGCCGTTGTGGGGCCATCCTAAAAAGGAAACAGGTGCACCACGGTCAGAATAGTATACCTGGTGAGCTGATATAAAGTAATCACAAAGAAAACTTTGAAACACACACGCAATCAATGTTTTAGTGCATTAAGTCGGAAATCAATAGTCAGGGTCCTGATGTACGGATACGTCGGCCGCCACACCAACACTGGACTCCATGGACTGATAACCACACTCAATACGCTAAACATTATTGCTTCACATAGAAAAGATCAGAGTTCGCGGTAGAACAAAATTCCTCTGATACCAATTTGTCACGACCCGCCCTCGGGGCCCGTGCCGTGACTACCCCAAGCCCACCTTCCATAGGCCAGGGACTAGCGACTAGCACCAAGGCGTAAATCCCGGTAAAAAGGGAAGGCATTGACTTTGAAAAGTAAATAATCACCATAGAGTAAGCAAGCGGAAAAGTAAACACTAAGTAAAAACATAGTACAACTGAAAGTGCGGAAAAGTAAATTGGCCAGCATACAAACCCAAACTGAAAGTAAAGTACAACTCGAAAGGGAAAACAAAAACTGTAAAGTAAAAGCCGTTACACCGAGCTGTCCACTAGAAATCCCACCTGAAGGGTGGGTACAGATAGCTCCACTGCTCCTCGGGTCCCGCCGTCCACTCTGAGCACGTCTCGCCCAGTGGTCCACCTCCTGGTACCGTCCTGCTCAGCAAGAATCAACTACGATCAACGCTGTCCGTCGTCTGCAACCAACACAACGTAGTGTGGGCATAGCCCGTGCATGGGTGAGTATAAGCTACTCAGTAGGGACCCCGAGACCCCTGAAGGTCTCCCAAAATCCACATAGGATAAACCACAAAGGAAGATAAAAACACGAATTAATAACCGACACTGCTTAGGTATATGCCCATACATATACCTAAGTCACCAATTCCAATACGCTCCAACCTCCGAGCCCAAGTATAACTCAGTCCACACAGGAAAGTATAAGTATTCCACATAGGAATGCAAACGAAATCCACATAGGATAGGGAAACACAATCCACACCGAAAAGCAACAGGATTCAGCTCACACAGGTATACTTCTTCAGATAACGATAAAGATAATCGAAGATCCATCTAAGTCGTCGGACCCACGAAGGATCGATAGGTAACTAACCCCCGCAACGACCCACACAGGATCGGGCCCACACAGGACCTGTAGGCGCTGTTTCACACAGTACCGCTGAGCGCAGACCCACACAGGATCGGACCCACACAGGATCGGGCCCACACAGGACCTGTAGGCGCTGGTTCACACAGGACCGCTGAGTGCAGACCCACACAGGATCGGACCCACACAGGATCGGGCCCACACAGGACCTGTAGCACTGATCCACGTAGGATCGCTGAGTGTTGTAGTCCTCATCGAATCCACCAAGGATCTCTGTACTGTCGTCGTCACAGTCACAGTAGCAGTAGCAGTAGCAGTAGCAGTCACAGTCGCAGCCAGCACTAGGGTTCCCGCACACAGCAAGCTGGTTCGGGAGGGTCCGCTCCACGAGCCGAGAGGCTGATACATCAACTGTTACATAGTCCAGAGTTGATGTATCCAAAAGTTCCGTATCGTCAACAGGAACTCAACGCAACAGATGGCGCGTCGATCGGACGCCCGGTCTGTGAGTTATTGGCTTTTTCATCCCAGGGGCCCGGTTGGTATTTATGGAAAAACCAACTCGACCGTACTCCACCTGTGTCCAAACCTCGGGCGGAGTAAGCCAAAAGATCCGTCTCACTAAGAGAAACACAACAAAGCTGACGACACGTCAATCAGACGTCCGTTGCTCAAGATATGAGCGTTTCCGCTCCGAGGGCCCGGTTAGTTTCGTGTACGAACCAACCCGGCCGAACTCAAAGTATTCCGAAACCTTGAGTGAGATATACCGAAACGACCGTCTCGATCCAAGGATCGCATCGTCGCTGACAGTGCATCGTTTGGAGATTCGTAGCCCAAGTTATGGGCATTTGAATCCAAACCACTCGGTAACGGGGGTTTCGGGCCCGGGCCGTCCCGGCCCGAGACCCCCCGGATGGCCCCAATCGGGTCGACCCAGCTCGGCGCGCCGGTTCAGCGCAAGGCAGCGCGCTGGGCGCGCTGGCAGCTCAGCCGAAGGCAGAGCTCGCTGGAAAAAAACGGGGGGCCGCCTGCCCCCCTTTGTGAAACTGGCCCCCCTCATTATGGGGGGCCAATTAAACCTCCCGGGGGAATTTAATTCCCCCGGTTTCCACCATCCCGGCCGGCCCGACTTGGCCGGCCGGCTTCTTCTCAACAGGACCGGCAAGGGCCGGTCCTCTCCGTCTTCCGGCACCGGCGGCCCGGCTGGCCGCCGGTCATCACGTTCCGCCGCGGCCCGGAACCGGCTGTGGCCTTCGTCACCCGACGTGGTGCGACGGCACCGCGCCCCTCCGTCGCGGCCCCGCTCCGTCCGCGGTGCCTTCGGTTTCCTTCAACACGGCGCGACGGCGTCGCGTCCATGAAATTCTTTCCACGGCGCAGTGCGACTGCGCCACGCAATAATTGCCGTGTGATTCCCACGTGGTGCGACGGCACCACGCCATCTCTTTTCATCCGCAAGAAACATTCAAGAACAATAGAGAGGGGGTTCGGCCGTGTTTGTGCGGTCTGGTCCCCCTCTCATTAGACAATAACACTTAAACATTATCCTCAAAGATCTTCATGCTAGAACCAAGAACGAGAATAATTAAATAAAACAACAACAAACCCCTACCTCAGTTTCAAGAACGATGTTTGTCAACGACCCGTGGAAGACGAGCGTCGCGGTGGTCGGCGTCGTGGAAAAAGGACGTTGATGTCGTGAAGTGAGGATTCTAAGCTCTTTGACGGCGATTTCGTCGCGGGAAACCGTCGTGGAAGAGATGACGCATAAGGAGACGTCGTTGGTGTCGTGGGTATGGCGTCGCGGAAGACGGTTCCCGAGAACGTGGCATTTTTCATCGATGTCTGAATGTTCTTCGCGTTCTTCGTCAAAGTTTGAAGAAGATGGAGAGAATTCTTCAAAACCTCTCAAGATGGCTAAGGAGACCAACCAAAATGAAATAAGCTAAGGCTTATTTTATTCACACAATTATCAACTTGAATTTCAAAGGTTTGAAATTCAAACAACTCAACTCAATTAATTAACCAAGTTGTGAAGTTAATTAAAGAGGAGTTAAAGGGAGTTTAAAAAGAGAAGATGAAGTGTTAGGGTTCGTGTGGGCCCCACCACACTTAATCCTCTCAAGGGAGGTTAAGTGGATGTGGGTCCGACCCCTAACTCCCTTTGGGAGAAGTTAACCAACAAGTTAAAAATAAAATGTGTTTCCACATTTTATTTAACTTCTTTTAATTTTTCCCAAAACTAACATTCATTCCGCATAAAACGCAACCTCAGAAAAGGTCTCCTTAAGTGAATATCACCACTTCAAGTTCATCGGTGTCCTCAGATTTCAATTCCGAGCACCGGATCCAAAGTTATAAATTCCCGCTCGTTCGTTCACTGAACGTACCCGAGCCAAACTTCGGAAATTTATTCCGGGCACACCGTGCCTCGGAATCAGGTGCCGTCAGAAACCACGTTCTTGTAAAATTCCAAAGAAAATTAAGAAAAAAATTTACCTTGAATTTTACGGGTCTTTACACTATTAGAAACTTTAGTAAAGGGGACCCTATATAAAATTAAAACATCATAGAAATATATTCTTCCAAACTACTCAACTAAGATAATATATTATGTATGAAGGATGTGGGATAACTACTTAATTAGATGCACGAAGACCCAAAATGCATCACTCACTCATGAAAACCTTAGTAATCCAACAAAAAAATCATCAAGATGTCATCGCATTCAAATCCTGGGACTAGTAATGGTTGTAACAACCCAATGGGATACTAATTTTTCACCATCTTCAACTTCTAGTAGGAACACCTAATGGAAAATCCCACTATCTAACATTTCATACAATGCTACTAATACAAAAAGTGAATATCACGACACAACTTGGAGATACCTTGGTGTACTACCCATGGATAAGCATGGTCATATTACATTAGATACCCTTTTTGGTTTTTTGGAACCTAGATATGATTTAGTATATACTGGATGTCATCTCCATCACCAAACCAATATGAAGGTGGGTTGTAACTTGAAATAATTTCCCATTGGAATATGCCTTCATGATCTGAAATTGCCTACTATTTAACATATCAATGAGTGAAGAGGTATCTTTTAAGGCTATAAAAAACCCCACCCATGAATCTTGTGAATCACTAGACTCATATCATAAATAAGGTCTATAAATTTTAATTAATCACGGGATTCATAAATAACATTCAACTAGGTTTTTTGGATCAACACATCAATTACTGAATATCTCATTCCATGCATATAGGAAAGCTCATTGAAAAAATAATGAAGTTATTCGAACCATATTCACTATTCGATGTTCAATTAATGTGTTATAAAGATATATTTGAAGATATTATGGTATGTAGACCACAAATATTACACTCCCATTAGATAATTACTCCAACAATGTAAGAAATTAACAACTGCTGAAATCTTGATGTTATGAATCGGGTAATTATACTCATGAGGTCTCAACTGGAGAGACCCGTATGCAAGAATCAATCCTCAAGAATCAATAATACACCTAGACAAATTCTTGATGTGTCATAGAACACTATATATACTCTTCTGAGATCTAGAAGAATCATGATCAGTATCAAAGTAACAATTCAATTCATCTCTTTAATGAATTTCTCACAAACATTAAACCACAAGAGCATCCAAACATTTATATTCAGACCATTAAGAGGGTCCAAATGGTGTGATTAGTCCTTTATAAAATTCCTATACTTTTCTACAAGCCCCAATAAACTACACATATTAAACATGATCTTGGGAAAATACCAAGAAACAGAAACACCCACATTCTCTAGGTCTAATGATACTCATTATTACAAGATAACACAATGCATGAAGTGAACCTAGTTCATCTTTAATTTGAACTTTTAGAGAATAGAATATAGATGATTCTCTCTTAGTGGACTCAATATGATATCAAAATGTTTGGAATGGTTACTTGGAGTATAATAATACACCAAGATATCATAAAAAGCACAAAAATGAATCCATGTAGGGTTGAATAACCATATTCATCAAGTAAATGAAAACAATAAGAGAGTTCAAAAGATGGATCATCATAACCAGATTCTCATATAAGGCATACCAACGTCATAAAGAAAACATGTTGAATATATAGATACCTAACACAAACATAATGATAGTTTGATCTAAGTTAGATATTTTGAGAATATTATAGCTCCTCTGATCTAATGAAGTAGGTCATAAATATGAAGATGAGTATATTGGTTTATTATAGTAATCTGATTCAACTTTCAATAATCCACATGAAACCTAAGAGTTATTTCCCCCATCATGGAGAAAAAGAAGAGGTATCAAAATATAGAATTACTAGAAAATATTATACACTTAGCTTCTATGAGATCCAACTATCTCTGGAGATCTTGTAACATAGTAGTGGTCAACTTATAAAGAGATATAAAGTGGTGAAACACTGTAAACCTGCTCGATAGATAATTCCACCTCTCTCTTAGGATGTAGTTTAGAGAAATAATCTAGGAATAAATCCCAAAAATGGTCCACTATGTGTGGGAAATTATCTTAATGTAACCCTTAATATTCCATATAAAGACTATAAATATATCTGGTCACCCCACCAATCCCATGAGGATTTGATCCAGAACTACATTCCAGGACATCCCATTCACCCTTTTGAATTCAAATATCTCTCTCTAGTGATGTAAATGAAACCCTACAGTGATAGTTGTCCACATTGGCATGATAAGGAACCCACCAGTCCATACCAATAATGAAATCAAAGCCAGTCATCTTGTTGATGAAGAGGTCCCATAATGAAAAATGAATTCCTACCTCAAGAGGGAATTCCATATAATAGTACACACTTTCAAATTGAATTCCCAACAGAGTACCAAGTGTCATCACACCACATAAGTACTCAATATCATGACCAAGGTTCTCCAAAATAGACACAAAGGTGATATAAAATGAAGAAACTATATCAAACAAAGTATATATGATAATATATGCTATTAGAATAGTACCTCAAATATTAGCTGGCCCGATACACTTTTCCTCTCATATTTGATTCAATAAATTAATATTCCAAGATAAAAAACTATTTTATATAACCAAAAAACCATGAGTGGGTCTACTATACTAGAATTGTGTATATTAATCCTAGCTACCCCAACCAAAAACATCTACTTGGACAATATAACTTTTAGTACTGAATTATATACCTAGCTCTATACTCTTGATCCCGATCCTGAAGGCAGAGATGATATGGATCATATCCCACGAGGAACATATGGGACGTTCCTGAATAATAATGAAGATTACCAAACCTCCAACATAATTAACACTAAACCAGGAATTTGAGACATAAGGGATTATTATTCCCAAGATTCCAACATTTGTTAAAAACACATACCTATTAAGGGGGGACTTCTAGCTCTCGTTGCTCCTACATGTAGTCTCAAAATGTTATTTCTGGCCACTAGTCAAACCAATTCCCTATCCCGATTCTAAAACATGCTGAAGGACACCATCATCTACCCTCAGTATTTTCTCGATAATGAGAGCATGGTTTAATATATTAGATATTTTAGTAAACTATGAAATGTTCAAATTATATTGAATAAGATTCCTAATCACATCCTCAAATTGCTTCTCCTTTTCAGTCTCACCAATGGTATAGATAGTTGAAGACAACTAAATCTATATAAATAGAGAATAATATTCCATAAAAGACATAAAAACCTAATTTTGGTTCATGAAATACCAAGAATGATTTTATATTAAGCTATTAGGGATGAAATAGTCACAGAAGATATATTGTAAATCTCTAAATCACTTCCCATTACTAACCTTCATAGTTCTGAATGTCCAACCAATTTTTGGAAGATCGTTGTAGAATATATATATTGTGATTCACCCTCCTCTTATGAGGTTTCTCAAGGTTCTAAAAGGTAGATATGAATATCTCAAACTCTAACTCCTTTTCCTGGGGTCCACTATCCATTGAAAAAGTAGGTGTATGTTTCTTCAGAAACTCCAACGTCAACTCTCCTATAGAAGGGGCATGTTGTGGAGCTCCTTGTATAGTAATAATAAACCAAATAAATCCACCAAACAATAGAAATAATCACCCTTATTAGGGATAAAAGGATATTCCATAGGCGGAAATATTGGAGGTATCATTGGTGGATCAATACCCACCACCATTGGAGCATGGTTTTCCCCATACTCCTGGAACAAGACTAGAGGATATCAAAGTGGAAAAGCACTAAAAATTCCATTAATGTGCATCTATAAAGTTTTTATTTGGGTAAAAATAATATATGAAAAAATATTATAGGTACAACCCTTTATAAAATTCAAACCCCTATGTATTCTCTTATTATAGGTTTGGGTGATAGGATTGATTAAATAGAACAAAAGAGACACTACAAACTTTTTAATACTAAGGTTGGGTCTAGGTCAAGATATTTGTTTTAGTGTAAGGTTCATGATATATGCACTATAATTTAATGTTATAGTGTAATAAACACATTAATTTTCAATTGGAATCCATATTTAATAACAACTATATTCATTTAAAATATTTAAAAATTACTGGGTTTAGAAAATATTCCAATTCTACGAAATAAAATTCCCAGTTTATACAAGTACATGATATATATATATTTGAAATTCTAGTTCAGTTAACTATATCTATATCTTTTTAGTCAATAGATGAATGTAACAAGTAATATGAGATGATATGACTATATGAATAATAATTCCCAATCTATAGACGCACATCTACTCTATAGATTACAAATGAAATTCATGTATTGAAAATCTACTAATTACTCATTCTATGTTATCTCAGTTACATTACTCAAACATGTGATAATTGGTCAGTTAAGGATCCATCATCAATCTATGTTGGAAAACGCAGTTTAGGTTGATATAAAAACATTAATTACCATTAATTTAATATCATTTTTATTATAGAAACTTTAGTTTCATAATAGACATACCATTGAATTAATGTACAATAATTATCATGTAGTAAGCCAATAGAACCTAAATTTTATGGTACAATGTATGATATATTAATCCTATAAGGTTCCAAAAATTATGCTTAAAAAGGATTCCTTGCTATACCACGACAAGGATAAATTATAATAAAACATCGAAATCACAATAACTTCAAGTATCATGTACATCACCCAATGGTAGAATCAAATCCACTATAATAGGAAAAATTCATTACAACAAGTCCCATCCTAGAAAATTTGGCTTTTCACTATATGTGGGTTAGCTATTCCCAGGACCATGATCATAACTGAATCATGACTCATCTTATTCTTCTTTATACAATCCAAAAATAGTAAGGAAATGAAGATAAACCTATGATACCACATTGTAACCTCTTAAACTGAGATCATTTAAATGATTCCTTGTGTTGGTGGGTCACATGGACTCAAGAGTGTATCATCACATACCAGAGGCTTTCGACTAGAAGTGGTGTTCCATGGGTGGTAGATAGGGGGACTATACACTCATGATAAATATAGCAGAACCATGTAATAAATAAAATAATGTAAGTATGATAAATTAAAATTAAATAGAGGAAGGTAACTTCTATAAGATATAAAAAACATGGCATAAAAATATCATCGAATATCATACACATGGTGATGTAATGTTTTGTCTCTAACATAAGCAAAAAAGGAGGCCTTGATAGCTGGAATAAAATACAATACATGTATAAAATAAATAAAAATGCAAAAAAAAAACTACCTCTAATATCATCATGATCCATATTTCGGTCCTATTATTACTCACACCCATTCTATAATCTATCATGTATCAATAACTGAGTTCTTTCCCCTATTTGTATTTGTATCCACATAATATATCAAGTACCATTAGTGACTAGGATATGGTGTGATATAACCTCCATAGGCCACCCCCATAATTTTCTATAAGTATCTAGTTAGTGAATATAATATGATAATTGTGCGTATATAATGGTAAGTTGTAATATATACTATAATTGTTATGTTGCGGTTCCTAGGGGACACCATGTTGAACTAACTACTTCAGTCCATGTTGGAAACCACTAAAAAAATACATCATGGATGTATATATATACATGTATGTGGTTTTATGTATATATATGAAAAATATTTTTAGAAACATATATATCAATATATACACACATATGTAGTGCTATGAAGGACTTGAGGCGTTACTCAAGAAACTATGTCTTGCCACTAGAGTATCATAAGTCACAAGAGACATCATGCCCATGTATCACTTGAAGAATGGATGAAATTCTGGAGTATCACAAGTATACGGGATTTAATTTCCATGTATCACAAGAACAAGGTATGACATGCCCATTTATCATAGTATAGTGACTCCATGACCATATCAATTTATATGGAGTCCATTCCCACATCTCATAAAATTAGGGTCACCATGCCTATATATCGCAATATATAAGGGATTCCTTGCCTGAATATCATAATAGTGTAATTGATGCCATACTTGTATATAATAATATAGGGATTACAAGCCTATATCACATGAATTTATGGTCACCATGATCCTATATCTTAGTAGTGTTAGGGAAACCATGACCATATATCATAATAATGTATTGACATCCATGACTATATTTCACAATAGTGGGGATTCCTTGTCTATATACCAAAAAAGTTGTTAGCATTCTATTACTTTAAAAAGAGACAATAGATATTTCTTAGTTCATTAGAAATATTATCTAACAAGGGAATAGCCATTTCTATATTTAAATTATTTATGTGGTTATACCACTTACATTCAAATCAATTAGTTATAATTATCACAAATAGGGGCCAAACCAAAACCATGTATAAGATGCTTTGGTCACTCGTCAATTTATAATATCATTGGAAACTTCACAGTTACACCTCAAGGGATGGAAACAATTTAAGGGTACATAAACCAACATGCATATCTAGAAAATAGTATATTTATATAAAAGATATTTAAATAAAAATAGTTTATTTTAATTTTTAGGAAACAAATAGAGTATACAGTTTTTGATATCATGAAACATAAAAAAAATGAAACAATACAAGAGTGATAATTACTATACCATATTCCTTATTCATATGGAGGAACACTAATATTGTATCAGCCTCTAGTTTGATCTAAATTAGAAGAAAATAAGAAAATAGAGGAACTCCTTGGGAAAAGGAAAAATGATATTGCACTAAAATAACATAATCTATGAAAAGGAAAATGATGAATGAAGCCTTAAGAATGGATCACATACCAAGGGGAATCTAATGAGGTGATCCAAATTTGAATTAGAGTCTAGACAAAAGAATTATCCATGAACCTAGGATAGGTATGTTGAGGAGCTATCAACGGAGTAAATAGAGAGGTTTGTCTATTTGATATATGAACGAAAGAAGAAGTTTAAACTTATAATCATTTAAGGGGAAAATATATATTTTACCAAAATTATAGTAGTTTCACGGTTTGGTTACATGGATGGACAAACCTTACGCTAAACACACATGGCCTACTATAAATAGAGGGGACATTCACGATTCATACAATTTGTTTGGGAAATCGTTTTAAAATTATGCAATTTTGATATGCTAATATCTAAAGTTTTCTCGCACGATCATACAACCTCGGTTATACAGTTACAAAAAACCATGTTTCCCCTTCTATGCATTGAACACCCTGCACATTTAGTAGAAACCATGAGGAGTTAGTGATACAGTTTCTAGTTACCATGTGAACTAGATGTTTCTTCTACTATCTAGGGTTCCGGGATCTGAACAAGCCCTAGAAACCATTGTTTCATCCTTCTCCTTTATATAAATTCACATGAGTTATAAATGAAGGAATTTAACCAAAACGGAAAGGATCCATACCTAGTATAAATGATGAGTTCTTATGAGTTACCACCATACTACAAAATATTTTATCATTCCTTCTCACTTTGGTTGAGGAATTACCTCCCTATATAAGCTTTCATCGTAAGGAATTCATTTTTTGAATATTTTACCTGTTAAATTCTATCACACTATACTATTTATTTTCTATGATTATATTGTGTTCTTGATGAATGAACACCATTAATCAGAATACCAATTAAGATGATAAATATACATGATAAATATATCAATTTCAGTATTTATTATTGAAACATAAATCTTCTACAAGGACATGATCTAATGCTCAACTACAAATAGATTAGAATCCCTATAATATGATAGATGATGTTTCCCTGTGAAGTAGTCTAACATTGTTTCACCATGATAGGGATCAACAAGCAGCTCTATACACGCACTAAATGGAAATTAACTATTTTATAATCAAACACTTTTGATTAAAAGAGAGAAACCAAATGTTCAACCATAAATGGAAATAATGGACCAATTAAAAGAAAACAAAAGTTTTCCAGAATTTTACTCCCCAAATAACTTCCACGAGATAGTTTTTAAATGTGTATCTCGTTCATCCATTAAAATATATTCAAATATGAGCTCTATTTTTTCTTAGGACTGGATTTATTTCATACAAGAACTGTTATTTGTCAAATTCCAAGTCAGTTTTCACAATATAGTAATTGTTTTTTCATGACCAATTCCATCTCTATAACTATATGAGATTTTGGATCCATTATATAAATATTATCATAAATATTTTATGCCACACCCAATACCAAACTACTAAGAAACATTCCTTAATATAACCATGACATATTAACAATTCATGAATAATAAAATCTGTAGTAGATAATTGGATAATAATCAATTAAAATAATTAAATATTAATATAATATTTGATTAATATTTATAAATGGATCCCTTTTTAGGAACCATTTTTAAAAAATGCATTCTATTTTACCATATTACATTAAATTGATCAAAGTTATATGCTATTCATAATAGTAAATATTAATAATTATAAACCAATATATTAAGATTTAATTAGTTAAAAATATATATAAATTGTTTTAAAAAAATAGATGAAGTTTTAAAATGAAATTTTCATTAATAAATAATAATTTTCCTAATATTAATTTGAAAAAATGACTACATTTTTAGTTTAAACTTGTAAATGTAATCATATAATTTTTTTGTTATTTTTCTAAAATGATTTATTTTTAATCAAATTTGGAAAAATATATTTATTTACATATTACATGACCATTACGAAATTATTAATAAATATGTATATATTTTATAATGAGGATTTATTTTTGTAAAAAAAATATAAATATTACAAGAGAATATATAAATTTTAAATTGTTGGTTTCAATTTACAAATACATATTTTAAATTTTATAATCTTTGGTATATTTTACAGAAAATATTTTTTATACATTTTTAATTTTATATTTAAAATTTAATATTTGTTACTTTTTGAAATTTAATAATATTAAATGGATGTAAAATATGGAATCATTAGGTAAAAAATTTATAATAACAACTATTTTATGGTTGGACAAAAATGATAAATTAACTTGTAAAAAACAAGTTATTGTGGTGAAAACTAAAATGGAAAAAATGAGTAACCTTATAGTTAAAGGGTCTAACATGGTTAAAATATGTTTATAATTGTGTGGTGTATGTTCAGATAAAAATTATCTCCTATATATTACATTATTTAATAATTTATTACCCACATTCCTTGATACTTTCTTCATAATATTTATTTTTTTTGAAATTTATAAAAATTCAACCCCTTAACACGAATAAAAGTGGATCTCCTCTCTTCACTCACCCTCACACCATAACCACATTATCTCAACCCACAATGATAAAAATTATATCCATCATAAATTATCCCACATTAAAGTAGTTTTTTCATTAAAAATAACATTTCTATAATTCTTAACCCCCTTTTTAATGGATATAATCAAAGAAGTGAGGTGTAAGTTCATAAAAACTCTTTGTTTTTTCTATTCCTTCATGTGAATTTATTCTTCCTAAAATTTATTCCCACCATATTATAATGATAAAATTATCATAATTATTATATTTTTATTTTATTAAATTGGTTATAGTATCTTTAACCACCCTCTAATTTTTTACATTGAGAAAAAATGGTAACGTGAATAATGCACTGTGTGGACTACTGCCTCTATGACGCAATGTGTTCAGTATTCCGTCAACACCATACAAGGAAGTTAATAATGATGAATTTACAATATAATTATTATATTAATAAAATATATTTTATTCTAAAATTTTAATCCAAATTTTCCATTTTCCCATTCCACTGAAAACAAAACTGTCATTTATCCACTCGTGTGGAATGCCGCCTCTATGTAACAATCAACTTCCATTTTTCATTTAATCTCTACCATACATGGATGGTAATAAGAATAGTTTTAAATGAAAAATATTATTTTTCTGATATCATTAATGTTATATAATAATATATTTAATTACATATTAATGATATGACCTAAAAATTATTATATTTTACTCAATCATAAAAAACAAACTTACTAAGTGGGAAATAATTAGTTGAAAATATAATTTTTTTTCATATCCATTAATTCCTATTATAATTAATTTTAAATTCAGATATATCACATTTATAAACCCTAAATTATATAATTATGGATATGGTGTGGTGATATTTCAACTAAATCACCTCATAAACAGCTAATAATCAAGGCATGTTCACATTTGTGTCGGTTTGACCACCTTCTTTAATAATGCATTAAAATCATATCGTAGATGATTATGAAAAAATAATTTATATTATAATATGATATAAATATTTAAATATTTTTTTGAGTTCTAGAAAGGCTAAAAAATTATTTAACACATTAATTATAAAACATCATTTCTAAGTTGAAAATCATTGAAAAATGATCCGTGTAGATGTCATATTTTAGGGGAAAGAAATAAATATCTCATGAAATGAAAATTAAACATAATAATTTACTTTAATTAATAATTTATATATAGTAACATTAAAAAATAATGGTGAACTTTGTTACAAAATGAATAACACTATTTTTACAAAACTTGAACAGAATAATCGAGAATACCTACACCCATATTTGAAAAAAAATATATTAATGTAGAGAATAGTTATAAAATAATTTGAAAAATAATAAGAATATGAAATTTTTTAATAAGTTATTATTATATTTATCTTTTTTATATAGGATCTTTGTGTGTAATGTACTAAGTGTGAAACAATATAAGGGTTTTCATCTCAAATTACTCTTTTTTGAGACATATTTGGTATTGTGAACCTAATTTCTTTAATATGGTATATTAAATAACTATTTTAGATATCTTGTCATGAAATATATTTTAGTCATATTATTTTAATTTTAGTTATATCACAACTATTTCATGTGGTTTTTGTTAAAATTTTCCTCAATCCTTAATTCTGATTCATTGAGGCCAATTGCATGTTATAAACCATATTTCATATCAATGGTGTTATTTTTACTTAATATAACTTTTAATGTTCTATATATTATTTTATCATAACTCATGGTATATACTAAACCAAACAATGTTATTTTCTTAAATTCTTTTCCTTCACATGTCACCTCAGTGGTAAATGTTTTTATTAACTTAGTTTTAATTAATTTATTTTTGAATGGCCTTTTAAATTTTATTCATATGTGTTTGGAAAATTATATATTTTTAATGTTATGTAGTATCAAATAACTATTTATACATTAAATAACAATTCAAATATGTTATTCTTCATGGAGTATGTATCTTGTAATTGATATTGAGAACTCAAATTTCAATTTGTTGAGACATAATTCATATCATGAACATTTATGTTAATTTCATGTGTTATATGACACTAATATTTCTTTATATAGTATTTTATTATCATGTTTTGAAAAAATAACATTTTACACAAATAAGGTTTTATTACACTTTTCAAAATGTGGGGTTTTGATAAAGGTGTTTTTGAATTATTGAAAACGTTCATTTCCATTCATTATCAAGTGTTTAGGCCTTAACTATATATTACCAATAGAAATTTTTTTATCATATTCTAGGAATTATTATTATAGATTATATTTTTGATGGTAATTTTTTTTAAATTTAACTAACCCTTAAAAAATTTTACTTTTGAATGTGATATTTGTTATGTTTTTACATTGATGTTAAAAAAGATTTGTAAAATATCTTTTGTAATGCCCCAACCCCAAAAAAATGAAGTTGGTGGAATATTTTTTTACACTGAATCGATAAAAATAAATAGAATCTTGAAGGATTTATCATTTTAGTATTTTTGGAAGACCAGATTACATACTTGATACTCATAGTACATTAGAAAAGATAGAGAATTAAACATGATATATAACAAACTGAAACAAAATGCATCCATGAAAGCTTATTCAATTTTTTCTTCTTTAATACATGATAACAGGAATCATTATACGGGTGAGATCAAATGCACGGTAAGGGATATATAGAGTAATAATAATTTATTTAAAGTCAATAATGAATATACATAATGGAAAATTAAATATTCTTAAAAGCACATTCCATTAATAATACAACATTGAAAATGTGTCCATATATTTTGTCATAGTGAAAATATCATAGAATTTAGTAATTCAGTATTGAATAAAGAAAATAATTATTTAGTGGAAGTCATGTATCTGGAACATGAACCATTACACCTTCAATAATTTTTATGTTTGTGGGTATAAACCAATTTGATTCTGTTTAGAAACAAACATGAAGGGTTTGTCGCCAACCGTTTTGTCGCATTAGACATGTCGATGCATCGAGGGGCTATATAAGGCCCCACACATAACTGAAATTCCAAATAATTATTCATTAATATCATTAATTCAAAAAAAAATTCCTTTCCAAATTTTCTTTATTTGTTATGGAGAATAGATTTATAAAAATATCACTATTTAAAACAACATTGATAATAAAAACCATATGTAAAATGGTATAAAACTAAGAAAATATTCATATCAATGACACAAGAATAATGATATTTAACAGAAATTTAATTTAAAAAAAAAATTTCTCAAAGGTTTCACTATATACACTACAAGAAAATATTTAGTTTTAGAATACCATGTATGCCTCAATTAAATAAAAATTAATATAAAATTCCTTTCTTTAATTCCCACTTAATTTATTGGAATCATGACATCTTGAAAAAAATTATATTAATAAAAATAATTATATAGAAGTTAATTATAGTCATTCATATAAATATTTATCAATAATAACAATTTTATTATATTTATTAATTTCTATTGATGAAAATTGAAGCATTTGATATCATGTTTAACTTCAAAATTTCCAATTTTGTAACACTTTTTGTATTTTATATAAATTTAAATTATACATAAATATAATTAATTAAATAATTATATAATTAATATAAATATATGTTTAGATATTATATATATTTATAACAACCACCCTTGGGGATGGATTTATGCGTTGAGAAGGAAAAGTCTTCATAGGTAGCTGATCGACCATTGAAGGGACGTTGATGGATGACTGGGAATAAGATGTTTTATAATTTTATATATTGTATTATGACACATAAAGTTGTTTCAAATAGTTTATATATAGTTAAGTTAATTTCTGTAATAATTTTTTGTGGAATGTTTTGTGAAAAAATAAACAGGAAGTGTAACCCGATGAAAAAATATGGGTTCAGGAGTGTTTGTTTACATTGTCTTAATGATCCGTTCACTTATTTATAAGTAATGAAGTTCAAGTAGAATGTGTATAATTATCCATAATTGGAATTATATTTTATTAATTAACATATGGAATTATAAAAAATTATATATATTTTCTTTTAAAATATTATGAGGATGAATCATTAGATAAAATTTTATTGAAAATTGCTTAGATTATTTTTGCGTTTTTCGAACATCATGAACTAGTTTTTTAATTATTTAATAAAATTTTTATAATGTTTATAAAACATTAAATTTTAATAAATAAATATTTTATAATTTATTTCAACCATAAAAAATGTTTCATGAATATTTTGGAAGGTGAAATTGAAGGAAATAAATAGGGCATCCACGATGGTTGTAAATTGGCACCTCAGGGATGATGAGTTTGTTTTCAAAATAAATTTTAGAGATAGAGAGAGAAAGGAGTTTGATGAAGGATATTGAATTAAATTTATATAATTTTATTATATATATTATACAGGCTTTATCATGATCATTTAGATAGAGGAGGCGATGAGAGGATAAGAAATGAAAAATAAAATTTAAAATAAATTAAAAGAAAAAGATAAAGGATTTACCTCTTGAATTTTGGTCTTTGAGTACCTCCTTAAGAGACATTGGTTTTTCCTTTATTTGAAACCACTAGATCATGGATGTGGGTTAGGGACTTGGTAAGAGTATTGCGTTTAATTTGGACAAGTCTCATATCTTATAAGGTGTGAGGAAAAGGGATGGTGAGATGTGGTATTTATAGCAGGGGAGAGGGGTGTTTTGTGAATATGTTATTAATTAATTTTTTATTTTGGATCAAGATAAGATATAGTAATGATTATTTATACTAAATATATTAATTGGTACTTGTGAGTTCAAACTAATTATGCTTACATCATCCATGATTCAATGAATAATTTATCTAACTTATAATGCATAAATATCGTAAATTACCATATTTTTCTATTAATAAAAAATTTATGTAATTCAATAACGACCCAACAAATCACTGTATCCAGTTTTTACATTTATAATATATAAATTAACTCCATTTTATAAAAATTATTTTCAAAATACGATAAATTTTATTTTAAATTAAAATGATTATTTTCTCAAAAAATTAATATTTTAATTTTATAAATGATTTTATAACAATATGTAAAATGCACTAAGGATTCAAAAAATCATCCCAAAATCATAATACAACAAAATATTAATTTATGAATACATTTTTTGAAGATAAATTTTATTTTAAATCATTTCATTAATAATTAATTTGTAATTAACTATTGATGACTTACAGAAATACCAACACTTAATTAATAATTTTTAAAATAATCATTTAATTATACTATAATATAATTATAACATAATTTAATTTATATGATGCCTAAATTTTAATTACAAATTCATGGTTGAGGTTACAATTCAATTGGCTAATTTATTAATCATAACACTAATATTACGACTGCAAAGGATGAGTTACTATTTCATCAGTATAGGCTTCTTAAAATGTAAAAATACCTCTTATTTCATTCATTAATCATTTATAAAATTTTTATTTTATTGTAAAATTTATTTTAAATGATTTAAATTAAATTATTATATGTGAAATGTAAACTATAAAAAGAATTAAATTTATTTAAGAGGATACTAACCATAATATCATGCGGTGTTACATTCTTCCCTCTCATAGAAATTTTGTCCTCAAAATTTTATGAACATTTTCTTCAAAAAAGGTGAGGGTGGTTCTTCTTCATAACTTCATTGGGTTCCCATTTTTTCCACCATATTATGGTTTTTCTAAATATATTTTACTAGTCGAGTCGTTTGATTTCTCAATACATTCTATCTTGTGTTAAGAATATCGATAGGCTCTTCATAGTAAAACCAATTAGGTTCAAGTTGCATTTCTTCATAGGTGAGTACATGTGTTAGGCCTGAAATGTCTTTATTTAATAATAACACATGGAACAGATCACTAACTTTGGAGAAACATGTTGAAATTGATAAATGGTAATCCAAAACTCCAATTATTTCCATAATTTAAAATAGTATGATGTACTTGGGGCTTAGTTTCCCTTTCTTGTCAAACATTAAGACACCTATCCGTGGAGAAATGTTCAGAAGGAAATGTTCTCCATCTTTAAATTTAAAATCGTTTCTCTGATTGTCAGCATTACTCTTTTTCCTAATTTGGTATTCATTAATATGGGCCTACATTTTATTTTCCTTTTTCGTTATCTCTTCAATAAGTTCTAAGCCTATAAGTTTCCACTCACCAGCTTTATCCCAACAAGTTAGAGTTTCAAATAATTTTCTATATAATGATTTATATAGCACCATTTGAATACTAGAACGGAAAATATTAATGTAGGAAAATCCCAACAAATGTAAGTATTGATCCCTCATACCACTAAATTCATGTGAGCTCGATCTCAACATGTATCATAATGATTGAATAATCCTTTATTATTGTCCCATCTGTTTGAGGGTGATAAGTAGTACTATTTTGAAGATCAGTATCCAAAGCCTTATGAAGGGCTCTTACAGATGTTTTTTTGTGAATTGTGGATCTAAATTGGACAGAATTGGTAAATATGAACAATAAAGCCTTTCTAAATCATTAAAATAGAGTACGTCCGAGAACTCAAGTGGTAAATCTTCTATTAAAGCAAAGAAATATTCTGATTTTTTAAGATAATCAAATATTACCCATAATGGATTATTTATTATAGGTTTCATTCGAAGTTCTGTGAAAAATTATTTCATAAATTAATCCCACTTCCATATAGTAATAGGTAGAGGTGTGATGAATCCACTAGGATATTTTCTCTCGGCCTTCACATGTTGAAAAACTAGACACCTTGAAACATAGTTAGAAATTTCTCACCTTATATTATACCACCAAAAAAGTTATTTCAGATATCTATACATTTTGGTTCTACCAAGGTGTATAGAGAAATTGGAGCTATGATAATGGTCTAATAGTTCCTTTTTTAGGCTAGGTATTTATAGAACACATTACCACTTTCCAAATTTCACAACTCAATCTTCATGCACGAAGTCTTCTAATATTCCATCCATAATGGATTTAATTTTTTTATGGTTCTCATAATCATATTTAGATCTTTTTATCTTCTCTAGTAATAATGGTTTAGAAATAATTTGAAAAGGAATGATGTTTCCCCATCCTTAAAATTCTTTTGTCCACATTTAATTGATATGTGAACATATGACCTCTCTTGATTCTCATTTGGGTTTAAAGTCTATGATATTTCTTGCTTAAGCCATGTGTTTCATTATTTACCTTTACTGGGTGGTAGTGTATTGAAAAATCATAATCTTTGAATAACTTCATCCATCCCCTTTTCCACATGATGAGTTCTTTTTTTTGTAAAAATGTATTTCAATCTCTCGAGATCTGTATATATCTCACATCTTTCACCAAAGATATAGCGTCTTCCTATATTTAGAGAAAAGATTACAGCTACTAACTGAAGATCATGAGTTGGATAATTTTGTTCATGTGTCATCAAATACCTTGTGGAATAAGAAATAAATTTATAATTTTTTATAAGGACACAACCAATTCCATTCTCTGATTAACCACTAGATATCTAAAAACCCATTATTTCTGGAGGAAAGAGTTAATATTAGAGCATTGACCAGTCATATCTTCCATTATTCAAAACATTATGTACATTTTTTTCAAACAAACATTAATCCTTGTCATGTGATCTTGGATAGTGAGTTATCCAATGGGGAAAATTATGTACGAAACACCGATAGTAACATTCTATGACAATAAAACTGCGTACATCGATTATGTTCGTTCGCATAGTCCATTCATGGATTGCCTCTGCATTCACAATATCAAATTAGTTTCCATACTTATAGAAAACATTTCCATGAAAATAAACCGTTTCAAGTAATAATTCACACTTATTAAACTTCCCATCTAACTCCTTTTTTCTAGGAGTCTTCCAAACAACCCACATGTGGTTCTCATGGGCCACATATCTATTAGAATATATCAAGATATCATTGATAAATACCACCATAAAATCTTCAATTTATTCCACTAATTTATTTTCATTATGTCTTTGAAAAGAGAGGGTTCATTAGTTAGTCTGAATGAGATTAATGTAAATTTTTATTCTCGGTTCCTTATTCGAAATATTGTCTTTGAAATATTTTCCTTCCTCACATAGAATAGATGATATCTATATCTAAGGTCAATCTTCAAAAAATATTTATATCCCTGAATTTGATCAAACAAATCATCAATACTAAGTATGGAATACTTGTTCTTTATTATAATATCATTGATTTCTCTGTTGTCAATTCACATCATCACGGATCCCTCATTCTACTTGACAAAGAGAACAGTGCATCCCAATTGATAAACACTGTGGTGAATAAATATCTTATCATAGAATTCCTATAGTTTTTTATTTTTCCATACTAATTCCATTGTGGCCATTCTATAGGGATTATTTGATATTGGTTATGAACCAGGAATTAAATCATTAGAGAAATAAACTTCCCACTCTAGAGGACTTTTAAGTAAATCCTATGGGAATACATTAATGTATTCTTTCATAATAGGTACGTCTTCAATTTGAAGATCTATAGAAGATGTTTTCTATTCCTCACCAAGGATATCATTGAGTAGATCTATAAGGGGTGGGTTTATATAAGAATTATATGATGATGTTTTTTCTCTAAAGATAATGGATTCTACCCCTTTCTCACAAATTGCATCTTCATTATTCTTGTAAAAAAAATTACATCATAGTTTGAAATCCACAATATCATAAAGATTATATGAAATTAATTCATAGTTATAATGATAATTTAACCAAATAATATACATTTATGTGTCATTAATAGGACTAATAGACATATCATTATTGTAATGATACTTTCCATAGAGTTTTTACTGAAAAATACATTATTAAATAAAAAGGAAAATGTTTAATTTTCATTGAAAAATGGAAAGATATAAAACAATTAAGTGATAAAAAATCAAATAAAGTATTTAATAATATTGAGGAAATGATCAAAGTACCTACCATGACATCATTAGGAACATAAACATAAGTAGTTGTGATCACACAAGTTTGGCCTTGATCTGTTGGCCTTTTATGAGACATATTTCCTTGGAGATTAAGTCAATTATTTTCATAGTGTCCCTTCTCCATATAATTGTAGCATTTAATGTCATGGATTTGTCTCTTCCCCTTTCATTCATTAGCTTGGTGACCATTTTCTCCACACTTACAACAAACTCCAATTCCTTTCATGCAATTTCCAAGACGATTCATTCCATAGTATACACATAATGGGAATTTTTTCATACTCTTATTCTTATTTGGAGCTTCACCTTTTCCATGGTTATAATAATATCTCTTCTCATTATAATTTATATTGAAAAAATTCTATCTAGACAATTCTGTCTCTATTTTGATGGAACTGAACACTATTTCATTATATGATGAAAATTTTTGAGAAGCTAGTTCCCTCCGAAGACTTGGATTATGACCTTTAATGAAATTATCAATCTTGTCTTCCAAATCATGTATGTAAATTATAGAATACTATTCTTATCTGGTGAAGGCAGCCTCATACTCCAAAACACTTTGTAATTCCCTTTACAATAATATAATGAATTTTCTCCTCATTTTAGTTTGTTACTCTTGAGGGAAGAATCTGCAGAAAAATATTAATTTAATTTTTTTTTCAATCAATATCCTATAGTTCTTCTTCCACCATAGTATTTTGGATCAAAAGCCACCATTGGCCAGCATCTCCCTTGAGAAAATATACTTATAGTTCTACCTTTTCATTTTCAATGAATCTAAGTGCGAGAAATATCTTTTCAAGGGACTTGATCCACTACTCAGATTCCACTAGATCAATAGTCCTACTAAAATAAGGGGGATTATTCCACATGGGACAATATAAAATAGGTTTATTATAGTTATTCATCATAATCTTAGTATGTTTTCCTAATATGGTCATGTTATTTTTCGCTCCAAAACTAAATGTATTGACTTACTAATGTGGGTAATCTGTATATTGTCTGTAGTTATTGATTCCATTTCATCTATTAGGTGTCACCATAAAAAATGGAATACAATAAATTAGGCTATGATTCCTAATGTGTAATTGTAAACTAGAAAAACACTGAACATAAATTTAAAATTTATGCATAGCTAATATCATAATCATAAACACAGTTTCTTGAGGAGAATATTTCCTTTTAAAACCCATCTTAATGGTTTGTAAAGGATATTTTGAATTATCCTAATCATATCCCCTAGGAGTGTCAAACTAGGTGTGTATTCAGGCATGTTATCATGTACCAGGATACCCCAAGTCAAGATTAGTACACATATTTGGAGTTTTTACTCCAAGGTATATCTATCCCAGAACCACGCCATCTTGTAGTGTCCAAATAGGGATGTATTTTTTAGAAGACCCACATATTATATACTTTTATCAAAATTATAGGATGTTATTCTATTATTATACTTAATTTCAGTCTTAGGGTTATGTCACCTAAACTATTTTTGTTATAAATATGTATTTCAATTTTGTTTCTAAACTTCCTTTGATACCAACTATAATGCCCCGGACCCCGAAAACTAAAGTCAGTGCATTATTTTACATCATTAGCATGATTTAAAGGAATGAAATCCATATGTACTGATCAATTTAGCAGTTTTTAAGATCACATTACATACATGATACTCATAGTATATTGGAAAATATATAAAACACAACATTATACATAACAAAATGAAATAAACTGCATCCTTGAAATCTTACTCAAATTATTCTACTTCCGTACATGGGGAAAGGTGCCATAATATGGGTAATCTCAAATTATTAGAAAAGGTTATATAAATAAATAATAAGAGAAGTAAATTCAATTAGTAATATACATCATGTCCAATTATATAATCTAAAAATTACAACAATCAATTAACCAAAAATGAATATATATTCAAAGAATTTTTCATAGTGAAAATGTCATTGAAAGTACTTTTTGAGTAATAAATGAATAAAATTATTGTTTTATGGACTTCATGTATCTGTAACATGAACCATTAAACCATCAAGATGCTTTATGTCTCTAGGTAGAAAGTCATTTTATTCTATTTGGAAACAACCCACAAATGTTTTTTCCAATTTTTTCTTCATGAGAACTATCACTACATCAGGGATCTATAAAGATCCCCACGCATCATTTAATATGGAAAGTATTCTTCATAAATATATTAAATTCATCAAAAATATTACTTTCCAACATTTTCATAATGATTAAATTGAACAGATCCATAAATGTTTCCCCAGCTAAGACAAAATTAAAAATAAACACCATATGTAAAATGGTATATGACTAACACAATATTCATATCCATGACCCATAAATATGGATATTTAATATAAATTTAATTTAAAAGGAAACATTATATCTAATGGGGTGGTAGATATAACACATAAAAATTATTAGGTAAAAAATACCATGTAAGTCTCAATGAAATAAAAATTGAGACGAAATCCCTTACATTAAATCCAACTTAATTTTGTCACATTTTATCCAACTGAAAAACAAATTTATATATATTAAAATAATTAACCAAAATTTAATTATAACCATTTATATAACCATTTTTTAATTATAATCATTGTATTATATTTCTTAATTTCTTTTATGAAAATTGAAGCATTTGGTATGATGTTTTACTTAAAAGTTTCCACTTTTGCAACATTTTTTCTGTTTTATGTGAATGTAAATTAAATATCAATATAATTAATTAATGAAGTATATAATGAATATAATTTTATGCTTATTATATATATATATATTATAACATCCACTGTTGGGGATGGTTGTATTGACCCAGACCCCTCCGAGACATTCTTTTGTGAAAAAACGCTGTTTGGGGGGTTATGGGGGCTGTCGGTGACTCGTTACGAGTGTTAGACAAAATCAAGTTTAAACTATAAGTATTAGTGAGTAATTGGAATCAAAATTGGTGTGCCATGGTAATATGTATCGGTGATTCTGGGCCATCGACATCGGTGAGTCAGGGGTGTCAGTGTTGGTGATTCCGGGGTTTGGGCATCGGTGCTAGGGCATCAGTGGTAGGGCATATTTGAAAGGGAATATATACCAAGGTGTTGGTGCTAGGGTGTTAGAGTGAGGGTGTCAGTGTTAGGGTATTGATTTTAGGGTGTCTATATTAGGGGTTCGATATTAGAGGTTCGGTGCTAGGGCGTTGGTGAGACATTCCCAGTTTTCCATTTTTTACAGTTTCGCCCATGTTATTTGATTTTATTCGTTAAATGGGAACCTACCAACTCTTACCCATTTCTAATGCCCTGTAATTAATTTATATAAGGAAAAAATTAAATCTCAATTATTTCCAAATGTCCAGAGACCTTTAAATCAATGAAGTTGTATGGTCAAACCACGATCCTAAATTTATGTATTTTGAAATTGTCTCCTATATTTTAGGATTTGGCCTTTTATTAGGCTGAGATCCTCTATTACATAGACCCATTAAATTTTATTTTTTTGTGACCAAATATTTTATACTCCCTAGATTCTTTCATCAGATTGTAAATCTTCGTTGGGTTTTCCTTGAGTTCTTTCCTACTGTTCACGCAATCACTTATTTTGGCGCAAAGAAGAGTTTTGGCCTCCTATTATTTAAAGAAAGGATTTATACTACCTATCCTTAATTTTTCATCATGAGGGGTGGGTGTAATATTGATTCCATGTGGATAATGTGTGAATAAGTTTCTTAAAATGAGTAATAAATAAGAAGGGAATATGATTAAAAGATAATATGGGTCAATAAAATAACAGGCTGGGAGTTGTTTGACGTTGATCTCCTATTTTATTTGATTATTTTATGGTTTTTGTGGTTTTATGCCTTCTAAAAATCATATACATTGGTGCTAAATTCTTGTTCAATAGGGATGTACTATTTTTTCATGATTCTTGATAAATGGATTTAATATTAAATATGCTTAATCACATATACTTGGCTAATTGACAAAGATTCCCCAGGATCAAAATTGTCGTATGATCACCCAAATTATTTTAAAGTTGAGTTAAGGAACCCATATTTATAAACCTAAATATTATTGTCTTAATGTTGTGGTAGTGTGTTGTGTTTAGTTGGTTATGTTATTTGATTTGGTATGTTTGTGGAGTGGGGATGAGGTTTTAGTGGTGGTTATTGTGGGATTTGTGCCAGGGGTGGTACAAGGGGTGTGTTGATATCCTGGTTTGAGAGACTGATTGATTGTGCAGTGGATGGAATTATAGGTATTGGGACTGACTTTACATGTGTTTTTGTCTATGGAGAGGCGTTTGGCAGTGGGTCTGTGGTGCTTTTATGTACTATTTATGTAGTGGGACTATATATGGGAAATTTTTGGGTTGCGGGGCTGCATTATTGGGTTGTGTCACGAATTCATGTTTATAGGTGTCCTAGGTGTGGTATTATTTTACAGGAAGGCTTCCAGCCCTAGTTGTGAGAAGAGGATTGTGCGGTATATATTTGATGAATGATAGTTGTAAATGGTTGAACAGGTGTCAAAGAATAATTGGCGGTTGTTGTGGGACTATGTGTTGGTTGTTCTGTGTTGTTTTTATGAATTGGTGTTAAAATGGAAATGATTTACCTTCCTTTCACTTCCCCTGTTCAACGTTGAATGTACCAAAGAACAAAGTGAGTTGGTTGCTATGTGTTTATTTAATCAGGATCTTCACCTGCTGAGATGGTTGCATATGTTGTGATCCATAGTTTCCCTATGTTGTTTTGGAATAAATTATTGTGAACCCCGTAATTAATAAATAGAAAGTGGTTAAATGAAAAATTGGTTGGGTTATCCCTGGGTAGTGGATGTTTGTGTGGTTTTTAATATAGGGATACTTGAAAAAGTGGTTCTGGAGGTCTGGTTGTTTGTTTTGTGGACCTGTAGTTTGGGATGATTGTTTGTTTACTTCTATATATAAATTTTAGTTCCTTGTGATTTCAATATGTACCCCACCCTTGTTGAGAAGCACGTGACTAACACCCTCATTTCATGGGTAGGTTTTCTTTTCCCAACATCCTGGTGGGAGGATGGATGGATGATTACTATATTTATTCCACACTCCCTCTTCTGATTTATAATGTTTGTGCATATCTGGGGAGGATGTAATGGCTTGAGTCTTACCATAGTCCCAGATACTTTTGGTAAGTTTGTGGTGAATGAGGGGCTCAAGTGTTTGCAAGATAGGTTTTTTCCCAAGTGTCTTCGAGATGAGGCCCATGTTGTTGTGTGTGAGAGGCATGGTTTTTGTGGACTAAGTATCTATGGTAGAGATGTATGGTGCGCTTGTGGCCCCAGTTTCTGTAGACATGATTTGTGTGTTGTTTTATTCCTAGGTTTGTGTGGGAAGGTTGTGGCTGCGGGACTACATTTTGGAAGAGTTAGAGCATCAATATTCTAGCCATTATGAATGATCCTGAAACTGGTGGGAAAGTGGTCTGGGGTACCCAAATGTCAATGTGATTATACTATTACTTTACATTACTTGTGTTATTTGGTGAGTGTGCCTTGGTGAGGTGGGATGGTTAGTACTCCTTGTTAGGTGCATTGAGGTTCTACTATTCTCTCATAGGGGCATTAGTATTTTCCCCACTTGTGCATTTGTAGAACATTTTTCCTATCAAGTATACTTTTATAATCACCCTATGTTCGTAAAACAATATTCAAGTTTCCAGGATGACTTTAGGTATCGTGATAGACTTTACTAGCTCGGGTGTCTGGATAGTTGTTGTGTTTCTTCTTAGTCTATTTATTTGATACTTTTTTTAGTAATTTGGTTTCACTTTTGTCATAGTTTACATTTAAACCATTCTTGTGGTGGATTTCAGTTTCCCTAATATAAATGTTTGTTGTTGTTTTATGGTGTTTACCATCGTCTTTCCATACAATATTTTCATTAAATAGGGGAATGCCTTCCATTTTGTTTGTGATACTATACCCTTCGAGCTAGTCTCCACTTAGGAGCCATTTGAAGGTGGGACTTAGGGGGTCATTATCTCTCCTTCATCTTGAAGAATAAGGGTTTGGATGTTTGTTTTCCCTTACCTTATCTTGAGGAAGGTTGGTCGTGATAGAATGGTATTAGAGGTGAGGTCGATAGATAGGATGTGGTTCGGAGTTAGGCACACTATGCCTTGCATCTGATGGTAGGGAAATAGTTTTAGGAAATCTTGGTGCAAGATATTGGACTGGGAAGACCAGCTAGAACATGGGATTTCAGGGTCACCATGACACAATTAAAGGACTCTTAACCAACCAATTAACCAAGTGAGGCTACAATGATTACATGGTAGAGACCCTAGGATAGATACATGCATCATGATGACTTGTGTTCTTGTGTGTCTTGGATGTTTTAGGAATTTAAAATAAATGAATAGTTAAAATTATTTTTTAAAAAATAAGATTTCCATACTTAATAGACCTAGTATTTCTGTGTATAATGTTTTCAACTATGGAACCCATATATAGCCCACATGTGGTATGAGAAGTTGAGGCCAAACCGGCTAACCAGTTTGTTCTGCGAAGGGCCGATCGGGAGCAGGAATATGTCTTGTGGCCAAATTCTCTTCGTTATTTCTAGAATTAGACCCTGGGAATGTACAAAGGCATATTTTCAGACATAGAGATGGAGGGATTTCCTGAGGAGTTGACAATCATCGTTACCTTGATTTGGGCACTAAGGGTGTACTGGGTTACTCTGGTAGAGATCCACATGTGATGATTTTCTTGTAAGTGGTGGTTGGTTTACCTTACGGAGAGGAATGAGACTAATGTATCGTTGACTAACTTGAGAAGGACTGTCAGGTAGTGTTCCATTCCTTGACGATGAAGGACTAGGAGAGGAAAGAGATACTCTCCCTCTAGTGGTGGAGTATGTCAATGAGGGAACTGGGGATCATGTTCAAGGATATATTATGCTTCGCAACAAATATCTTTCTAGATGAGGAGTCACAGGTGAGATTTTTGGAGGAGGAACTTTGAATTTATCTTCAGTATTCCATCAATTCCTTTAACTTATAAACATACTTAAAAGTGCCGAAGAGGACCAATGTAGTGGATATGATGCAATTGTAGGTAGGTGTTCCATGAGTGGGGAGATATCCATGTTCGTTAAAGGGGAAGGCAGTCAATAACAGGTATCCAATGTTCGGTCCTTCCAAGTATCGGCCAATGGGAATTAGGCCTCAATAGTTACAGTTCTGATCTCATAGTCCTTTCCATTTCACAATGGGCCCAGGACTGGGGTGCTTTGTCTGTGGATATTGATGACATCTTTCGAACCAGTTCACTGTTTGAGTGCATCATGGTGGGGGTAGATACGTTCATCACCCACCTGCATAGAATCATTTAGCGGTTTTTCCTTTCCTATAGATGGGTAGAGTAGTTGGGCATGGAATGTTGCACACCGCTGAAGCATCAATTCTAGCTGGCTGGAGGTTATTCGAGGTACGATCAGTCTATTTAGTAATCTTGCATGTGGATTTTTCGATTCAAGAGCATCAGACTCCTTCGTTTCACCCAGTATAGACATTGAATTGTGATTAGATGTAGAGAGACTTTCTATACCCTTGAATTTGAGTATGATATATGGAGATCAAACAGGTTTTTTGATGTTTGCTAGGGATGTTGACTGATTTTGGGGACACATCAATCCAATGGAGATCTTATTCTCCTATAGATGTAGCTGTATGATGTCATCCTATACACTAAATGGTTGTTTTATATTCATTCTATTATAGAGTTATTCCTGATAAAATTTTCATTTTTGGATATGGATGGATAGCATGACGTTTTTATTAGGGAAGGGGTATGTTAGGTGGGATGTCAGTGTGGGGAGCCTATTCTTTACATATAGGCCGAGCTATTAGTTGGATCAGTAAACACATGGACAATGGAGGTTCTATGGGTTTTCATATAGTTCTTCGATGTCTTTCCATAGGAGGTTGTGACCATATCCCCTCGATGTGATTTTGAGTTCGAAATAGAGTTGCAACCTAGTGCCCATCTGATTTCAATGGATCCCTATCAGATGGCGCTTTCTGAGTTGCGAGAGTTGCAGATTCAAGTTAACGAGCTGATGAAGTAGGGATTTATCCGGCCGAGTGTGTCATCATGGGGTGCTCTAGTATTGTTCACAAAGAAGAAATACAGTGGTATATTAATATTTATAGACTATGAGAGATAGAATAAGGTGATGGTCAAGAACAGTTACCCCCTCTCGATGATTGCGGATCTTTTCGACCAGTTAAAGAGAGTGGGTTGGTTCTCTATGATTGATATATGGTCTGAATAGCACATGTTGAGGGAGAAGGAGGGTGACATCACAAATTATTCATTCATTTGATGGTATATGAACTTCTATTTCATGGTCAAGCCCTTTCTTGTTACAAATTCACTATCCATGTTTATGGAGGACATGATCTTTATTTTTCACAAGTTCCTTGACTAGTTCGTTATCGTGATCATAAATTAAATCCTATTCAACTCTATGTTATAAGAGGAGCATGATGAGAATCTTAGAACTATCTAGGAGTTCATATGACACCACCACCTCTATGGAAAGCTATCCATGTGCAATTTATGGATGCAAGAGGTGCACTTCCTTGGACATGTGGTGTCTCAGTAAGGGATATCAAGGGACCCGTCAAAGTTCAAGGTGGTCGATTCTTTGGTAGAACCCAATAACATGGCACAGGTTCGTAACATCCTAGGTCTTGTAGGATATTACTGGAGATTCATGCCCGAATTCTCACAAATTGTGGCTATGTTGATAGATTTAACTAGAAAAGACAAGTCCTTCATGTCCAGTGGGCACTCTCAAGAATATTTTATCTACCTGAAGGGGGAGTTGGTAAGTGCTCCATTGATTAAGTTGGAAGAGGAGGGAGTGATTTTTTAGGTGTTCTGTGATGCCTCTAGTCAGGGCTTGGGATGTGTGCTGATGGAGAATCCAAGATTGATATCCTGTGGTTCTAGCCAGTTTTTTCCACATGAATGTAACTATTCCACCCATGATCTGAATATTTCAATAGTCATATTCACACTGATGTTGTGTTGAAAATACCTCACTGGGGTGCACTTTTTGGTCTTCAAAAATCCCAAAATCTTGAGGTATATCTTCTTCCAGAAAGACCAAAACAAACAAAAACGAAGGTGGATGATGTTTCTACAGGAATACGGCTTCGAGATATCTTACACCTTAGTAAATGGGAATGTGCTGGATGATTACTTAAGAAAGGAATTAGTAGACTAAAATAGTTCTAGATTCTATAGATACTTTCAAGTGAATGGAGGAGTCAGCCACTTTACGCCTGGATGCACGACTGTATAGAATTAGAGGCTATCTATTTTAGATGAAAGTCCAGTATTCCTTAGTGTGGCCGGTGGAGGAGTCTCATTGGGGAGACATAGAGACTGAAGTGATGTGTGATCATGTTGTCTAGGTTTATTCTTCAGAGGGACGGTCAGAGGATAGTCAAAATCAGATTTCATTCTGTGGGGAACTATTTTTCCTATTTGAAATGTTGGATGGAATTCTCCATGAGTTCCATAAATCAAAATTATTGGTGAATCCAAGAGTATATATAATGTATTGTGGCTTGAGGGTATTGTTTTGGTGGCCCGAGGTGAAGTGGGTAGTGGTGAAGTTTGTGGCAAGGTGCCTACTATGTCAGCGGGTGAAGGTTGAGCACTACGTTCCCAACAGTCTGTTTCAGCCCATATACATTCCTAAATGTAATTGGTATGAATTATCAATTTATTTCATCTTAGGATTACCCAAGAATCTATGATAATGTGATTCCCTTTGGGTGGTAGTGGATTAGTTGATGAAATTGGTTCACTAATTAGAGATCAAGTAGTCAAGAACAATGGATTCTTTATCCCAGAAGCATGTGGATGAGGTAGTGTAGTTTCATGGAGTTAAAATATCCATTTTCCTAGATTGGGAAAAAAGTTTTATGTCCATAATCTGGATGGGATTTCAGATTGCCTTTGGATCTCAGTTACTCCTCATCACTTCATTCCACCCTTCGACAGATGTACAAACAAATAGAACCATATCGATATTGGAGGACATGTAACGGGCATGTGTTCAAGACATTAGTGGTTATTGGGTGCAAAATTTTCCCTTGGTTTATTTTTTTTAAAATAATAATTATAACTCTTCCTTTGGTATTTCTCCATTTAAATCTTTATATAGGAGGATGTGTCATTCACCCTTGTGTTGGACGAAAGTTGGGGAGGAAGCCATATTTTCTCCTGGCATTGTGCATAGTATGACAGAGAAAGTGCAGCTTTCCTGTGAGAGGATGAAGGCAACACCAAATCAGAAGAATTAATATGATGATAATAGGAATAGTCCTTGGAGTTCACGGTTGGGGACTGTCACGACCCGTCCTCGGGGCCCGTGCCGTGACTACCCCAAGCCCGCCTTCCATAGGCCAGGGGCTGGCGACTAGCACCAAGGCGTAATTCCCAACGAAAAGGGAAGGCATTGCCTTTGAAAAGTAAACAAGCACCACAGAGTAAGCAAGCGGAAAGGTAAACACTAAGTAAAACTATACAAGCTGTGCTGAAAGTAAAAGGGGCCAGAAATACAAGCCCAACTGTAAAGTACAACTGAAAGGAAAAACAGCAACTAAAAAGGGAAAAATGCAGCATCGAGCCGTCCTCCGGAAGTCCCACCTGAAGGGTGGGTACAGATAGCCTCCACTGCTCCTCGGGTCCACCTAACCGCTCCGAGTACGTCCCGCCCAGTGGTCCACCTCCAGGTACTGTCCTGCTCCGCATGCCTCCTCCACGATCAGCGTTGTCCGTCGTCTGAAACCAACACCACGAAGTGCGGGCATAGCCCGTGCAGGGGTGAGTATAAGCTACTCAGTAGGGACCCCGAGACCCCCGAAGGTCTCCCGAAATCCACAAAGGATAAATCACGAAAAGAGAAGCAATCACGAAGTAACATCTGACACGGCTTAGGTATATTCCCATACATATACCTAAGTCTGCAATTCCCCGTTCGGCTCCAACGTCCGAGACCAAGCACAACCCAGTCCACACAGGAAAGCAAAACGCATACCCACGCAGGATAGAACAACACAATCCACAAAGGAGAGTAAACAGAAAATCCACACAGGATAGCTCAACACAATCCACAAAGGAGAGTAAACAGTAAATCCACACAGGATAGCTCAACACAATCCACAAAGGAGAGTAACACAAGATTCAGCTCACACAGGTATACTTCTTCGGATGATGATAAAGATGATCATTGAACCATCTAAGTCGTCGGACCCACGAAGGATCGATAGGTACTAACCTTGCAGTGACCCACACAGGATTGGGCCCACGTAGGACCTGTAGGAGTTGGCTCACACAGAACCGCTGAGAGATGACCCACACAGGATCGGACCCACAAAGGATCGGGCCCACACAGGACCGGGCCCATGCAGGACCTGTAGGCGATGGCTCACACAGAACCGCTGAGCGCTGACCCACGCAGGATCGGACCCACACAGGATCGGGCCCACGCAGGACCTGAAGCACTGATCCATGTAGGATCGCTGAGTGCAGGAGTCGTCGCAGTCCGCTGAGGATCTCTGCACAGTCGTCGCCGCAGTCCACTGAGGATCTCTGCACGGTCGTCGTCGGAGTCCACGGAGGATCTCTGCACGGTCGTCGCTATCGAAGTAGCAGTCGCAGCCAGCACTAGGGTTCCCGCACACAGCAAGCTCGTTCAGGAGGGTCCGCTCCACGAGCCGAGAGGCTGATTCATCAACTGACACGAAGTCCGAAGTTGATGTATCCAAAAGTTCCGTATTGCCAACAGTAACTCAACGTCACAGACCGCGCGTCAATCGGACGCCCGGTCTGAGAGATATTGGCATTTTCGTCCCAGGGGCCCGGTTGGTTTTTAAGGAAAAACCAACCCGATCACACTCCACCTGCTTCCGAACCTCGGGCAGAGTATTCCAAAAGATCCGTCTCACTTAGAGGAATTCAACAGAGCTGAAGGCACGTCAATCGGACGTCCGTAGCTCAAGATATGAGCGTTTCCGCTCCGAGGGCCCGGTTGGTCTCGTGTACGAACCAACCCGGCCGAACTCAAAGTATTCCAAAACCTTGAGTGTGATATACTGAAACGACCGTCTCGATCCAAGGATTGCGTTGCCGCTGACGACGGGTCGTTTGGAGACCCTTAGCTCATGTTACGGGTGTTTGAACGAATACCGTCCGAAGATGGGGGGTACGGGCCCGGGACGACCCGGCCCGACCCCCCCCCCCCCCCCCCGGGTCGGCCGAACCCGGTCCGAACCGGTCTGACCCGGTTCGACCCGGTCCGACCCGGTCGGACTGGTCTGGCTCGTCCAGGGCTGGTCCAGCTCGGCTTGGCCGAGCGGCCGAGCGGCCCGACGCGGGGGGGAGCCGCCGCCCCGCGTGACACCCCCGCGACACACGCGGGGTGTCGGCCGGCCAACCGGACGCGGCTGAAGTCGCGTCCCGGGTGACGCGGGGGGTGCCGCCGCCCCCGCGTGACACCCGCGGGACATCCGCAGGGTGTCTCCTGGCGCCGGACGCGGCTTCAGCCGCGTCCCGCGAGCGCCGCCGCCGCGGCCGGTGGCGCGGCGGTCTCGTCTGACGGCGCGTCGGGCGCCGCCACCTCCGGGTGCCGGCGACCCGCGCCACCGACGGCTTCTGCGGGCCGCCAGAGTCGCTCCGGTGGCCCGTTTTTCTTCCCGTCTGCGCCGTTGCTCCTCCAGGGACTCGTTCTTCACTGTGGGGCCATCAAACTTCCGTTGCGGCACGTTCTATCATCGACCGTCAAATCCGCAGAAAACGAAGAATGGCGGAGGGTCGTCGGGCCGTGTTCGTTTGGCACGCACCCTCCGCGTTAGATATAAACAACGGGAGATTTTTTTTTATTCCACACAGGAAACAACAATTTTAATAAAAATTAAAATTGTTCGCAATCCGGTTCTTTAACTTTTTAAAGAAACACTTACTGGAATAATAAAAAAAGGGGTAATTCCCAAAATAAGTCCCTACCTCGTTGGTTGTCACGCGCGGGCGTTCTTCGCGGAAAATCTCATCGCGGAAGAGGGGGATCGTCGAGTCGTCGCGGGAAGGCGTCGCGTAGTCGCGGAATCTGGCGTTGAGTCGGCGAGCTCAACGGACCAAGAACAACAGATTTAAATTATAAATAATTAAATCCGTGTTTTGATTAAAACCAAAAAGAACCTTTAGAGGAAACCCAAAATCACTCACCTCAAATGGTTGGTGATCGGAGATTGGGGCGGGGAAGAACGTCTCGGATGGGAGCGTCATCGATTTCCGGGTTCGGCGTTCTTCGCGTTCTCCGCGTTCTTCGCGTTCTTCGCATTCTTCGTAAGGGAGAAGAAGATACAAGGGTCCTCTCAAATCTTCTCAACGCGCAAATAACCAAAGGTTAATCGTTGGCCTTATTTTATTATTATGCCAACGAATTTGAAAAACTGGGTAAGAAACGATCCATCAATTCGTTGAATTAATTCAACGAAAGAAATGACCCATTTAATTCACGAAAGAAACAGCCCATTTAATTCACGAAATAAACCGCCCAATTAAATGGTCTGTTAAGAATTTAGAAAACGCGTCGGTTGACTTTCATTAAAACGGGTTTTCACGGGTGCGTTTCTTAGCGGAAAGAAACGGCGGGGCTCGTGCGGCCCCCACCTCACAAATATCCTACCAAGGGGGGTAGGATATTTCTGGAAAGAATCCTATCCACTTCAACTCAGTTCAAGCCGCCATTAAGTGGCTTCATGTGGCTTCCAAGTGGCTTATGTGAAATAAAATAAAGTTGTCGCAAAATTATTTTGTTTCTTAACTTTAAGCCCGAAAATTAAAAACCACACCCGAGCAAACACAACTCCGGAAGAGGCATTTCTAAGTGAATACCGGCGCTGCAATTTCATCGGTGCCCTCAGAATTCGATTCCGGGCACCGGTTCAAAAGTTAGAAAACCCCGCTCTTCCGTTCACTGAACGTACCCGAGCCAAACTTTAGAAAATGATTCCGGGAACACCGGGCCTCGGAATTAGGTGCCGTCAGAAACTGCACTCTTGTAAAATTCCAAATAAAATTAAGAAAAAAATTTCCTTGAAATTTACGAGTCTTTACATTACTCTCACCTTAGGACTTTACGTCCTCATAAAGATACATCAAAAACTAGGGAAACAAATGTGGGTACTGAGCACGCATCTGAGCCTCCCGCTCCCAGGTGATCTCCTGGAGGTTCCCGTGCTGCCATCTGATGCGCACAAGAGGAATCGATCGCCCACATAGGACCTGCTCTTGTCGATCCTCTATCTCCACTGAGACCTCTGCAAAATTCGCCCCATCATCCACGTCTAGCTCCCCATAGTCAATGATGTGTGTCGGGTCGTGCACGTATCTCCTCAGCTGGGATACGTGGAAGACGTCGTGCACCCGGTGCAACTGAGGTGGCAGAGCCAGGCGATAAGCCACCTCGCCAATCCTGCTGAGGACCTGGAAAGGCCCGATGAAGCGTGGAGACAACTTTCTGCCTCGGCCAAATCTCCGCAAACCACGTCGAGGTGAGACACGCAAGAAGACGTGTTCGCCATCCTTGAACTCTAGTGGCCTCCGCCTCATGTCAGCATATGACTTCTGCCGGCTCTGTGCTGTCCTCATCCGCTCCTGGATGACCTGGACCTTCTCTGTCGTGGCTCGGACCATCTCTGGTCCCACAAGTGCTGACTCTCCAGGGTCTGTCCAGCCCAAAGGGGATCTGCAAGGCCTGCCGTACAACGCCTCGTAGGGTGCCATCCCGATGGTGGAGTGGTATCTGTTGTTGTACGCGAACTCCACCAAGGGTAGGTGGTCCTCCCAGCTGTGACCAAAGTCGAGGACACATGCACGGAGCATGTCCTCGAGAGTCTGAATGGTCCTCTCCGTCTGACCATCCGTCTGAGGGTGAAAGGCGGTGCTCAGACGTAGTCGCGTCCCGAACGCCTCCTGCAACCCCTTCCAAAGCCGGGAAGTAAAACGAGCGTCCCGATCGAAGACGATAGTCGATGGCACACTGTGAAGTCGTACAATCTCCTGAATGTAGAGACGCCCCAAGCTCTCCACTGAGCCCTGCTCTCTGATGGGTAAGAAGTGTGCCGACTTGGTGAGTCGGTCAACAATCACCCAAATGGAGTCGTGACCTCTGGAAGTGCGTGGAAGTCCAGTCACGAAGTCCATAGATATCCCATCCCACTTCCACTCCGAGACCTCCAAGGGCTGTACCAAACCTGCTGGTACCTGATGCTCTGCCTTCACCTGCTGGCAGGTGAGGCACCGTGAAACGAACTCTGACACAGCCTTCTTCATGCCCGGCCACCAGTGCTGTCGCCTAAGATCCTGGTACATCTTCGCCAATCCAGGATGTACTGCCAAAGGAGAAGTGTGAAACTCTCTCAGCACCTCCTCTCATAAGGCGACTGGTACCAAGGTACGTCCTCTGAAAAGGACATCGTGCTCTGCTCCAAAGGAGAAACCATCAGGTGCCTGTCCCGAGGATATCTGTGCACGCCGTGTCTCACAGTCAGCGTCCCCACGCTGTGCCTCTCTGACCCGCTGAAGAAGGGGAGGAGAGACTGTGAGAGACTGAAGGAAGGCTTCTCTGTCTCTATCCATGAAGGATATCTACAAAGAGGCTAGCTGCTCTGTCGCCTCCTCAAATAGCTGGATGCCCGTCCTCCTACTGAGGGCATCAGCCACTACGTTCCCCTTCTCAATAGTATAGACTATCTCAAAGTCATAGTCCTGGAGGAACTCGAGCCATCGCCGCTGTCTCAGGTTCAGGTCCTTCTGAGAGAAGATGTACCTGAGACTCTGGTGGTCAGAAAAGACTGTGAAGCGCTCGCCCATCAGATAGTGTCGCCATGTCTTCAGGGCAAAGACTATTGCTGCCAACTCCAAGTCATGGGTAGCGTAGTTCTGCTCATGAGGCCTCAACTGACGTGATCCGTAGGCAATCACGGCCCACTCCTACATCGGGACACACCCGAGTCCGGTCCCTGATGCATCGCAGTAGACTACATATCCAACTCCCTCCTCAGGCAACCTCAAGATAGGTGCGCTGGTCAACCTCTGCCTCAGCTCTTGGAAGCTCTGCTGACATCTATCTGACCACACGAAGGGTTTCCCCTTCTTCGTCAACGCTGAGAGTGGGGCCGCAACTATGGAGAAGTCCGACACAAATCTCCGATAGTATCCGGCTAGGCCCAAGAAACTCCGCACCTCTGTCACGCTCTTGGGTGGCTCCCAAGCTAGCACTGCCTCGATCTTCGCGGGATCCACTGCAACTCCCGCCTCAGAAATGACGTGCCCCAAGAAGTGGACCACACGTAACCAAAACTGACACTTCGAGAGCTTTCCACAAAGCTGGTGCTCTCGGAGTGTGTCTAGTACAACACACAGGTGGTAGGCGTGCTCCTCCTCCGTCGTCGAGTACACCAAAATGTCGTCGATGAAGACCGTGACAAATCGATCGAGGTATGGCTGGAAGTTCCTGTTCATGAGGCTCATGAACACTGCTGGAGCGTTGGTCACGCCGAAAGGCATAACCAAGAACTCATAGTGGCCATACCGACACCTGAAGGCCATCTTATGCACATCCTCATCTCGAACCCTGAGCTGATGATAGCCTGACCTGAGGTCTATCTTTGAGAACCACCGTGCCTCCTTGATCTGGTCGAAGAGGTCATCAATCCTGGGTAGCGGATACTTGTTCCTCACTGTCACCTGATTCAGGCGACGATAATCGACACACAGTCGCAAGCACCCGTCCGCCTTCTTGGCGAACAAAATCGGGGAAGCCCAGGGCGAAACACTGGGTCGGATGAATCCCTTTCCTTGCAAGTCCTCCAACTGTACCCGCGGCTCTCGAAGCTCAGCGGGGGCCATCCGATAAGCTGGAGTGGATATCGGGGCTGTCCCGGGGTACAGTTCAGTATGAAAGTCTACCTCTCTGCGAGGAGGTAGTCCTGGAATGTCGTCGGGAAAGACGTCCGCGTACTGATCCACCACTGCAGGAAAACTGGGACTCCGCACGTCAACTGCTCCCAGGATGAGGCTAGCCAACTGATGAGTGATGGGCTGACCTCTCCTCTGCGTGAGTCCATCCTGTGCTGCTAAGGCTCCCTTCTCACCGGTGAAGGTGAACCTGCTCCCGTCGGTGCGCACACATCGCACCTTGTGCATAATGCAGTAAATCTGAGCATAGACCGTAGATAACCAATCCATGCCCAAGATGACGTCGTAAGGCCTTGACGCCGCTACAAGAAGATCCCAGCCGAAGCTCTCGCCTCCTAGAGTATGCTCACACTGCCGACACCAGTGTGTAATCATCGAGTCTGCTCCCGTAGGAGTCTCTAGCCGTAAGGATTGAGCCAACGGCTCTGTCGGAATCTCCGAGCTCCGAACAAGGGCAGTGGCTATGAACGAGTGACTCGCTCCTGTTTCTATCAGAACTGCAGCAAGGGTGGAATAGACATAGATCGTACCTCGAATCATCTCTGGAGCACTGTGGTCGTAGGCCTCTGCTGCCTGGAGCTGAGCCTGTCTCTGCCCGCCAGCTCCCTGAGGTCGGGGCGGGCATCCTGGTGGTGGTGGTGGCAGAGCCTCAAAGCGTCGCCCACCACCTGCTGCTCGGCCAGCTCCTCTGCCTCGTCCGCCTCCTCCCTGCGGACCGCCACGGTCGACCCTCTGCCTCTGCCTGGGTGGTCCCTCCTCCGTCTGCTACCCCTCGGTACGACGGTTCGGGCAATCACGAGCCATGTGGCCCTGCCCGCCGCACTCGTAGCACTGCCTGCCTCTCGGAAGAGTGGCTCCGCGCTGTGTGCCCCACACTGCTGAGCCAGTGTCCTGAGGTCGTCTTCCAGAAGGTCTGGTCTTCCTGGAACCCTGAGTCATCCGTCGGCTACCAGCTGCTGAAGACTCCGCTACCTGCCGCCCTGCGGTAGGTCTCGCTGTGGACTCATCCAGGAAGCTCTCGATCAGGAGGGCTCGCTCCAGCACTCCTACCTAGGTCGGGATGCTGAGGGAGATCAGCGATGCCCTGATCTCATGTCTCAAACCTTGCTCGAAGGTCTGGACCAGGAAGAATGGGTCCCGTACCATGTCAGTCGAGTAGCGCAAGAGATCGGTAAATCTCGCCGAGTACTGAGCGACCGTCATGCTGCCCTGCCGCAACAGAAGAAGCTCCTAAATGCGCACCGCACGGAGGGTGGACGGGACGAACTCTGAGCGGAAGAGGCTCTCGAAGTCCGTCCAGATGAGGGTGACCTCATCGTGTACCTGGAGCATCAGGCTCTACCATCGCCCTGCTGCTGCGTGCAGTAGGCTCGCCGCGAGGATCACCATGAGGTTTGCTGGTGTCCTCAATAGCCTGAAAACCCGGACGACCGCCTCCAGCCAGTCCTCGGCTGCCTGGGGGTCTGACTCCCCACGGAACCTGGGTGGTCGCTGACACTGGAACTCATGCAGAGATCCGAGGCGTCATGCGTCGTCAGCTGCCAGTGCTGGAAGCATCGTGGGCTCGGCGGGTAAAGGTACCGCCGGTGCCTCTGCTGTCAACGGGCCCTGTACCGAGGCCTCGTCGCTCGGCGGGCTGTCGTCGCGCTCTACTCTAGGAACCCTAGCTGGCTGCTGTCATCGTGCCATCCTGAAAAGGAAACAAGTGCGCCACGGTTAGAACAGTATACCTGGTGAGCTGACACAAGTAATCACGAAGAAAACTTGAAACACACATGCAATTAATGTTTTCGTGCATTAAGTCGGAAATCAGAAGTCAGGGTCCTGGTGTATGGATACGTCGGCCGCCGCACCAACACTGGACTCCCTGGACTGATAACCACACTCAATACGCTAAACACTATTTCTTCACAGAGAAGAAAGATCAGAGTCTGCGGTAGAACCGACCACCTTTGATACCAATTTGTCACGACCCGTCCTCGGGGCCCGTGTCGTGACTACCCCAAGCCCGCCTTCCATAGGCCAGGGGCTGGCGACTAGCACCAAGGTGTAATTCCCAACGAAAAGGGAAGGCATTGCCTTTGAAAAGTAAACAAGCACCACAGAGTAAGCAAGCGGAAAGGTAAACACTAAGTAAAACTGTACAAGCTGTGCTGAAAGTAAAAGGGGCCGGAAATACAAGCCCAACTGTAAAGTACAACTGAAAGGAAAAACAGCAACTAAAAAGGGAAAACTGCAGCATCGAGCCGTCCTCCGGAAGTCCCACCTGAAGGGTGGGTACAGATAGCCTCCACTGCTCCTCGGGTCCACCTAACCGCTCCGAGTACGTCCCGCCCAGTGGTCCACCTCCAGGTACTGTCCTGCTCTGCACGCCTCCTCCACGATCAGCGCTGTCCGTCGTCTGCAACCAACACCACGAAGTGCGGGCATAGCCCGTGCAGGGGTGAGTATAAGCTACATAGTAGGGACCCCGAGACCCCCGAAGGTCTTCCGAAATCCACAAAGGATAAATCAAAAAAAGAGAAGCAATCACGAAGTAACATCTGACACGGCTTAGGTATATGCCCATACATATACCTAAGTCTGCAATTCCCCGTTCGGCTCCAACGTCCGAGCCCAAGCACAACCCAGTCTAAACAGGAAAGCAAAACGCATACCCACGCAGGATAGAACAACACAATCCACAAAGGAGAGTAAACAGTAAATCCACACAGGATAGCTCAACACAATCCACAAAGGAGAGTAACACAAGATTCAGCTCACACAGGTATACTTCTTCGGATGACGATAAAGATGATCATTGAACCATCTAAGTCATCGGACCCACGACGGATCGATAGGTACTAACCTTGCAGTGACCCACACAGGATCGGGCCCACGTAGGACCTGTAGGAGTTGGCTCACACAGAACCGCTGAGAGATGACCCACACAGGATCCGACCCACACAGGATCGGGCCCACACAGGACCGGGCCCACGCAGGACCTGTAGGCGCTGGCTCACACAAAACCGCTGAGCGGTGACCCACGCAGGATCGGACCCACACAGGATCGGGCCCACGCAGGACCTGAAGCACTGATCCACGTAGGATCGCTGAGTGCAGGAGTCATCGCAGTCCGCTGAGGATCTCTGCACAGTCGTCGCCGCAGTCCACTGAGGATCTCTGCACGGTCGTCGTCGGAGTCCACGGAGGATCTCTGCACGGTCGTCGCTGTCGAAGTAGCAGTCGCAGCCAGCACTAGGGTTCCCGCACACAACAAGCTCGTTCGGGAGGGTCCGCTCCACGAGCCGAGAGGCTGATTCATCAACTGACACGAAGTCCGAAGTTGATGTATCCAAAAGTTCCGTATTGCCAACAGTAACTCAACGTCACAGACCGCGCGTCAATCGGACGCCCGGTCTGAGAGATATTGGCATTTTCGTCCCAGGGGCCCGGTTGGTTTTTAAGGAAAAACCAACCCGACCGCACTCCACCTGTGTCCGAACCTCGGGAGGAGTATGCCAAAAGATCCGTCTCACTTAGAGGAATTCAACAAAGCCGACGGCACGTCAATCGGACGTCCGTAGCTCAAGATATGAGCGTTTCCGCTCCGAGGGCCCGGTTGGTCTCGTGTCCGAACCAACCCGGCCGAACTCAAAGTATTCCGAAACCTTGAGTGCGATATACTGAAACGACCGCCTCGATCCAAGGATTGCGTTGCCGCTGACGGCGGGTCGTTTGGAGACCCTTAGCTCAAGTTACGGGCGTTTGAACGAAGACCGTCCGAAGATGGGGGGTACGGGCCCTGGCCGACCCGGCCCGACCCCCCCCGGGTCGGCCGAACCCGGTCCGAACCGGTCTGACCCGGTCCGACCCGGTCCGACCCGGTCGGACTGGTCTGGCTCGTCCAGGGCTGGTCCAGCTCGGCTTGGCCGAGCGGCCGAACGGCCCGACACGGGGGGGAGCCGCCGCCCCGCGTGACACCCCTGCGACACACGCGGGGTGTCGGCCGGCCAACCGGACGCGGCTGAAGTCGCGTCCCGGGTGACGCGGGGGGTGCCGCCGCCCCCGCGTGACATCCGCGGGACATCCGCAGGGTGTCTCCTGGCGCCGGACGCGGCTTCAGCCGCGTCCCGCGAGCGCCGCCGCCGCGGCCGTTGCCGCGGCGGTCTCGTCTGACGGCGCGTCGGGCGCCGCCACCTCCGGGTGCCGGCGACCCGCGCCACCGACGGCTTCCGCGGGCCGCCGGAGTCGTTTCGGTGGCCCGTTTTTCTTCCCGTCTGTGCCGTTGCTCCTCCAGGGACTCGTTCTTCACTGTGGGATCATCAAACTTCTGTTGCGGCACGTTCTATCATCGCCCGTCAAATCCGCAGAAAATGAAGAATGGGGGAGGGTCGTCGGGCCGTGTTCGTTTGGCACGCACCCTCCGCGTTAGATATAAACAACGGGAGATTTTTTTTTATTCCACACAGGAAACAACAATTTTAATAAAAATTAAAATTGTTTGCAATCCGGTTCTTTAACTTTTTAAAGAAACACTTACGGGAATAATAAAAGAAGGGGTAATTCCCAAAATTAATCCCTACCTCGTTGGTTGTCGCGCGCGGGCGTTCTTCGCGGAAAATCTCATCGCGGAAGAGGGGGATCGTCGAGTCATCGCGGGAAGGCGTCGCGTAGTCGCGGAATCCGGCGTTGAGTCGGCGAGCTCAACGGACCAAGAACAACAGATTTAAATTATAAATAATTAAATCTGTGTTTCGATTAAAACCAAAAAGAACCTTTAGAGGAAACCCAAAATCACTCACCTCAAATGGTTGGTGATCGGAGATTGGGGCGGGGAAGAACGTCTCAGATGGGAGCGTCGTCGATTTCTGGGTTCGGCGTTCTTCGCGTTCTCCGCGTTCTTCGCGTTCTTCGCGTTCTTCGTAAGGGAGAAGAAGATACAAGGGTCCTCTCAAATCTTCTCAATGCGCAAATAACCAGAGGTTAAGCGTTGGCCTTATTTTATTATTATGCCAACGAATTTGAAAAACTGGTTAAGAAACAATCCATCAATTCATTGAATTAATTCAACGAAAGAAACGACCCATTTAATTCACGAATGAAACAGCCCATTTAATTCACGAAATAAACCGCCCAATTAAATGGTCTGTTAAGAATTTAGAAAACGCATCGGTTGACTTTTATTAAAATGGGTTTTCACGGGTGCGTTTCTTAGCGGAAAGAAACGGCGGGGCTCGTGCGGGCCCCACCTCACAAATATCCTACCAAGGGGGGTAGGATATTTCTGGATAGCATCCTATCCACTTCAACTCAGTTCAAGCCGCCTTTAAGTGGCTTCATGTGGCTTCCAAGTGGCTTATGTGAAATAAAATAAAGTTGTCGCAAAATTATTTTGTTTCTTAACTTTAAGCCCGAAAATTAAAAACCACACCCGAGAAAACGCAACTCCGGAAGAGGCATTTCTAAGTTAATACCGGCGCTGCGATTTCATCGGTGCCCTCAGAATTCGATTTCGGGCACCGGTTCAAAAGTTAGAAAAACCCGCTCGTCCGTTCACTGAACGTACCCGAGCCAAACTTCAGAAAATGATTCCGGGCACACCGGGCCTCGGAATCAGGTGCCGTCAGAAACTGCGCTCTTGTAAAATTCCAAAGAAAATTAAGAAAAAAATTTCCTTGAAATTTACGGGTCTTTACAGGGACAATGTTTTCTTAATGATTTCCCCTCAATGTGGGAAGTGATGGTTTTGTAGAGGGAGAATGATTTGTCCCAAGTTCATCAGACCATTCAAGGTGTTGAGATGAGATGGTAAGGTAGCATATCAGTTTGTGTTTCCCCCATAGTTTGAGAGGATACATAATGAATTCCATGTATATCAGCACCATTAGTACCTATACGATGACTCCATCATCTTTGACTGGGGAGAGTTATATCTTGAGGATGATATGAAGTTCATGGAGAGGCCTGTAAGAATTGAGGATCATGAGGAGAAGGTGCATTATGGAAGGAACATTAATTTGGTATGTGTATTATATAGTCATGGTATCCTCAAGGTAAGTACATGGGAGTGGGAGACAGATATTCATACCTAGTACCTCGTGCTTTTCAACATTTTGTTGTGTGTGTTACTTTTGTGCTTCATTTAGGATGTAATGCTTGAACTTTTTCATTATCCGATGAATTTTTTCTATGTTCCCTAAATGTGTGTGAAGAGTCCTCACTATGAAGAAGGAAGGAAAAGATCGCTAATTGAGACACATTAATGTGGATATGAATAAACTCATGTGGGGGAGTCAGTGTCACCCAAATTATAGAGTATCTTATCATAGAGGAAGGAGCTCTCTAATCCATGTGATTGGACAGTGTGACCATTGGTGTTTATGTGTTTGTTTTGGGAAGTGGTGCCTTAGTGTTTGTAATGTTGATCAGGATATATATTTCATAGGGGTGTCCTTTGAAGTCTTGGTTTTCACTCCAGTTTTCAAAACAAATTGGGTGATTTTTCCCTTATAGGTATCTTAGAGGGTAGTAGTTCATACCATTAATTCTTCTGGGATAGAATTCAATTATCATGGAGAGGAATAGTTTGAGATGGATCTTATGTAATGAACCCGAACCCTCTTGGAAATTTCATTGTTTACAAACAGTGTTTGGGGTGTTATGGGGGGTGTCAGTGACTTATTCAAAGAGTTAGTGAAAAATAAAGTTTGAACCGTCAGTGTTAGAGAGTCAGGGGTGTCGACATCGATGAGTCAAAGGCGTCGGCATTAGTGAGTCATGCGTGTTGGAATTGGTGTGTTAGTGGTGTCATCATTAGTGGGTAAGATGTATCAACATTAGTGATTCAAGGGAATCAGCATTGAAGATAGGGCATTAGTGCCAGATCATCGGTGTCATACCGTCGGTGTTAGGGCGTCAGTGCCTGGGCGTCAGTGAGTAATTCCCAATTTTCCTTTTTCCAGTTTCACCCATGTTACATGTTTTTCTTTGTTAAATGATAACCTATAAACTAATTTACATTTCTAACACCCTTTACACCATTTCTGATGGGAATAGTTAAATCTCTTTTATTTCCTAACATGTCGAGACATTTAAAACCGCTAAGCTGCATTGTCAATCCATGATCCTAAATTTATGTATTTTGAAATCCACTCCATGATTTATGTTCTGGCATTTTATTAAGATGAGATCATGTCTTCCTAAGACCCATTCAGTTTTCCCTTGGTGGTCCCATAGCTTTTCCCCTCTATAGAGTATTCCATATGTGTGGAAGTCATCATTGGGTTATCTTGTAGTTGTTTCCTACAGCTCACATGATCCCCTATTTTATAAAAAATAAGATTTTTGGTCACCTGTTGTTTCATGAAGTGATTTCTGATACCTATATTTAATTTTGAATCATGTGGGTTGGGTTTAATAATGATTCCGTGGGAATAAAAGTTGAATAATTTTCTTAAAATGAGTAATAAACAGGAAAGTGTTATGATAAAAAGTCAATAAGGGTCAATTAAATAATGGATTGGGAGTGTTTTGATGTCGATTGCCTATTTTATTTGAATATTTCATTATTTTTTAGCCTATATGACTTATGAAAATCATGGTTGTTGGTGGTCCTTGCTTGCCCACTAGTGATGTAATATTTTTTTCCAGATTCTTGTTAAATGTATGTAACATGAAATCTACAAAATCATGTATACTTGGCTAATTGAAATGGATGACCCAAGATCAAACCTTTTGTGTGGTCACCCTAGTTATTTTATGGTGGAGTTAAAGAAACCCTCTTGCTAGACCTAAATATGTTTTTCTTAATGGTGTGAATGTGTGCCGCGATTAGTTGGTTTTGTGAGATGGTTTAGTATGTTTGTGCCATGGGGCTACAGTTTTAGTGGTGGTTATTGTCAAAATTATGTATGGGGTGGTACATGGGGCATGTTGGTAGCCCAGTTTGATAGATTGATTGGTTTTGGAATAGATGGACTTGTAGGTAGTGGGACTACCATTTCTTGTGTTGTGGTCATCGAGTGACATTGGGAAGTGGGACTACGATGTGGTTCAGAACATGCTATGTAGTGGGACTGTATCTGGGAAATGTTTGGGAAGTAGGGCTGCAAGGTTGGGTTGTGTCGCGACATCATGTTTATAGGTGTGCTTGGTGTGGTATTGTTGTGCAGTAGGGCTCCTGGTCCTAGTTGTGATAGAAGGATTGTGTGGTATAAAATTGAATAATGATAGGTTTATGTGGTTGAACGTGTGTCTAGTAAGAGGGGGGGGGGGTGTGAAGTGGGATAGTAGGTTGAGTGTTTTATATTGTTTTTATGAATGGGTGTTAAAATGGAAATATTTTACCTTGGTCCCTCTTCCATTGTTCAATGTTGAATGTATTATATAATGATGTGAGTTGGTTGTTGTGTGTTTTGTTAATCAGGATCTACACCTTCTGAGATTGTGGAAGATGTTGTGCTCAGTAGTTTCCTTGGGTAGTGCTAGAATACAGTAAAGTGAACCCCATAATTAATAAATCAAAATTGGTTAAATGAAAAGGGGGTTGGGCTATGCTTTGGAAGGGGATGTTTGTTTGGTAGTGTATATAATGGTAGTAGAAAAAGTTTTTATAGTGGTCTAGTTTTCTGTTTTGGTGACCTATAGGTTGGGATGTGTGTTTGTTTACATATATGTATAAATATTAGTTTTTTTTATTTCTATATGCACCCCACAATTTTCCATAACTAGGTTCCAAGGGCCCTCATTTCATGGGGGAGGGTGTCTTTCAAAACATCATAGTGGGACGATGGATGGATAGTTACAGACTTTATTCCTCACACTCTCTTATAGTTCTTACCGCTCGAGCATATCCATGTAGGTTTCAATGGCTTGATACTTACCACAGTCAATGATCCTTCAGGTAGGTTTGTGGTGATGACGGGGCTCTGGGGTTTTTAGGCCAGGTTTGTTTCCTATGTTTCTTCAAGATGAGGCCCATGTGTCCTCGGGAGAGAGGTAGGGTTGGTGTGGCCTAGGTGTTTGTGGGTGAGATTTGTAGTGTGGTTGTGGATACAGTGTCAATGGGCGGGATTTGTGTGTTGTTTGAGGCCTAGGTGTGTGTAGGAAGGCTATGGCAGTGAGACTGCATTTTGGAAGAGTGGTAGCATCCGGACGTTTTCTATTAGGAATGTGTAGTTAACCAGTGGGAAAGTGGTACGAGGTACACAAATGTAAATGTGATTATACTATAAATTTACTTAACTTGCATTATTTGGTGAGTGTCCCTTGGGGAGTCTGGGCTGGTTAGTACTCATTGGTAGGTTCACTGAAGTTCTACTGTTCACTTGTAGGGCCATTATCATGATCCCCCAATTGTACATGAGTAACTTCAGTTTTCGTACTGGGTATACTAGTATCCTCACCATATGTTTGTAAAACCATTTTCAGGTTTACAGGTAGACTTTGAGGACCCTGCTATACATCACTAGCTCGGGCTTCGGGATAGTTGTAGTGTTGCTTCTTAGTCTCTTCCTTTGGTACTTGTTTTAGTACTTTGGTTGTACTTTAGTTTCATTTTACAATTAAATATGTATGGGTTGGGTTTTTTTCATTACGTAAAAGTTTGTTGTTGTTTAGTGTGGGGGGGTTAACATATTTTCTCTCTACATTTTTTTCACTAAAAAGGGTAATGCCATCAATTTTCTATGAGAATCTATACCCTTAGTGCTAGGAACCACTCTAGGGCCTTTTAAAATTGGTACCCAGGGGGTCATTTTCTCTCATTCATCTTGAATAAGTAAGGGATTGGAACTTTGTTGTCCTTTACCTCATCATGAGGAAGGTGGGTCGTGACAATGGTTTTATGTGTTTACATGGACATGTCTCCATAAGATGTTGATCGACCTTTGACAAAACATTGATGAGGGACTGGTAAGAATGTGTTTTAAAATTTTATATATTGTAGTATGAAACTTATTGTATCTTAAAATAATTAATAAATTGTTTAATTACCACTGATTAAATTTATTTAGGGATTTTTTGTCTTACATTTGATGTAAAAAGAATGAGGAAGCACAACTCGATGGAACAATGGTGGTTCGGTAGAATTCGTTTACTTGATTGTAATGATCGGTTCACTTATTTATAAGTAATGGAGTTCATGTAAAATGGGCATAATATTACAGAATTAAAATTATATGTTATTAATTAACATAAATATGTGTGAATTGATATATATATATATATATAATTTCGTTAAATGGTATGAGGATGAATCATTAGATAATGTTTTAGTGATAATTACATCGATAATTTTGGTGTTTTTTCAATCATCATGCACTAGTATTATTTAATTAATTAGTACTATGTATATAATGGTTTTGAAATATTAAATAGAATTTAATAAATATTTTTATAATCTATGGGAATGCAGATCTTGTTTTCTAGTGCGGATCTTGATTTCGTGTTTTTTTAAGGAAAAAGGAAGAAATGGGAAATTTCAATGTACACGTCGTGTACCTGGTTGTCACGTACAGCCGTGTACTTGCTTTGTTACGGCTGAGTACATTGTTTTGTAATGATCTAGAAGACCTCTTAAGCTGAGGGCCAGTTATGGATAATACACAACATGTACATTTGATTAACTCACCCTGTATTTTTATTTTTATTTAATATATCAGTGCGGGGTCACGTCTCTTGTCCATAGTGGTCTGCTTCTTTTCGTGTTTCATAAAGGAGGGTGATGGAATGGATGACGAACATCGAACCCCTCTTGATTCTCTGTAGAAGCTCCCATTGAGACACCATCATGTGTGTTGGAACCACACCTATATGTTCTCGAATCCTATAGATTCTTTCTTCCAGATTCTTCCTCCCTCTTGGGTTATTCAAGGTTGAAAATTTTCACCTTTTTGTAGATCTACACCATTTTAGGCCGATTCGAGGGAAGACCTTCAAGGATATCAATCGTGAGATATTGAGGTAGGTGGTTTGTGCCTTTTATTGTTCTTCATTGGATTATAAACTCTAAAAGTGCCACATATTGATGATTGGGGTATTGCTTGATTTGGAATTTAACCATATTATTACCTGTTATGGTTTGATTGATTGTTAAGGGGTTGTTGGTTAGGCATATTTTTAGATACCTTGTTTACAGGACACCCCATAGGTGTGTTTCCCTTTTTTGACTTATTATTTATCTTTGGTCTTGAATGCATGTTAGGAATACCTTTTTTTCAATTAATTGGTTGATTAGGATAGATTTTACTGATAATATGAAATGCATGTAGGGTGATTTTTGAATGTTTATACATATAGTAGTTATAGATTACATATATTTCTTTGATATGATATACGCACTATTATTCCAATGGACCATGAGATCCTTCAACTGGGAAAACTATGGGGGTTTACATGTTAATTTTCACAAGACCATGAGAGTCTCTGTGTAAATATTGACCCATAGGTATTGACTGGGAGAGCTACCAAGGTGGTCATTTATGATTTTATTTTGCCATGTTGGCCCATTGGTATTGACCTTGGGAGCTACACATGTGGTCGTTTGTGAATTAGTTTTTCTATTTTGAACTAGGTGTATTGACCGTTATAACTGTTTAGGAAGTATTTTTTAAATGATTAATTCTATGATAAAACAAAGGGGTTAGACTATGAGAGCTTTCCCAGAGGGTTGTTTATGAATGATAGAATGAACGTGATGAGTCTGCTAAGCCAAAGCCCAAGATTGGACTCAGTCTTAATTGATTTTTTAGATGGTCTTCTGAGACATCTGTTTTGTTAGTTTTACACAAGGGGATGTAGAGCTTAGGATAGACCATGGGATTTCATGATTTAACGGATGAAATAAAAGTAAATTAATGTAATTTAAAACTGTAGGATTTTATACTTTTGATTACTTACTAGTTTATTGCTTCATTTCATTATATTACCTCCTATATATATTCACTGATAGTTAGGCATATATATTTTGGTGGCAGACTACCAAGATTCATCTCACACCATTTTTGTGTCATGATTTTGGACCAAAACAGATTATACGATTATAGATTTTGATAAGGGAAAGCACCCTTCTTCACCAGGTACTTTATTGTTGTTGGTGTAGTAGAGCATGGGAATAATGAGAGGCTGGCAGTGCTATTTGAGTTTAGTTAATTTTTTTTTTACTTTGGTTTCAATATTTTATTTCTAGTATTGTGTCTTGTTTGGAAATTTTCCTAGATACATGTGACATGAATCATTTATATATATGCTCCATTTATTTTATTTCTATTAGTATTTTTATGTTTACTCATATTATATATTATTACTGATTCCACTATTGTTTACTATTTTCTTTCCATTATGTATACTCTACCCATGAGGTCATAGTTTCCCCATTATCACACATTGTCCCTCATTTCTAGTCAGTAGCCTCTATAATTTGGGGAAATGTACTTGAGGTTATGTGACCAACTTGTTCTGGGGAACCGATCGGGGACAACCGAATCTAGGACAATATAAAATGGTATTAAAGGGATTGTTTCTTATTTTCCATACTATTTAAAGATAATATACAAGGATAGAAAGGAAGAGGTAGTTGGTAATATGTTGGGATCAGGAGTAGCTAACCCGTGTACATGGAATGAAAATTAAACTTGAATATTGATTTTTTTTGGTTTTCCAATTGTTACAGTTGATTTCATTTAACATTAAGTGATTAACACGTTTTTTCAATTATGATTGTTATCAATGAAGTTCTATTTCTGTCACAACCTGATGATATGAGGGTTTTCTATCTCATGCATCATATAGGCACTTATAAGAAATCACATTCCATGCATTCATGACATGCCATTTAGATAGCATTACTAATAGCATCTTTTTGTGATTGATTTTGGGATATATTTGCATGTTGTTGTGATATATTTCATGAAAGAATACCTATTATTTTGATAGGGAATTGGTATATGTAAAATTTATTATGGATGGATGCTAAGCTTTGGTCCCTGAGGTATTATGGGCCCTCGTGGATCGAAATTTGGTGGATCATGTTTGAAATTTAATTTAATTCTTACAAGTTATGATATGAATAAGGATACCAAACATGGATTCATGGGGATTATGGGCCTTCACCGGTTGGAATTTATCATGAATTGAACAAAATTATATGTTTTTAAGGGTTCCGGAGATGTTTCAGGGGCTTAATATCTGGAAAACCAGATAACATTATGTGTGGTGTTTTGAACACACACCATGTGTTCTTATATTCTAGAAGAACTCTGTTATTCTATATACAAAATGTGTGTTGTATATACATGTTGTGTAGTTGTTGACCATTTGACTAACAGAGAGAGAAGAGACATGAGGTTTATAATAATTTGGTAGAACATGTTGTGAACTTGTAGTACACGTTGTGCTATAAAAGTCCATGTATCTGAATGTTTGACTAATGACATGGGTGAAAAAACATAGGTTACACCCACTATGTATAGATTCTACATGATGTGTAGTGGTCGGCCATGTATTTGACCGTGTGAATAATGACACAAGTGGATAAAACATTGAGTTCATGAAGTGTCTAGGGTTAACACTCCGTGTAGTGTTACACGATGGGAGAACAGTTTAGTTCCAGGTGTGTAGAAGAATTTGGGAAGGATAGAATATCCATGTACACACCGTGACTTAGGAAGAACTTTGTATGTGCATGGGGTGTTACACAACCAGGTTGGCGAAGGTACACGCCCATGTTAAATACTTAAGAGAACACGTCATGTATTGTTTCTATACGCCATGTAACCCTATTTTGTAAAACATGAATTATTTCTTATCCTATTCAATTATTTAACTTCGATGTCGCAGTCATTGATAATCCTAAATTGAGGTGTGCGCTTGATTTTGCAGAGTCATGACAGCAAGACGTCCTTTAGTTGTACGCTAGATACATGGAAAGGATCAAACACCAAAAATGATAGATCAAGGAATACCAGAAGATCCTCATATCATACCATATTGGAACTACCTGCTATGATGGACACATGTGTTGTTGCACAGTTCCGTGAAGTATTTATGAGGATGATGAAAACATTTCAAAGAGCACCACAACTTATCCTGACTATGGTAGAGTTGATGACGACATTCCAGCAACAACATCCTACCACACTTTTTGGGTATAGAGGGCCACCAGATCGAGATTCGTAGTTGGAGGCCATTATTTCTATCTTCAAGAATCTAGAGATGCCTCTTGAGAGGAGAGTGAAGCTTGTGACATACATACTACATGATTCTTATAATAGATAGTGGTATGTTGTTTCCCATGTGGGATGTCATCAATATTTGAGTTGGGAAGAGTTTTAGAGGACCTTCTATGATAACTTCTACCCCGAGACGTTGAGGGCTGATCAATCCCTATAGTTAAGGCATTTGAAGTAGGGTGATCTTTTAGTGTTGGAATATTCTTCATGTTTTACCGAGATTTAGTGCTTCACACCTGTTTTGGGTAGTCATGAGTTAACATTGGCTAGGTGATTTGCGGACGGTCTCCGGTATGACATCCGATCACATGTTAATGTTTATAGGCTGACTCCAATGAATGTTATAGTAAATTAGGAACTAATTAATGAGTGAAGTCTGAGAGAGTTGGGAGATGCAAGCTAGGGTGATTCAACATCCAAAGTTGGTACACCTTTGTTTGATAGCAACATGCGTTGTAGGGAACCATTGTAGAGTGATTCCAGTTAGTAGGGATGTATTTTAATGTATCCATGTGAGGTGATACCATTTATGGTAGTGTGGGAACACAATACCATAGTGTCCGAGAGACCCATTTGAGTATTGATCTTTTGTAAAGATGGGTCATATTTATCATTTTTCCTTGTTTTCCCACCCGCATATGGTGATAGGGGATCTTTTATGAATCTAAATATAGGAGTAGGTCACAAAAATTTCTCAGACAAGGAACTAGATTTCTTCATGCCATTCGGGTCGAGGAGGTGGTCATGGATGTGGTATTCATGCAATAGTTTTTCAGCGACAACAAGTTGGAAAATCTCAGAGTAGTATGATAGGGTCATAGGGCCATGGTGCCAGATAGTGTTTTGTGATGGAACAGACCCAACAAGAGTAGAATCATGGAATCTCTATAGTTAGAGATACAATTATATTTTCCTCCTTTTTAGCTTCTGCTCTTTTTAATACAGCAACTTCCCGTAGTTTTATATACATTTACATAGCGGATATCCTTGGGCTCTACATATTTAATTATGTTGATGTTATGATTCTAGACACTCTATATGGTATTAAGACGACCAGTGTATAGCATTATAAGGAGTGCGATCTTGATATTGGTGCGTTTAACTTATTAGGGGACCACTATGTCTTAGAGATGAAATGTTTCGATTAAATTCTTAGAATGGATAGGTTGGTCGCCTTTCAGGCATTTTTTGACTACTATCAGTGTAGGGTGAGTTTCACGTCACTAGAGGGTGGGTCATTTCTACACAAAGGTGAATGGGATGTTCGCACAAGCAGAGCTGGATTAGATCCTCATGGGTTTGGAGGAATAATAACCCAGATTTCTATTTTATATCTAGATGGCAAGGGTATTTCATAGATGGAATTTTCCCCAGTGGTGGAAATTTTAGGGATTTCATTATAGTCAACTTCTCAAGATTACCTATACAAAGGGAGAGGTATATTTCTCTATCGATCTTGGTCTAGGAGCAACACATGTTCCCATTCTCTTGCATATGAGGGCTACACCCGAGTTTTAGGATCTCATGATATAGTTAGAGAAGTTTCAGGTAAATGGTTTCATATAACCCAATACGTCTCCTTGGGGTTTTCCTTTTCATTTTCAAAACAAGGCGGATGATACCATCAGACATTTTTTGTATTATCATAAGTTGATCCAATTGACGGTTAAGAACTGATACCCCTTTCTACGGATTGATGACCTATTTTAATAGCTTTGAAGATCTTGGGTGATCTTAAAGACTGAGATGAGATCCAATTATCATCATTTTCTTGTTAGATCATTATATATAGCTATTACATCCTTTTAGAGGAGGTATGGTCTATAAAAATATTTTTTTATGCCATTCAGCCTCACGAACATGATGGATGTTTTCATATCACTAATGATTTGAGTGTTCCATCCTTATAGAGAATATTTTTTGTAGTCATTGTGGAGGATATCTTGGTGTACACTCACATATGACACAATTATTCCATCCATCTTGAGATCTTTTTGTGTACACTGAGAGATCCTTAGTTATATGCTAAGATCTCAAAATTCCACATTTGTATGGATCATATTCACTTATTAGGTCAAGTCATATTGGAGATAGGTGTATCAGTAGAGCCACAAAAAGTGAGAGAAGTTGTTTCCTAAGAGAATCCAAAGAACATATTTGAGGTATGGAGTTTTCTGGGGCTGTAAAATTAATAAAATAGATTCATTCAGGAATTTTCATTCTTAACAGCACCATTGATGGGACTGAATAAGAAGGGTGAAAAGTAATTTTGGACTGATTCCTATGATTCATCCTTTAAGGTGTAGAAAGAGAGGTTGACATTAGAACTAATACTGATCTTTTCGGATCTAGGAAAGAATTACACTATTTGTTGTTATGCATGAGGTATTAGATTAAGTGTAGTGTATATGCTAAGGGAAGGAGACGTTGCATATATGTCTCAGGAGTTGAGGCCACATGATATAAATTACCCGACACATGATCATGAGTTGGGTGCAGTTGTTCATGATTTGTGCTATTGGAGACATTTTCTTTTGGGATAGTACATTATGGTATACACTGACCAAAAAAGACTCAAGTATATCTTTACTTGGTGTGATATGAATTTGAGACAGCATTGGTGGGTTTAGTACATTTATTCTTTTGAATTTGATCTTGGCTATACTTATGGGAAAAGCAAAGTGGTGGATGATGCGTTGAGTCAAAGGACTCAGATACATGCAGTTTTGGTGGCCAATAGTGAGTGGAAAGATATGGCTCTATTCTATGAGATGCATTAGGAGGTACACAATAGACATGGAATGTAATATATTTCTTCAATAGATGTATCCTCTACTCTAATGAATCGAATATAAATGTGGAATCTATCAGATTCAAAAGTCCTTGTTCTGGGAGAGAGTGCGTTAGGTGAGGAACCTACTCCTGGGTGGACTGTAGGTGAGGATGTGGTTTTTGAACTTTCATGGGCATTTATGTTTGCTAACATACATACGTGAAGATCTATTAAAATATTTTATTGACTCAGTATGGGTAGTTCATCTGGGTATTACCGAGATGTATCCAGATCTACATCCTCTGTATGGGTGGCCAGGTCTGAAGAATGATACAACTGATTTTGTTTCTAGATTTTCCACCTGTCAGTAGGTGGAGGCGGAGCATTAGCAACATACAGGGCTTTTAAAGTAGTTATCCATTTTTGAGTGGAAGTGTAATTATGTCCTAATGGATTTCATGATGAGTTTACTAAGATTTTAACATGGTCGTGATGTAGTTTGGGTTGTTATTGATAGGCTCATGATGGTTTCATATTTCCCATCGATTAAGGAATCATTTAGTATTGATGAGCCTATAAAGTTGTAAATCTGAGAGATAGTACATTTTATGGGGTTCCGCACTGTATCATTCAGACAGGGACACATGTTTTACTCTCTTGTGTATAAGGGGATATAGAGGGATTTTAGTACACATTTACTTCTGAGTAGAACATACCATCCCCATACAGATGGCCAATCCAAGCGTATGATTCATGTTTTGGAGGAAAATATTCGAGCATGTGTCCTTGATTTTAGGGGTTCTTGGGAGGGAAAAATTCCCCTTGTGGATTTCCCCTAAGAATATAGTTTTCAGGAAACTATTTAGATAGTACCTATTGAGGCTTTGTACAGTATATCATCCCAATCACCCCTATGTTGGATTGATGTTGGAGAGGAAACAAAGATGGGACATCATCTATTCTAGGGGATGAGTGAGTTGGTGGACTTGATTGAGAAGAGGATGGCTACAGAACAGTCTAGAAATTAATCTTATACTAGTCGACGGAGATGACCTCTAGAGTTCGATGTTGGAGATCAGGTTTTCTTATGTGTCACACCGAGGTTAGGAAACAAGATGATTACGAGATAGGGGAAAATTTCTCAAATACAGATCCGTCCATTTGAGGTTTTAGAGAGAGTCTTTCTAGTTTCCTATCAGTTGTAGTTACCTCAGAGGTACTGGGATATACATGACTCCTTTCACGTTTCTTAGCTACAACATTACTTTTCAGAACCATATCTTGTTTTTCAACTGGAGGAGGATGAGTTGGAGGTGAATGCATCCTTCGAGGAGCGCCCTATTTGAATTTTGGATCACAACATGAAGGTTATACATGGCCGGTCTATTCCTCTGGTACGGGTGCAATGGAAGCACGAGTGATTATAGGAAAAGTCTTTGGAGAGGGATGACAACAAACAATCCCAATGTTCGAAGCTATTTATAGATTCTTCTTCATCACCAGTGTAGGGGATATTCAGAGATTAATTTCTTTAATGGGGGATGTTTTTGTGATCCAATATTTATTTTCATGTATGGATCATGATTTTGTTACGTTTTTCAGGAAAAAATATGAAATGTAAAATTTCGTTGTACACACCATATACTTAAAGTTACACATCTTGTACCCGGTTTCTACGTACAACCATGTACTAGTCGTGTAACAACCGAGAGCATGGACGTGTGATGACCTAGAAGACAACTTAAGTTTTGGGCTAGTTGAAGTTATTACAAAATGTGTACATTTAATGAAAACGATGTGTAGTTTTCTTTTTATTTGATATATCGATGTTGGGATGCAACTCATGTCTATATCTATTTTATTCTTCTTGTGTTTTGCATAGGAGAGTGACAGAATGGCCAATGAACATTGAACCCCTCTCGATTATCCATTCGACCTTCGATTGAGAAATTGTTCTATTTGTTGTAATCCCACTTATGAGTTCTCAAATTTTCTACTGCCTTTATTCCTAATACTTCCTCTATATTGTTTATTCATGGTTGAATGTTTTTCTCATTTTTTTAGATCTACACTTTTTTCGGCCGATTCAATGGCCGACATGCATGGATATCGATCATGGGACATCGTGGTAGCCGGTTTGTGCCTTTTTTTTATTTGGATTATATATGTTAAAAGTGCTCTATACCCATGATTGGGGAATTTATTGACTGTAATTTTACTATTTTATTATATTCTATGGTTCAATTGATTATTAAGGGGTTGCTGCTCAGATGTAAGGTTAGATACCTTGTGCACAGGACACCCCATGGGTGTGTTTCCCTTTTTTGACTCTTTATTGTCATTTGGTCTAGAATTCCAATTATGCATACCTTGTTTTACATGCCTTGGTTGATTAGGATGGAGTTGATAGATTATATGAAATTCATGTGGTATGTTTTGTGAATGTTTACCCATGAAGTAGTTATATATTACATGTGTTATTTTGATATGATATGAACGCTATTTTTTCAATAGACTGTGATAGAAATGTACCATGAAAAACTTGGGGGATTCCATGTTTCTTTAAACAGGACCGTGAGAGCCTCAGTGTTGATATTGACCCAAGGGTATTGACCGTGAGAGCTACCTAGGTTGTCGTTTATGATTTTTTCTCCATGTTGACCAAGGTGTGTTGACCATGAGAGATACCCAAGTTGTCATTTAGTAATTACTTATTCTATGATGGCCTAGGCGATTTGACCATGAGATCATCCAAGGTGGTCATTTGTAAATGATTACTGCTGTGATAAACCAAAGGTTTTAGACTGTGAGAGCTTTCCCAGATGGTTGTTTATGAATGACTTAATGATTGGGACAGGTCTACAAGCCAAATCACAAGCTTGGACTCAATCTTACTTGATTGTTTAGATGATCTTTTGAGACATAAGTTTTCTTACTATTGTATAAGGGGATATATATTTTAGTCTATATCCCATTATTTTGTGATATAAATAATGAAATAAAATTAAATGAATGTAATTTAAAATTTTAGGATATTTTAATTTTGATTACGTCCTAGTTTATTGTTTCATTTATTCATATTACCTCCTACATATATTGAGTGATAGTTAGGAATATTTTTTTTGGTTTTTTTCAACTAGTATTTGTCTCACAACCTATTAGGGTCATGATTTTGGACCCAAAAACATTATATGATTGCAAGTGTTATAATGTAAAGTTACCTTCTTTATTAGGTTCTCTATTATTGTTGGGGTTGGAGAGAATGAGACCAATCTGAGGTTTGTGATACTATTGGTTTTTTACTTACTTTTCGGTACATTGGTTTCTATATTGTATTCCTAACATTGTGGCTTGTTTGTATGTTTTTCTAGATACATGTGGATTGCATCATTTATATATATATATATATATATACTCTAGTTCTTTTATTTATATTAGTATTATAATGTTTAATCCTATTGTATGCTATTACTACATTTTCCATTCTTTACTATTTTCTATCTGCTATGAATACTCTACCAATGAAGGAATAGTTTCCTCATTATCAAACATTGTCCCTCACTGCTAGTCGACAACCTCTAGCATTCAAGGAAAAACACTTGAGGTTATGGTACAAACTGGTTCTAGGGAAAATTTGGAAGGAACCCTTATCCAATACATTATATAATTAATTTTGAACATAAAAATGGATTCATGACCATCATATAAAGAGAAATTGAAAAAAATCAATTGTGAATGAACATTGTAAATTAACACCTCACGGAAGATGATATCATTTTAAATATAAGAGAGAGAGAGAGAAAATGTTTTTAGTGATGGATATTACATTAAAATGATATCATTCAAATATATATATGATACTAAAGTTATCATGATCATTTGGAAAGGGCATGGGATGAGAGGATAAGAAATGAAATTGAAATTGAAAGAAAATTAAAAGAAAAAGAAACATGATTTTCCTCTGGAATTCTCTTACTTGAGTACCTCCTTAAGGGACGTTGGTGTGGTCTTTTGTTGAGTCCAAGAGCACATATAAGTGGGGTAGGGACTCAGAATGATTATTTGGTAGAATTTGGAGAATCCTAAAATCATGTAAGATGTGATAAGAAGGGGCAACAAGGGGTAGATTTTATAGTGAAGGAGTCGTGTGTTTTGTGAATATTTTATTAGTATTGATCAAGACAAGAAATAGTGATGATTCTTGTGACTAAATATAGTAATTTTTATAGTTGAGTTCAAACCAATTGTGTTTACATCATATACGACTCAAGGAATAGTGTATTTAACTAAAAATGTATATATACCGTAAATTAGCGTAATTTACTATTCACAAATAATTCAAGTATTTCAGAAAAATTCCAATCACTCATCCTAAAATTTTTTCTTCATGTAGAATCCAAAAATGAACTGAAATTTATTAAAATAATTTTATAAAAATTAGTAATTTATATTTCAATTAAAATTATCATTTACTTGAAAAATACAGATTTTAAATTTACAAATCATTCTATAAAACTAAAAAAATTAACTACGGTCTCACAAAATTATTCTAAAATTAGAAGACATTGAACTATTAACTTATGAATACTTTTTATCAAAATTACTTTTCTTATATATCATTTTATTAATTATTAAATTGTAATTATATATTTATGATTTAAAAAATCACCAACACTTAATTAATATATTTCAAAATATTCATGTACTTATACTATGATATTTTTATATCATAATTAAATTTATATGATGCCTAAATATTATTTATACTTTCATGGGTGAGGTTACTATTCATTTGTACAATTTACTATTCAAAATGGTCATATTACTATTCCTATGGTCAAGATACCTTTTCATCAGTGTGGGTTTCTTAACTTTTGAAAAACCTCTTATTTCATTCATTATTCATTTATAATGTTTTTTATCTTCTATATGTGATGTTATATGGTTTATATTAAACAATTTTGTGTGAAATGTAAAATATCAAAGGAATTGAATTTATTTAAGTGGATACTTACCATAAAATTGTGGGGCATTATACCATTTATGTTTTCACCTCCATATTCCATTTCTTATTTAGTAGAAATTAGAGTAATTATATTTATGTTACATGGTTTATTGACTTAAAAATATATATATTTATAATTTTTGGGGTTTAAAATGTGGTATCAAGGAATTCAACTCCAGATTCCTTCCTTTGTGATAATGTTCAAGGAATTATTTTGACATGATTTTTTTATATACTTCAACATCTATTTATGTTCACTTTTCAAAATTGTGGACATATCCATTTAAAATCAAACACCTCCATTCTTTATATGTATTAGGAAATTTTATTTTACATTAAAAATATGTTATATCATTACATTTTTCTTACCTAACTATCAACTATGAATAGGAATAACCTATCTTCCAATAGCTTTTCTTTGTTAACAATCTATCTGCCTTCCACTAATTGAAAGGTGTTCACTTATATTCCATTAAAAAAAATATTTCAGAAATTATTTTTCTAAAATAAACGATTTATCAAGTATAATATAAAAACCATATCCTGTGTTATCATGATTTAATGGTATTTTATAAGAATGTTATTAATTATTTTTGGAATCCATTTATTATCCATGGGTTTAACAAGTTACATTCTTCCTTATATGAATCCATTTGAAAAGGATATTAAAACTATTTTATTTCCACTATTTCTTCATGACATGATAATTGAATGATATTAATGTGGCACAAATATGATTATATAATTGTAGGATGGTTCTGTTTTAAACCAAGGATGGGTGGATTCATTATAAATTATGTACATTTAGTTTATTTGTAAACCTTGTATGAATGGATCTATTATTATAGGATGTTAAAATATAAACTAAAGAGGTTGGGTCAGTTATATCAAAAAATTAATTAGTTAAGAGTTTAATCGTGCAATACCTATATTAACATGTATGTTTTTGTTTCTCTGAAAAATGATATATAATGGTGTACCACATATAATTTATCTTCCCTATACTAATGTATATTCTACATTTGAAGTAATATTCATAGTTTTATTCTTAATATCATGTCTTTTATTTTCTCCCATGGATCATGTTTATAAATTCATTATTTTGAATCATATTTTATTTTATGTAAATAATTATTCTGTTGTTTTTACATGATATTTATTGATAATTATTTTCTTATGTATCTTGATTATAAAAATATGACTATCTTATGATAACTTATTATTTTTTATTGTTCCCGGTTATGATTAACCATACAGATCATTTGATCTCTCACCTTATTATGTGTCCATTTCAGTAGGTTATGAAGCTATAGAAAGTATGAATTGTATTGAAAATTTTTATATGTGGATAATTGTTGGGAGATTTTGAAGATTTATTAAGGAATAATAACTATGTTATATCGAAAAAAAATTATACTAGTTAAAAAATAAAGAAGTTTTACTAGGTAGTATTTTTTTTCTTCTAATTCTTCAAAATTCTATACCAAAAAGGTTGTGGGAATTTATTATAATGAAATATTTTCATTACGATATGTAATTACCATATGATTACATTTCGGTTGTCATAGTGGGTATTAGAGTTGGGTTTAGTTATTTTTGATATTATTTTAGTTATCTTTGGAGATTAGTTTGAATACAATGGGTTTGTGTTAAAAAAAAAATCCAGAGAAAACAATAGAGATAATACCTTGTTTATGAGAACATACTTAAAATTTGTTATGGTGAAGATTTGACTATTTTCAAGAAATTACATCACTTAACTTTCATAATAGATACATTTATGGTATATTAGGGAAAATAAAACAAAATAAATAGTGATCTTAGTTTCTCATTAATGGAATTAATATAATAAAATATATTGTATAATGCATAAAAAATTAATAATTTGGAAGAGACAAACAATAATTGAATATTCCATATAACTAATATCATAAAAATAAAACATCAATCATGGATTAAAAACAATATTAATAATCATAATGATTTAAAAAACTAGTTTTATAATTATTAAATCTATAATTTTGGATGTCACATTCTTACCATAAAGGCTTCAAGCCAAGGAATAATTAATAGATAGGTATGGTGTACACCAAATAAACAAACTAATTTTTCTCCTGAGCCATGCCAATGAATCCTAGGGGGTTTGGTGGGGTTGGGGGGAGGCTAACATGACCTTATAATTATATAATATTTCCAAATAATTTATTATATAAAATAAATAAAAAACAATTCAATTCCTAATCTATAGAAATATTCATATTAGAAAACTCCAAAATGAAATTTTAATAATTTGACAGTTTAAAAAATTTAACAACATGATAATGAGATATCCAATGTAAAATTATTGATGTTACTATTTGAGCATATCCCTAGTAAATAATATCATTCTTTAAAGGATGAAGACATAAATAAAAATAATTTTAGAATATAACTATAAAATGTATAGGGAAAATATCCTTTTCATTTTCAATAATATTATTTTAAATCATTAAAATTCTAGAAAATAAGGGAAATAATTATTTAAAATAACCATGATATCATGTATGTGAATATTAAAGGGAAATTATATCCATAATTATATGAAGGATGTTTGGTAAAATAAGTTTAAATAGAACAATCTCTTTCACACCTTTGGTAAAAATATCTTTATTGGAAAAATAAAAACATGATTACATTTAATCTTTTGTATATAAGTATAACATCGGTACAAATGAATTTGGTAAATAATTAGGGAATAAAAAACATTAGTTAAATTTTTTAAAGAACATATAGGCATGGAATAAAAATATTCAAGATCAAATATAAAAAAGTCTTGGTTTTAATGATTTTTATTTATTAATTTTAGGAAATTATAAAGATTGAAATGAAATAAAAATTTAATTTTTTGTAAATAAATATTTTAAGAAAAATTAGGTGGGTTTAATATAAAAATATCATACAATTCCCTCCAAAAACATAATCATAAAAAACATTTAATAAGGATGATATTGTGAAATAAACCATTACCGTACGTCGAATATTATTTTTAAGTTAATTGAAAAACATATAAAGATATTGGTACTTATAATATTATACATGTTTAAATTATGATATATTATCACCCATTTATTATCAAGAACTTATTATCATCATCACATTAGGTGTTAGTTGCTTCTTTTCTTATGTGTGTTTCAATTTGGATGTTATTGTCCTTTTATATTGACCATTGTACTATCATCTCCAAAATTTTAATCATAATATAAATTTAATATGTAATAATGAAATAAATATTTATAATCTTCAATGAATGGTGGACTTGAAAAATGAATGAAATCAATTCATATAGGTCGTATTCCACATGCACGTATTGTCAATAATATCATTTCATTATGGGTGGAAGGGTAATAATTTAAATGATATATTTAATTTTCATAATGACATATATTTTATAAATATCAAATATATTCATTATAGTAAATAATTATAACCATCCATGTAATATAGTGATGAAAAATGAATTACACTACTAAGTATATATTGTAGGCTATATTTACTCACAAGAACTATTTTAATTTCCTATAGGTTGTAAGAAATATGGGATATGGTATTCCCACAATAATGATAATAAATTCTTATTTTTTAATACATGATTCATTATTTTGATATGTGTATAATAAAGAAAGAGGAATTATAAGATTAAATAAACTATGAAAGAGTTGGTAAAGTGGATTACCACTCATTTGAGTGACTATGACTATATTAAACCTCAATCCTTATCATAATGGATTTGTGAGCCGAAGGACACACACAATTTTTAAAAAGATTTAAATAATACAATGCCATTTTCTTTTAAATGTGGATCCATGTGGATTAGAATTAGATTTTTAAATAATATATTATTTAATTATCTTCAACGAATAAAGTTTAAAAATGTTTATGTGGATGTTTTACCCATATCTTTATGTTTAACCCCCATTAATCCCATTTAAAGCCCAACTGGGAGAAGTATTTTTTACTATTTATACTATTCATTTTGAAAAAAAATATGCAAAACTTTTTAATTAATAATATTTGTTACAGTTCAAAAGATGGAATCCGTTTAACAATAATATATATATATATATATGTAATGGACATGAAAAAATTGATTTTAATATATGTGTTCAAAAAACTATGAAAACACTTTTTAGAAAACCCAGGGATTTAATCATAAAAATGATTTTATAAAATAAAAATGTCTAATATTTATTCCAACAAAATTAGTTAGATAATTTTAAATAAAATGAGACTTATTTTTATTTAAAATTTTTCTAATATTTCATGGATTCTCTTATATACATGATTAATAGAGTAAAAGTAAATTCTTTTTGAATAAAAAAATACTAGTATTTCCAAAATGTAAATAAAATTTTTGTAAGTCTGAAATTATATTTTTAAATTAATTAAATTAATTATTAAATAAGTTTTTTTCTAGAAAAAGGATTCCATAAACATTCATGTTACTCTTACATTATTCTAATGTCACAATACTAACATTTTTTTTTGAAAAATCAACATTTATCACTATTTACTAAAAGGAAACCATTTCTTAAAAATATAAAAAATATACACTAAGATAATTTTGATAAGATATTTTACTAAATTATATAAATTTAATCTAATAACATTCATTCATTATTAGAATTTATATTTTATTATCATTATTGAATAAGGTCATGTGTATTGTGTTATTGTTTTTCTATAATGAAAAGAATACTCTAATTGAATCTTAATTTTCAGATAGAAACTTAAATATATATTAAAGGACTCTATTATAATGATATGTGGTCCCTTCCCAATTGACATGAAATCGGCTCGTTTCCATTCTTTTTAAAAAAAAGTGGTTCTGTTGAGCGAACCCGATTGCTCTCGAATTTATCTAAATAGATTACATGATTCTTTTGGTATGAGAACTGTTTATGTGGGGTATAATTTTTCCATCATGGGTTGTTATTATTAATAAATCAACACTAATAGAATTATTACTAATGTAAGTGGAATATGATATGGTAGAAGAGCACCTTTATAGGTATTTAAGGATATATTGTTATCTAGTTGACCTTAAGTTGGATTCATAGAATATTATTTTTAAATTTATAGATCGGGATGCAAGGATAACATGGAGGTTGGTACCAATGAAATGGTAATTAAGAGTAGGTTGGAATATGTTGAGAGGCATCATGTAATGTTTATGTCACCGTTGGTTGAGTTTCCATCATATTTTTTCAATTTTGATATTTTTTGTATTTATTTTTAATTTTTAATCATATGATGATATTATAAAAATATTTTATTATGTTATTGTATATATATTGTTTGTTAAATTCAAATTAAAATAACAAATTTTTTTTAATTCCAACAAATGTAAGAGGAAAATACATGGTTTTGGTTAATTTCAAATTTTCGAGGTTTTGTGAAATATGCTAGGTGTAATGAAAACCATTGTTGGTTGGATGACATGGGTTTGGTGTATTGAAAACAATAAATATATTTATAAAGGGGTCTAGTATAATTTAATCTATTCATAGACATGTGATTTGGCTTAGTAGTAATGATAATTATGGGTGGGTATTATTACATGGGTTGAGTGTAATACCAATCAAATAATTTATAAAAGTTATAATTGTGTGTAATACCAACAGTGGTAAAACTTGTGATTTGGGGTTGGGATAGTGGAAACCATAGATGGATAGATGATTCATGATACAAATATTAAAAAAAAAGTTGTTATTTAGAGGGTCGTTTTGGGTTTAATAACATCCTTAGTATTATAGTTAGGTTTAAAGACAAGAGATATTAATGTGCTTTTTTGATATTATGCATGTATGTCCTACTAACTATTGATATTTCAATGTGGCAATGTTTGAATTAAAACTCATTCTAATCAAGTACTTATAGTTGATTTTAAGTGTCATGTCTGAACCAGAGTACAAGACACATGTTTATTTTTCTTTTTTTAAATTAAATTATCATGTGAAACTAGAATAACATTGTTTCTACTAGACATGAAAGGTTTATTATTGGATGTTGAATTATGATTTTTACTCACACATTTCATGGGAAACTTGGTTCTTGAATATATTTCATGATTAATTAAATATTTAAGGAAAAGTGTCACACTACTTGGGATGGATGAGATAGAAATTTCTAGTTAGTTTGTAGAGAATGGATTATGTAAGGACCGTGAACCAGTTTTTCAGTTATCCTCTATTATGTTAATTTTTATACCTTGAAGTATACTAATAATACAAGGATTACCATTAAAACTATCACATGATTCATGATCTATTGTGATGGATTAATTTTATATAGAATTTGATATATATTTTAACATGTTTTTGTATTCAGTTGTGATGTAAAAATTTTTTGTTGGATTTATATTATTTTTAATATTTATAAATATTTTTTCCTCTATATTTATATGGTTATCTATAACCATGTGGTTATAATATAAAAATTATATATTTATAACATCACTAATTTTTAAATACCTCAAGGAAAAAATGTAGTATATCAAAGGTATGTAGAACTTGGATTTAGTTATGACAAAAGTTAAATGTTATGGGAATTCTACGTGATATAACTCCAGTTATAACTGATCCAAAAAATGACTATGTTTATCTCTTTTTTATCTCCATATTTTAACTAAATATTTCAATAAAACATGGATATTTGATGATAATTAACAAACATAATGTGATTCCAAAAATCCATGGATACCTATAGTGGAAAGACTCAATTGAATTACTCTTGGGGGTCTGACTCAATATCCAGTGGATAATAATCAAGTATGATTAAACTGGATAGTGGTGATCTATTATTCCTTCATTCTAATAAGAAATCCAATGTATGTTTTTAATTTTTTGGGTTTTATTTAGATATTATTATTTAGTTTTTCTATTAGCGGTATCCCATGAAAATCCCATTATCAATATACAAGTATATAATTTTAATTAATATTTTAATACATTTTTTCTAGATTAATATCATTAGGTATGATTTCATTATTTGAATGAAAATATCAAAATTTAATTTGATTTTACAGATTAAATATAAACAATTAATATTTCATTATATATTATTTTGAAATTTTTTCCTATAAATATTAATCGAAATTATTATTTGGTATGGTAAGAATATTTTCATTCGGAATTTATTATCATGAAATCAATGAAAAACCACATATACTTATAATGTAATTTAAACTCTTGAAATAATATTGTTTACAAATTTAAGTGTGTAAAAAATTATATAACAATTCAGCATTACTCATGTTAAATAAAAATTGATAGTTTTTTAGAAATTATATAATAGTAGGTTTTCCCAGAATGATAGGCCAAAACGTTGGGTTTTATTTATCTAAATGTATTCATTAATTAAAATGATTGGGAAGACTTCAAATTATTTAAATAATTTCAAAATATATGAGTTCATTTTAGTATTGTATTCATATGAAATTATAATATTATTATCATACATTACTGAGTCTTGTTACATCATTATATTCCTTAAATAAACCTGAATGAGTTTATAAAATATATCAAGAATTCCATAAATGGTTAAAACTATTTATGCAATCTAAATAATGGAAACCAAAATATAATCGATTTCAATGTATTTTAAAGGGAATATGTTTTACAATGATAAAATCACATTATCAAAGGATAGATAGAAAAAGATGAGGGTAATGTTAGTATTTTGATCTCACAGTGATATGCTTCATCCATTTTATACATTTTTTCATTGTCATATTCTACAAGAGAAGCCAAATTATGAAGAGAGAGATACAGAGAGGTAATAAGTTGGATATTATTAACCTTGATAAAAAATAAATATCTCACAAATTTCTTAATCATTATTGGAAAAATAACATAATCTAGATACTTTTTTAAAGATTATATCATTGAGATTTAGTCATATACCGATAAATTTTACTCAAGAGATAGATCCTATAAATTAAAATTATAAACCTAAGTATTTCTTATATATTTATACATTCAATGGTTAATATTTATAGTTACGTTGCTAATTATTTTTGAATAGGGGTAAGGTCATGGGTATATGCAACACATTGTCAACCAATGAAGGAGTTATGTGAATCCTTTTAACCCGAATACTGTATAATTTCAGGTAATTATTATATTGGTGTGATAAAAATAAATGAACTAAAAAATGAGTTACCTAGAGAATATATGTATCTAGAAATAATAAAACTGAATATGACATAACTAATTGATAAATAACAAGATATATGAACAAGCGGTGATTTGTTAGGGAAACATGATTTCAATTTTGAAATTATTATTTTTATGGGTAGTTTATGTAAGGAAGCATCATTCCTATGTGAGCATTCATAGTACATATAAAATATAGTTTATATATATATATATATATATATATTCAATTTAGTTTCCATTACTTTTATAAAATTATATTTTAATAAATCTAGTTTCTACAAATGTTCATTTTCAATGTATTTAGTATATAGTCATAATAAAATTTTATAGGGAAAATATTTATGAAAGATAATAGATTATTTATAATATTTGGGATTCATGTAATTATGTTATTTTTCCATTATTATTACCTAAAATCCAATATATGTGTTACATGGAATATATTTGTAAATTTTGAATAAGGTTTATTGATATATTGAGAGAGAAATTATTACACCATAAGGGATATTAATATCATCTATTGTTTTATCCACTCAGTATTATTTATAAATTTTTATTTTTTATACAAATATTTTTTATTTTTAATTCATTTTTAACCCATTTTTTTTAGAAAAATAAATCCACATTTGATAAAATATGGGACATAAAAACCTGAGTATTAAAAAACATCAATATACTATAAATATTATTGTTTAAAAAATATAGTTATATGCAAGGCATTAAAATTTTTTGTATGATTATGAATAAATTCTTTTTTATGTGTTATTAATAAATAATGTATATTGATAATTAAGTTCTTAATTTTTGTTAAAGCCTTTAAAGGCTTTGAAAATAGGGTTTTCCCAAAAAAGATGATTTTTATTGATTTTTGTGAAATAATAGTAAAAATAAAATTTTACAATTTTATAGATATTATTTCATAAGAAAATCATGGATTGGAATAAAAATTTCAATTTACTAATGGAATTAGTTTTTGGGTATTCTTCTAAAATGTTTAATCATTTAATGAATTTTAAGAAAATTGGTTTTTTAAAGAAATATTAATTTTTTTAAATAATTTAAAAATTTATAATTTGTTTTGACATTTCATAAAACATAATAAGAGTTTAATTATTTTATTATAAATAAAATATAGGTCCTCTAAATCTATTTAATATTTAACTTTTATATAAGATTTTTTTATACATTAAAAAACATGTTCACTAGAAAACCATTTTTTCATCGCGTTTACAGGTTTAATTTGAAATTAAATAATACCACATATGTGAATTGAATTTGGAAACATTTATTAAATATTTTTTACAACAACAATTAATATTATATAATTATGTTAAAATAATTTATGATGATAATTAATTGTAAAAATATAAAAAATTAATTACCGTGTTTGAAGTGAAAACGAGTTTATCAGGGGTTAAAGTAAAAAGGTAAGGGAAACAATTACCTAAATACCTATCAAAGTCCTATTTTATGGACATATTTCAACCTTATTTAATCTATATATCTTTAATGAGATGTTTTTGATATTATTGGAATGTGGAAAACATGGGTATACCATTTTATTTTCAAAAAGTCAATGTGGTCCTCCCCACAACTTATAAAAGGGAACCCAATATACTCTCATTTTTGCACATATAAATAAATTTTTTTTACCATTAAATAAAAATTTAACATAAGTATCTTTGAAATCCACGTGATCCTTTTTTATCATAAATCTAATTCATAATTTCTTTTGGTATAATATTAAATAGGTTTTCAAAATTAGAGGAATTGTTCTTAAATGGGATTCTTTGATTGAATTCTTCTTAAAACACCTTAAAATATTAATACCTAATTATGATATAATAATATAATTACATCACATATATTAAAATTTGATTATTTTAATATCAAAATAGAAATTCATCTCCACTTCCATCATATGTGTACCAAAACCACATTTAATGTGTACGGTAGTCTACATCCTCTAAAACCAATGTGACTCGTTTTTCATCATCGTCGCTCATGGATATTTATGATGATGGATTTACTATTTTTATATGATATTAATGGAATTTTAACCTTACTTAAATTTAATATTTCTTATACCTTAAAACCTTCTAATATTTTAGTACAATGACAATGACATTTGTGGGTACAGTGGAATACCACCTCACAAGGTTATGTGATTCAGTTTTTATTATCACATAAAATGAATTGTATATTTAAAAATATATAAATAAGTAATGTAAAATTTATGATATAATTATCAAGATGAAAATATAAAATTACACTTAACTTATCCAATCATGATCATTGTAAAATGAAAATGTTAAAAATTCATATGTACAAACTATCGTCTCCATGGTTGTAACATAGATCATTTATCATAACCGTAACTCATTGTAATTATTCGAAAAGTATATTTCTGCATAAAAATTAAATTTATGTAATGATTATTTTTATTTTATGATGAAATAAAAAACTCTAATAACTTTTTCAACATTCCATGGTGAGTTTGGAAATATGAACCAAACGTCACCAAACTATCCGACTTGAACCTAAATGATTATGTAATTGAATATAAAATGATAATGAATAAAATTAAAGTAATATTAAACATGAAAAAGGTAATTAAGTAATTATTTAACTAAAAATAGTTTATTATATTGGATTATAATGAACACACGACATAAATCATTCTCAAGGTAAGTGATGACTCTAAACAAGCTTTTTCTTCAAGTTACAACTAACCTCTCTTTATGTCACTTTATCACTCCATTTGTAATTATTTTATTCTAATAAATTCTATATATATGTATCATACATATATAGTAACCTTATTATAACTTCTTTTTATGCAGTTCTACATTCCTTATTTTAATTTCACAAATTTCTTCATTAAAAAATTTCCCATTTTTATAGCATGAGACAGTATTATACAACCCATTTTCATTCAATTGGTAAATAATATGTTATTAATTATGATTGAATAACTTTATGTGTCAAACATATATTTTGAACATGTTATTATGGGTTCACCTAGATAGTTCAACCATGCCTTCGGTATCGTTGTATTCTCACGAGACATCAGGTATGGTATTTGAGAGTAAACCAAATCCATTATGAGACATTATATTCCACTATTTAAGTAGTTTTACTTAACCGATGCTTATATAATGTTTTTTTCTTATAAATATTCTATGGTACTGTGATCTTATGATACAATGTTCCTTTTGTTATTATTCCATTTGATTTCACATGATCCTTTACATTTATGACATCATTTTATAACTTTGAGTGACACATTTTGTTTCTTTATCATGTTTGTTCCCTAATTAGGATTTTTATATCATCCCATTATTTTATGTACCATGGATTATCAAATGTAATTTTAAGAGATAAAATGTATATATGATATCATTATGGAGAATAAAATTATTATTTTATATTTATGAATACTTTTTATTACGTTATGAGAATTTTATTCCAATTTCTTTAATCCTCATGATCTTTAGAATGTACTTATTAGATATTTATGTTTGAAAATAATTTAATAATACATATAAAAGGTTTGGGTTGCTATAAACAACCAATGGCAAGGTACCTTCTCTAGGGTTGAAATATAAAGTGATGTACAAACCATTTTCCGTAAATACAATGTATTTTGATATAATTACAATAATATCATGATAAGAATACAATATAAAAAACATAGTTTGGTAGGATAAAATAGTTGGTCAGTGTGATAACCCATTCATAACATAAAAATATTCTATGTATTATTACATGAATATAGATAAAACAATTACAGTTGAGATCACACCCACTTATCAAGAAGTTTTATTATATTTGGAGATCAATTATATATCCATTTTATTACCCCCGTGAAATGAATATGACTTCAATAAAATTCATTGAAAAGATTCTCTCATAAACATAGCATTGGGTAGTGAATCCCAAAAAAATAAATAAATTGTGGTGTCAGATTGAGTGAGTAACAAAATATGGGGTTAATTATGTTTTCTACAATGATTCAATTTTGTTAAAAAAATTAAAACCTCCTCCAAATTTAATAAAATTTCACAAATATTAAAAATAGTATAAATATATAAATTTGATATTACAAATAAATTCTGAGAAGTGGGATTAAGGATTAGTTAAAATATCATATAAATATAAATATATTAATATTTCAAAATATGTTACTTGATTAAATATATTATATAAACATACATTCATAATTACTAATAAAGTATAGTTTTTTTCAGATTAAAAACCGGAAATCAAATTACAGTTAAAATAAGAAAAACATAAAAAACATACACATTATAAATTTTAAAAGGGGTTTTGCCTCAAGTTGATAATTTATCCCCGATACATGCAAGACACCTTTTTCCATGAAGATTTATTATAACAATTAACATACACATAGCCTTTATTAGGTTTTACAATCAACATCAAACAAGGATATTCAAGAAAAAAAATCCTCCAACACATTTCTACATGGGATAAAAAAATATACTAGGTCACACATGACCTCTTCCACAGTTGTTCATGGGAATAATATAAGAATGTTTAGAAATAATATGTCAATAACTCTCCAATGTGAGAATATGAGAATTATTGTATAGATAAATAGAGTACAACAACACACTACTCAAAGGTAAAACATAAAATTGAATGTTAATTATATATATGTAATGTACGATGTAGATTAATCTGTAATGCTACATGAATCCTCAGTCCTTGAGTTTATCATTGGAAAGAGCTTGAACAAGTTTTTCAATATGTCTAGAAAACTAGGGTGTTGTCGAAGTCCCTATCATTGAAACACACTATTATTCTCATTTTTTCATAATGTTTTATTTGGAGTGAAAACTTGTTTTTATTCTCACAATCAGATAAATCACTTTAATGGTATAATTATCATAACTAGATGTTGGAGTGTAACAATCCATCATTAAATGCACCAACGCTTCAGTTAATGTGTTAAGAATATTCGTTGAATATTTTAATATCTCCACTGATATGTTATGCATGGTAAGATGAGTCCAATTGATGTATGGTCACCTGATCATACAAATACCTGACACAATTATCTGATATGGAAAGGTGATATGGTCAGTTTATCGCTTTATATGACCAAATCACTCTTTATGCAGTTTTCTCAACTCTTCCAATGGTCACATAAAATATTTGTATGGTTAGTATAACACTTCAAGTGGTTATATTAACTTTTATTGTGGTTATTTGATTACTTAAAACATTGATATTTTATTTCATACGTTTAATACACAAGAATCATACTATTAGCATATCACTTTTTTAAAATTCAAATACCATGGTATGTTAACTTTATTTCTTCATGCTGCATGGTAGTGTCATTCTTATGGTAATGTGGTTTCCTTCTTATGGTAAGGTGGTTTAATTCTTATGGTAAGGTTACTTAATTATTTTATGATGGTGGTATACTTCTGGTGGAATATTTTTTTTTCTATTTTGGTTAGGTGCTTTTGTTCTTATTGTAAGGTGGTTTCCCGCTTATGGTATAAATATTTCCTTCTTCTGGTAATGAGGCTTCCATCATGGGGTAACATGGTCCCATTCATTCATTAATGTTTTGAATTAGATGATTTTCCATATATCTCAGGGTATGAAGTTTGTATACATATGGTAGGGTGAATCATAATAATGGGTCGGTGATACATAACATACATTACAATATCACAGTAAGCCCTCTACTTGTCCAATTTTGGAAATTTTTCCTGTAAACCATTCTCTATACATAAAACATAAAGAAATTAAAATTATGATAAACATGATTTTATTTAATTAACATAAAGTTGTTCTTCTCTAAGAAAACAATATAACCCTTTTGGTGATCACAAATAATGACATTTCAATTGAAATTAATTGAATGAATCCAATATATAATGTCAAAGTATTAGAATAATTATAATAATTTTATGGAATTAACTCATAGGGGTTGCACTAAATATAATGAATATTTAGTTATCACATGAATGTTAATTTATCAGATTATACCCCTTTGGAACACTATTCTTCCCCTTTTGTGATTTTCAAAATGTGGCACAAAAAAATAATTGAAATTAATGAGAATAAATATTCAATGAAATGCATATAGAAAATTATATTATAACAGAGTATTAAAACTATAGTACATTAAATACCTATAAAAATCATAATCTTAATACGACATAGTTAAATCTCTCAAATCTATATGATATAAAGAAACATTTCTATTAGAAGTAAAGGCAGAAGAATAAGTAGTCTAATGATCGGCTGGTGAGTCAAGGGCTCTAATAGCATTACAAATGGAACTATTTAAAGATGATAAAATTATTGGGAAGGGGTTATGCAAGAAGGATTTATTTTATAGGGGGTTGTAAGATGAGGCATAGGAACATATGGGAGAGGTAATACATTAGTATAAGATTAAAAAATGTAAGGTTCCATCATCATGGTAAAAACACTAACATCTCGAGATCCATGATCCAAGAATTTAATTCTTATTGATCTTCCAGGAAATCCTCCAAATCAAATATTCATAGCTCTGATATTCTCCAAATGGGACTTTAAATATTTATTAAGTGGAGGTATTTCAAAATCCATAGAACGATTTAAAAACATAACTTTCAAATATATATTTTTAATGTTATTTCTTAGATAGTAATAAATTATTATTTTTTATTATTTCAATTTACTTACTATCTTCATTGGAATCATCACAATTTAATGTGAGGGTCTTATAATCAGGGGTTCGAAACATATTTTACACATCTTCATGTTTCTTTTTGAATTCATCAAAAAAACATTCATATCATCCGGAATGAATAGTTTGATCTTGTTTTCATCAACTAGAGGAGAAAAACATACATGAGTTAGCTGAAATGCAACGTTATTGAATATTTTGTCTAACTAAATAATTATATTTGAAATATTATCCATTAGAGAACCTATTTAAGCTATTATACATTTGACCTTATTTGAAATAATTTCTATTATGAAATTTAATATGGGATGGAGGTGATTGATAACCATGGCAATAACATTAGACAGATCCTCTTATCTTATTTTGTTTAAATAAATATAAATTTTATGAAAAAAGTATTAGAGTATCCCCAACATAAAATGATGCCACAACATAACATCAACACATGTCCTGGAGTCAGAAATTTGTGCGTCAGTAGTCGTCAGTCTGTCAACCTTATTCCAGTCATGGGATGTCAGCGGAGGTAGATGCCGAGGATTTATTTGGGGGTGCCTCATTACTTTGGTCACATTAGGAAACAATGGTTTGAGGCCATCATTTCATGGTTGGTTGGAAGGGTTCAGAATTGGATGAGCATGTTTCTTTCCATTGGTGGGATGGTGGCCTTGGTAAATAGTGTGGTAACTTCGATTCCCATGCATGTTTTTTCAGTGCTCCAATCACCCAAAGGTGTTGTTATGCGGATTGATACCATTATGATTTCCTTTGTGTTGGATGCCAATCAGGTGGGACGTGCTCATTGGGAATCATGGGATCTCATGGCCAGAATGGTCTAAGAGGGGAAGTGGGTTTATGTGATGATAAAGGATCAATTCAAATCATGCATGGTAGGCTGGCCTGGGATATCATTGCAGGTGAGTCGCTGTGTGCGGTGTTTTTTAGGGAAAGGTATGGAGGCCTGCCTTCAACCTGACCAGCTGTCGAACATTCTCAATCCGGAACAGCGGAGGGTGCAGGAAGGAATCATCTTGAATGAGGATCAAGATTGGTGTTGCTACATGGGGTCGTCTTCAAGAAGGTTCTGCGCTAAGGATAACAGAAGAAGGATGCTTCTGGATGGCCAGCATGAGTCGGTTGAAAGAAAGGTGTGGTGCAAGGAGATTCCAATAAAGATGAACATTATTGTTTGATGGGTTATAAACAAGGCACTGCCTATGGATGAGAATGTACAATGGAAAGAGATTGCGCTGGATTCGTGGTGTTTTTGTTGTGAGCAGCCACAGGTTGAATCAATTTCCCATATTTTCCTCCAGAGTAGCTGGGTACATCATATGTGGTCTATTTTCTCCACTCAACAATGCCTTGTGGAGGAGAATCTGATGGTGCTTGAGGTCATCGAAACATGGTTTTATAGAGTCGAAGGTTGGGCTGATGGCTGCAGGGTGTGGGTGGTCATTCTTGCCTCGGTATATTGGGTCATCTAGGAGGCACGCAATCAGACCAGAGGAGGCATCAGGGGTTCGCTCATGCTCTTGAAGGTTTGGTTGAAGTTTCTGATATAAGAGATGGGTTCGTTTTTTCTGGGGAACCAGCTAATGACGCCACTGTGTGGTATTATGCATCGACAAGGTAGTCTCTGGGGAAAGGATGGTGTATGTATTAGGTGGATACTGCCTTTGTGGGGCTGGAAGTTAAACGAGGATGGGTCCTGTATGGGGGGATTAATGAGAGGTCGGGTGCTTCTGGATCATAGGGGTTTATTTCTCTTTGAGTTCAGTGCATTTTATGGTGTGGGGTCCTCCTTGGGGGCAGAGGTACATGCGCTTTTCACTGGCATGTAGATTTGTAGGGTGCAGGAGATCCAGGTGGAGGTGATTGTTTCTGATTATGAAATTCTGGTGTCGACTATTCAGAAATGGAGGGAGGCACCGTGGCTATGGATTAATCTGATTCGGAGGTGCACCACTGAGTTTAAGCTTGGATATAATCTTCATCATATTAGAAGGGAAGATAACTTTGCAGCTGATTTTCTTGCTCAACTTGGGAACCCTACTGATACTCTGGTGATTTATGATAGATTATGTTCCCTTCATTTAGATTGTAGGAAGGTGAATATAGGGGATTTTATGGGTCTTCATCATTTCTACCTTCCTTGAGAGAGTTTTTTTGATGTATTTCTTGAACAATTTTAATAAAAAGTTATGTTTAAGAATGTAAGGTCATCCTTAGTTACCCATGGGACATAAGGAATAGAAGGTGTATGAGTAGAAAGACATGGATGACATGATAAATACATACAATCTACCTCCTGTGAATCCTTTATCTAATTGTACATCATATTCTTATCCTCAACTCTTTTACCAAATTAAAATACATCATTATCTAAATATTCATTAATATCTTAATGACAAAAAACATGAGGGGATTGAATTATTTACTAAATATAAACTTTAATATAACAAAATATCCTTCCAATGTTCATTTAATAAAAATAGTAAAAGGTTCACCATTTCCATGTGATTTATATTTACGATCTTCATAATCTAAACTATAATATTCCAAGGCCAATCTAAATGATTTAGGGGTATACTCCCCCTTAGAAGGAGCACCAGGTAATGTTTTTCAAGGGGGACTCACAATGATGGGTGATCCCCTTATGATATGCCTCTTCATATCAGATCTAAATGATTCATCCCATGATAGATCAACTTTAAAATATAAACGAGATTCTTAATTATGATGAAAAACTGAGTTCTCTTCTTCTTCATCATATTCCACTTATTATTCAAAAAATCTATATATATACTAATATTAGGTATTCTCCAATTCCACGTGTCACACACATATTCTCCCACCTCTTATTTTCATTACATGTCGCTTCTCCAGCTATCCACGTCGATCCACGCATACCCAAGTAAACTCTTACTGCCGCACTTTCCTCGCTCCACATCACAATTGTAACACCCCAAGATTCCACGATACGCTTCTCTTTTAATAATACAGTAGTGTGTGTTGTACACAACATCGAGTTCTAACACACACCACAACCAATCAAACTATCCATTTTGAATATTAATACCCAATTTTTAAAATTTTATAAATTTTATCTTTGAAAATGGACTTCATTTTCTGATTCAGAATATCAAAAATATCCTAGGGTGAATTTTTGGTATTTTTATGAAAACTTTCAATTTTTGATGAATAATGAAAAACACTGAGTTATTGGTTAAAACCAACTTTTTATTTTAATAATTATTTATTTTATTTAAATTTATTTTAGGTCAAAATAGATATGTAATACATATATAAGTTCAATGTAATTTATTGGATTCAGTTTATAATAATTTTAGACATAAAAATTTTATTGAGATTTTCACCGTCTTTTACCCAACTCCTAGGAGAATGAGAAAATTCAATTAAAACTTAATTTTACCGCTTCTGTGAGTGGAATTTCAAAAATACAAGAGACACGGTAAATATCAAGGATTAAAATGTGGTTCAATAAGATAATTTTTTTTTGCTGAATAGTAACTTTTTACTTTTATTTACCACGGTTAAAAATAAATAGGGTAATTAAGGGTAAAATTGATATTAATATTACCCTAACACATGTCTTAATTCTATTGGAAAAGTTTATCTCGACCCAAAAAATAGTTTTCTTTTATAATTATGTGACTTTTAAATTATTTTAAAAAAGATATATTTATCTCAAATAGTTTCGATTTCATCTATGTCAACATCCATTGATGGATTTTAAGCTTATTTGAAGTTGATTTATTATGATACAAAACTTCCATATTGTATTGAAGGTTTTGTGATATGTTTGAATTTGGATGTATTATTTTTATATCATTCATGGTTTATGGATAAAGTATTGACATTTCATATGCTAGTTTTAATATGACTGATTATGTTATGTTTAAACATGTTCATATGAGGAATGCATTGGACTTAATTAGTGATGGGTGGAGCCCGCTATAGCTCCTCGATGCATCGGTAGGTCTCATGAGACAAAATAGTGTCATGGAACAAGGGCTTGAAAAAATCTTATTTGTATTCTTGGCATAAGGCCTTGACTATGTGGTTATGATAGTCTGGCATTATGCATTCCATCATTATGAAAGTGGTTATTGATATTGCGTGTGATTATTCTACTAGTAGAATATCCATGTGAATAAGTAAATGGAATTATTTCATTTTATCTTTTCCATATTATTATGAAGTTCAAGTTTAAAAAGCTTTTGTTTTAGTTATACATTGCCTGTAATGTTTATTCTTATTTATGAAAGTTTTCGCAATATTGTTATCCTTCCTGAGCATCTGAGCTCACCGCTTTCAATGTTTTATTTTTCCCAGGATGTGAAGAAGTATTTTATGAATGACATGCAGGGACAGTATAAGGGGATATGACTGCGGAGACAAGATATTGTTGTAGTTTTCACTTTATGATGTAATGTAAACTTTATGAATATATTTATTGATTCCAAGGCTACAAAAATAATCGGTCTTTCGAGACATGATCTTTTGTGATCATGCCAATGTTATGTAAAAATGAACCGACTCTGGGTAATTGGGGTCGGGGCATTAAAATTAGTATGATAGAAGTTTAGTACAACCCTTTGAAGCTAGATTTATATAAACTCTGATTAGAGCACATAGCCCTAAGATGGACTTTGAGGATTAGTATAGAACAACTTCCTAGTATTTTGGTATTGTAGAGATTTTATGAGTTTTCCGAGAAATACATACCTATCTGGATATGAGCAGGTAGAGGCAGCTCTAGCATAGATTTACCCAGGGGTAAAACCCAAAAACACCACTTTGAGCTAGAATCGAACGAGAAATGGTGCACGATAACGGGCCTTGTTGCACTTTTGGTTATGAAAATCCCTAAGAATATTCATAGGATATTTCTCAGTTTATTTACAAAACTTTATGAAGGGTTTATGAGTAAATATTTACTCAAAGAAATAATTTTTATGATTATGAATTATATCCATAAATATTTCTATTTATGTTAAGTGTTTTACAAGTATGGAATTATGTATTTTGATTCATAAACTAATCTAGTTTATGCCACTATTTAGAAATGGCGCCTAGGGGAAGAAATATAAACCACATCAATGCACACACTCCATGTAAAGATTACCCTCCTCCTCAAGATAATTATAGTGGAGCTGGTGATGAAACTGGTTCTGATCAGCTTATCACCATACTAGGACAACTCACATAGGTTATGAATAATAACCTTACCCGTATGGAGCACACTAATCCGCAGCATGGAGGATCAATTTTAGATATCTTCATGAGGCAACAACCTCTAACATTCAATGGGAGTAAAAATCCATTGATAGCGGACCAATGGATAAGTTCCCTAGAGAAAATATCTCAGGAATTGGGGAGTAGTGAAAGGGAAAAATTTATCATGGCAGTTTACCGCCTCACTAGAGATGCTGATCAATGGTGGTCATTGATTCAAAATACAAAGGACTATGATAAAGTATCAAATATGGAATGGTGGGAGTTCAAAGATATTTTCCTATAAAAATACGTTCCTCATGACCATCGAGCAGATATGGAAAGGAAATTTTTATGTCTGAGATAAAAGGAGGATGAGAATGTTGCAAAGTATGGGGCTGTCTTTACAAGGATAGCAAGTTATGCTGCAGATTATATATATAAGGACCCAGCCTTAAACATTACATAATATGGAATTAAATGAATAATTCACATTGAGGATCATTTCAGGTTTATAGTTTTAGGGAATTAGGATATAACTATTACATCTCAAAAGATTACAAGGTAGACATATCCACATTGTTTCCAGTTTTTTCATAAAATAAAAACTATTGAAAAAAATTCATTTCTAGTTCCATGTTTTAGATAGCATGACATTTCCATGATCCAATCCTTGACCTTATTCGTCTTCAAGTCCTATGAAAACATATCAAAACTTGGGATGTGCATAAAAAGCTCAGTAAGGGTTATAAAACAATGAATGAAAACATTTGTTCATAAATACCTACAAAACATGAACTCTTTTACTTACCTCATGAAATCATAAGATTTATGAATGACACATAGAAATCATAAATCATAAAGGTAACTTGTGGCATCCATATCATTCTTTCATTGTAGTTATCACAGCTACATAGAGAGTTACTTTGTAATACCCATCAATGTATATTCCCTAAATCTCTTAGGATAAACATTCATGTTTACCTCCGTCACGTTACCCAATGCATTGGAGAGCTATCTCGGGCTCACCCGCTCTAGGTTTATCATGGAACCACCTGTATATGTAAATAATTCCCAAGAACAATAACATGATCATAACATAAGCATAATAGAAAGATAACATTTCCACATTGCAATAATAAAATACCATATCAAGATATTGAAATAATAAATCCATTATCAAAATCATTTTCATTACCAAATATGTAAAAAGAGTATATGGTATTTATTTTTTCTTTTTAAAAATAGTAAGGCTTGTTGAGGAAGCCAAAGATCAAATAATACTCATTACAACAGAAATGTCATTGTCACGGCTTATGTTAAAAGAAAATTCCTTTTTGTCTTTTAGTAAAACGATTCATATAAAAATATTCCCTTTGAATGAAATGTCAAACGGGTTTAGACACCTTATAAAATAATGTCGTGTATAAAACTAAAAATTCCTCAATGAAAGGAGATTGAGACGAAGTCCCTTACCTCGTGTCCGACTTCACTTGTTCGTTCTTTAATCTCTTGAATAATAAACTAAAGTTAATTTGTACTCTCTTAAGAACCCTTTTCAAGTTTATTATTCCATTTATATCAATTATTACCATGTTATAAACATTATGTAATCATTTAAGTTAATAACGTCCATTTTGTCGATATTTGGTACTTGAGTAAAACATGAACACCATATATTTACAAGTTATCCATGTGGTCAATATTCCATTATATCCAGAATGGTATTCTTGATTTTAGATATCATATATATCATATATATCCAGTATATACATGTATTTATAATAGTACACAAAATTTAGAGGTAAGAAATGAAATGCACCATTCATGGAGACGGTAAGCCGTACGTACGCATGAACGCTACATTAATTTCTATTTCTTATTTTAAAGAAAATAAAACATAATTATACATAGGTATATTATAATTCCATTATAATATCATATATAATATCATTAACAACATCCTTTATACATCCCACATAATGCATTAACGAATCACATCACTTTGAGGGGTCGGTAGTCCGCACTTCCTCAAATGAGATTATCATATTTACCCACTATGGAAACCATAAAGGGTTGATATAATTGGGAATAACAGAAGAATAATTAAATCATAAACATAATATATATCATATATAAATACAGTTCCATCATAATGGACACCATGAGAGGCGGTAAGATGTAATTGAACAATCATCGTTTCGTGAGGCGTTAGTTTGCCATCCACAGAAACATTATGTTCTTCACCCATTAGATGGAGGTGTGTGCAATTGTAGTTCGAATCATTCTCATAAAAGAATAATACTATATAGAGTATACTTTTTTTGATACAAAATTAAAGAAATAAATTGAGTTTAGGGGTTGGAGAAGTAAAATAAAAGAAAACAATTTAATAGAAACGGTTACCTTTAATTTAGGAAACTTCATTTGGTTAGAACCAAAAAATTCTTGAAGTGTCTTATGCCTAAATTAAGGCTCCTAGAAGGATGATATGGAGGTTGGGAGATTAATTTGAAAGAGTTTTGGTGAGACAAAAGGCTTGAGAGGTGTGAGAAATTGGTTAGAAGTGGTCTCCTTTTATAAGTGAGAGGAGGGTCTCTTTACGAAAGTGTGAAAGTATTATTTTATAATATAATGATATTCTGTTTCTAATGGTCCAAAAATTATTATAGTCAAATATAAGATGAGTAATGGTCGAAATAAAATCATCCAATTAGAATTTGACATGTTTTGGATAATATTTTAAGAGTTATAATCGTATTTATTTAAATCATTTATTAATTAGATAAACACTACATCGTTATTATGTCATAAATAATTTAATTTATTTGTTGTCTAAAAATTATAAACAAAATACCAAGATTTAGGAAATATTTTTAGCGTTCCAATGAATATTTATAGTCAAAAATATTCTTTATATAACACCATATAAAAATTAATTACTAAAATGTTTTTGTTTATTTCTATTTTGCCTTTACATTAAATTAATTAGTCTAAACTGTCATTATCACTCCCAAGTGGCTCAAAGGGGTCCCAAATAGGACCCAAGGATGCCCATGGTTGGCCAATACTCATCCAATATTGTTAGGACAAGTGTTAAGGTAATTTGGAATTATTATAATATTCTTTTTACCTTGAATTACCTTATTTACCTTTAACCGCGATAAATAAAAGTCAAAAGTTGCTATTCACCAAAAATTATTTTCATCCTAATGAACAACATTTTACTTCTTGATAACAACCATGTATTTCGGATTTTATAAATTAAATTCATAGAAGTTGTAAAATCCCATTTAAATGAAAATGCCTGTTTTTTTAACTACCACTAAATGGTGTCACTATTCATCAAAAATTGAAGTTTTTTAGAAAAATACCATAAATTCATCCTAAGCATTATTTGATATTCTGAATTCAAAATTGATGTCTATTATTCCAAATTCAAAATTTAGAATTGGCATTAATTAATTTAGAAATTAATTCCCCTTGTTAAAACAAATAGCATGTTCTTAAGAAATAATAACTATCAAAAGATTGATACTTGTTTATGTCCAATTTAAAAGTGAAATTAATTACATTGACCAACAATGGATTAAATGGTAAAAATATATTTCAATTTCACTTTAAAACCAACAAAAAAGATAATCTATCCATATAAATAAATTTGATGAAAAGGAACTTTTGAATTAAAATACAGTATTTTTCACTATTCATTAAAAATAAACTTTATCAGAAAAATACCAAAAAACTACCCAAAGTAAAATTTGATGTCCCAATTCTAAATAAGGATATTATTTTGTCATATAAAATATATAAAGATGACCAAAACATTATTTAATGAGGGTTCACCATTAAACGGTAGTAAATCGGCCTTTTAATGTAAATTAGGATTAAAATTAGATTCATTCGTATTTTAAGACTCTACCCTTTATTGGATAAATATAAATACATGGATTGTCATATTATAGTTAGTTTTATTCATTCCCCAAACACAACGGCTAGGAGTTAACTACCATTTAAAATAATAATATTATATTATTAGTGTGCAACTTAAGATTCCAATGAAACCCGTTGTTGCGTGTCGGGTACGCTATCGAACATAGCAACCATTTTAAAGTAAAATTAATATTTAATTCACAAATATTAATAAATATGAAATATTTCTTATTCTTCATTTACCTGGGATGGTACATCCTTCCCCCTTTTTTGAATTTCATCCTCGCAATTTTTATTCACTTATCAAAATAAGTGGGGGTATTTATCCCTCATAGCATTTTCAGATTCCCACGTTGCCTTTTCAACCACATGTTTTTTCCACAAAACCTTCACCTGATGAATTACCTTATTCCGAAACACTTTCTCTCTATGGTCAAGAATCTGGAATGGTTGTTCTTCATAAGAGAGATTCACTTCCAACTGAAATACCTCTGGGCTCGAAACATGAGAGGGATCTAGCATATACTTTCTCAACATCGAAACATGAAAAACATTGTGTACCTGGGATAAACATGGAGGTAAAGCTACTCTATACGCAACTGATCCAACTTTCTATAGAATTTCATAAGTTCCAATGAACCTTTGACTCAACTTTCCCTTTTTACCAAAACGCATCACACTTTTCCAAAGAGAAACTTTGAGAAAGACATGATCACCCGCCTCAAAAGAAAGATCTTTCCTTCGGTTATCCGCATAACTTTTCTGTCTAATCTAAGCTGTTATCATGTACTTCTGAATCAACTAAACTTTCTCTGCCATCTCTTCTACCAAGTCTAGTCCCATCAGCTTTCTTTCACCTACTTCATCCCAAAAATATGGAGTTAGACAATGCTTCCCATAAAATCCTTCAAATGGAGCCATCTGTATACTAGAATGAAAACTGTTATTATATTTAAATTCAACCAAAGAAAGATGTTGGTCCCAAATTCCCTGGTAATCCATTGAGCAAGAATGTAACATATCTTGCAATGTCTGAATTGTTTGTTATGACTGCCCATCTGATTGAGGATGAAAAGTTGTACTAAAATTTAATTTAGTACCCAATGACTTCTGAAGGCCTTTCCAAAAGATAGAAGTAAACCTGGGATCATGATCAGATACAATGGATAGAGGAACTCTATGCAACCTGACTATCTCTTTAACATACAACTGAGAAAGTTGATCTAGAGACAAAGTATCTCTCAAAGGAAGGAATTGAGAAGACTTAGTCAATCGTTCAACTATAACCCAAATTGCATTATTACCTCGAGATGTCTTTGGTAATTGTAGAGACCCGTATATTGACATACATGGACATTACATTACTTTTGCGGAATACTTAGTACATAACAAAAACACACACACAAGGATCGTAATAGTTTAGTGTCTTTGGAAACTCGGAACGTAATCTTCTAATCGTGGTGAAAGATCTTCAATATCTCCCATAAAGATCTTCACTTTTTTTTACCTAAAAACCTTTCTTTATATCCCGGGGAAAAGAAAACATAAAAGGGTGAGCTCAAATGCTCAGTAAGGGTAAACAAAAGAAATATCAATCACATCATATACATAAGAACATAGCTTTTGGAAATCTTAACCTGCAAAAGAGATCATAATATCATAACATGGGATAAATCATAGAAGTGAAAATGAGATCCCCATAATCATAACATGAAACATGAAACATTGTGGCATGCACACATAATCATGGAAAATCATTTCTTGTTAGTCATGACTCATTGCCAAGACTATCTTAGTGGACAAAGTCCCTTTCTGAACCGAGTCACCCTCGTTCCAGTCCTGTTTCACTGAACCGGTATAACCTACCATTCCAGCCATGTCTATCTCATGAGATATAAAATCTTTACCCAATGCATTGGAGGGAGATATAGGTCCCACCCATCTTATAATGAATCCTTTCTTATGTGCGCCACATAATCATAAACCATACATCATAGCGTAACCCATGTAATAAAAATGGGATTCTTAAACAACATGACATCATAAAACAATTCATATAAGATAAAGGAATTCATAAAAATGTTTCCATCACAACATAATAAAATACATGTAATAATAGGGATAAAAACAGAACCCTTTTATTATCTTAGATGGAAAATAATTTTGATAAAATACTTGAACATCATTCTTGAAGAAAATATCCTTTCTACTTCAAAAACACTTTTCCTTTCTTAACATGTAATACAATTTTAAAATAAAAGAAGTTGATTAAAAATAAACTTTAATACTTGTAAAGGAAGCTTCTTGGAAATAATTTTTTAGAAATCCATTCATGCTGTATAAGTTAAAAAAAACATTCTTCGTACTTTTGTCGGAAAAGTCAAAAATTACATCGTACGAAAAACGACAAAAGATTCCTTTCATACATATTACTAAAAACTCACCGAAGGGTAAAAATGGATTTAAACGTTTTTAGGTGGATGGAAATAGTATTACATATTGATGAAACATGGATGTGGATGATAAAATACATCCCAGTAAATACTTACGAATAAACAATCTCGGATGAAAATGAGATTGTGATATTTCCCTTACCTTAGGTCTGACTTGCTTTGTAAGTGTCCGAACCTCCTGTATAATGATTTAAATCATGTTATTGACTTATTCCAGAATCATATTCATTGTTATGATATCATATATGGGTCACTTATGACATTATATTACCCGTTCTTTTGTAAATTTCATGTTAAAGAAGCGTTTTGGGTAAAATCGTTTTATTTATCGTAGGTGTTTTGACTTGTTGTTCTTGACATCATTATTACTTATATCATGATTTACTCACTTCCAGAATATAAAATATGATTTATATATCATATATATTCAGTATATATATATATATATAATAGGTAGATAAATAAAATGAAAAACACCGTTCATGGAGACGGTAGTCCGTACGTACGCATGAACGCTGTTTTCCTTTCCTTATTGTCTTGAAATGGAAGTAAGTAGATGACATACATATGTATATATATACATAAATCCAGTAGCTTTATAATGTCATATATTTCATTATTATTTCTTATATATACATTATAATCATTCTTAAATGGTTAACATGGAGAATGAATCTCATCGCGTCGTGGAGACGGTAGTCCGTACGTACGCACGAGCGATGATATCATTTCTATAAATATTGAATTGAATTGGAGTGGATTATACAATATATCAGAATCAATATGATGTTGTAATAACTATGTATAGTTATTCTTTACACCATTATACCCATCCATGTAAGGTGGTGGTGGAAAATAGATTACACCACGGCGTGGAGACGGTATTCCGTACGTACGCATGCGCGGTGATTTCTTTTTCCGTAGGATGGATAGATGGTGAAATAGGGTTGTTTCATACTTATAATAACATATCAGTATATTAGTTATACTGATGTTATTACTCCATAATGAAACAACCTAAGAAGAAGAAGTGGAAGAAGAAATAAAGATGAAAGAATTGGTAACGGTAATTACCTCTTCTTTGAAGCGCCTTTTGGAGACCTCCTCTTAGGGAACTAAAATTGGTCTTTGAGTAAGACCAGAACCTCTAGAATTATTCTAGGGAAGTGGAGACAAGATTTTGGCAGGGGTTTGCCGAGCTTGAGTGCTCAAATTGGTGTGAGGAGGAGGGGGAGGAGGTGTCCTTTTATAAGGGAGGAGAGGGGCACCTTAGGAATATCTCAAAATATTATTTTATATTAAAGTCAAAATCGGTTTATAATGGTTACAAATGGTCTTATTTCGAAGATAAAGTGGGGATGGGTCGAAATACTATCAACCAATAAGATTTAGACATGTTTAGTTTATTATTTTAACCTTATCAATTAGATTTAACTCTAAGTTAAATAATTTAACTTTTACCGTGTCTTTTTGTTTTCTTTCACTATATGGTTAATACACTTACTATAACATGCCAAACGAACCCCAAATTGAATATTATTAATACATATATCCTTATCTAAGTCATTTGGCCGAACCTTAGATTTTTAGGAATAAAATAACAATTAATAATATAATATTATATTTAAAAACTATTTTGTGTCAATTTTGACACTATTTGATATATGATTTTTTTTGAAAGTCATAACAGAATTATATGTTCTAACCAAGTTGATTAAATCAACAATAATATATCATAGTAACCTAGAAAATTAGTTTAAGTCATAAAAAGTCTCAAATTACATTCATTTGAGCATTTATAACATCAATTATGTTAATATTTTCTTTAAAAGGGTAATTACTGCATCATCGTTGTGTCATAAATAAATTAATTTATTTAAAGTCTAAAAATTATAAATAAAATATCATTATGTAGGAAATCTTTTTATCTTTCTAATGAATATTTATAGTCGAATTTATCTTATGTATAACCCCATATTACAAATGTTTTAGGTATTAAACTTTGATTTTAACTATTTTAACTATTCATTAAATAATATAATATTAAATGTCATAATCTAATCCAAGTGGACCTAAATGGTCATATTATATTCATAAGGTTGTTTTTGGTCGAATTACACTTATCCAATAGAATTAGGACATGTGTTAGGGTAATAGTAATATCATATTTACCCTTAGTTACCCAATTTACTATTAACCGTGGTAAAAAAAAAGTAAAAAGTTACTATTCACCAAAAATTATTTTCATCTCATTGAACCACATTTTACTTACTGAAATCAACCGTGTCTCTCGGATTTTTGAAATTCCATCCACAGAAGAGGTAAAATTAAGATTTATGAAGAAATAAATTTTTTTAACTACCACTTAGTAGTTTCACTATTCATCAAAAATTGATGTTTTTCAGAACAATGCCAAAATTTCATCCTAAGATATATTTCATATTCCGAATTCAAAAATGAAGTCTATTTTACCAAATTCATATCATAGAATTTGCATTAATTAATATTATAATTAAATCCCACTGTTAAAACAAATAGCGTGTTTTTAAGAAACAATATCTATCAAAAGATTGACACTTGATTATGTCTGGTTTACATGTGAAATTACATCCAATGACCAACATTGTATTAAATTGTAATAATATATTCTAAATATACTTTAAAACAACTCAAATTAATAATTTATCACTATTAATTATTTTGATTAAAAAAGTTGTTTTTAATTATAATTTAGTAATTATCACTATTCATCAGAATATGAAAGTTATCCGAAAAGTACCAAAATTTCACCTTAGGCTAAATTCGATACTCCGAATCCAAAAATGAAGTCCATTTTGGGAGCTAAAATTTCTAAAATTTTAAAAGGTGGTTATTACTATTCATAACGGCTAGTTATAATAATATTTTAATAGCATATCGTTGTTTAGTGAAACTCGGTATTGCGTACTACACACGCTATCGAGGAAGGTCGTGATTGCGTGTAATGCAAGGCAAGTCAAGGATGTGTGTTGTGCAAGATCCTTTTGGTGTCGCGTACAACACAAGACATTAGTGAAATAAAAAGAATATTTTTCATAAAATCTCAGGCTGTTACATTCTACCCCCCTTAAAATGAATTTCGCCCTCGAAATTTGTCGGGGTTATAAATGGTTTACTATTCGAAAGTTTCTTTAATAGAAACCCACATCGTAAAAAGGAATTCCAAAACATGGCTTTAAAAACTAAAGTATGAAATGTAACGATTACCCAAATAAACTAATCACTGGGTTTCCACATAGGTGAAAATATGGATATGGAAGAGAAATCTAACCATCATGTTTTGATGGAGAGTGGTAGAGAACATGGCTATGGAAAATCCAGTAATCACAAATCCATAAATTTGTGACGATCTAAGGTACCATCTGATTCATCAGGTATAAGATCACTTGGACAACATTTTTGGTTTTCAAGATCATTTCCCTAAAGTTAAAGAATTTGAATTAGAATTAATACTTACTTTATGTTGGTAAAACCTCACTGTTGTTCGTGCCTTTAACAATTTCCACTTCATCTCTTAAATAAATGAAGTTGAATTTGTTATTCGTGAAGTGTTAGCAGATCATGTGATAGAATGACGGGTCATTCCATCTGTCTCAAAAGGTTAGCAAAATTTATATACATAAGTCGATCTATAGTGAGATTAATCACATATGGTTCCTAAAATGGACTTATACTTCATATATCATACTGCTTAATATAATAAAACTAGTTTCTACTAAACAGGGACTTCCTGTAGGCCAGTGGTAGGCGATAAAGGCCAGTCGCACTTTGGTTGTGGGTTCGATTCCCACAGCCTTGTCCGAAGCGGTGGGCTGTCGCCCGTCCTGCAGGTTGTCCTTTTTCTAAAACTACATTACTATAACATCCCATCAATAATATCTAAAATCTTCTATCCTTAAACAATACTAACTTATGTCCAACATAATCCAGTCTAATCTTTAGGCTTATACATAATACTGCAGTCCACTCTCCTAATATAGTGACAACGATTATTAGAGATTTAATATTGTCGTTGATCCCCACATATCATAAGATATGTCTTGTTGGTCACATTCCAAACATTCAAAGTCCTTAATCGTGTATTCTCTTGAATACCTTAGTGAAAACATGAGTGCAGTTAAAAGTTACCAAAATCCTCAAAATTCTATATACTCAAACCATGATATCACTTAGTCCTTATATCAATCATGAGCTCATGAATACTATCAAACATTTAATTTTCTCCTTATCCCTTCATTATGCACATATCATCTACATTCCAAAAATATCTGAATAACCTTTCATGGATACTGGTAACATTAATCATACACTTTCAAAACACAAGGAAAGACAACAGTGTAACAATCCATAGATGTCTCTTTATTCCAAAATTACACATGATAAACATGTAATCATTCCACTACATTCTCAAACCATTGACCGAGCTTCAAAAATTCTTTCATCTCACATATCATTTGTAGTCTCTTCATCATCATCCACATAAATACTACCCATATGACCATACTGATTCTCTTCATGACTCTTTCCCTTAGGGCATTTGTTTGCATAATGCCCATACATTCCACATTTAAAACACTTAACCATTTTTGATGTCGTAGCATTACCATTATCCTCATCCATGGTGTTAACCGACCCTTTTCCTTTTCACTTACTTGCTTTGTGTCCTTCTTTTCCACACCCAAAGCATCTTCCAGTTCCCTTGAAACATTCTCCTTGATGCCTCTTCCCACATGATTTACATAGGGGAAATTGAACTTTCTTTCCTCTATGATCATCATGGAGATCCATCTTTCTCTTATTAGTCGAGTCAGGAAACTTACCAAATTTTACTTTATTGATCATATTGTGAGATTTCTGATTTGGCATAATAATGATGTTTGGACATCCAAATCCCATTTCATTTGGTTTCTCATGACGAATATCATTCCATTGTCCATCATATCCTCCATTATTGTGAATCATCTTGTTTCCATCCATTTTCTAAAACCCAAACAGAATAGTGTTAGATGCAAAAATCATAATAAAGGGGGAGTAACTTAAATATCTATCATCTTTGGTTTAATCTAATATCGTTACCATAGTTCAAGGACTATATCCTATACGTATACTTATCCTTAGGGGCATCCCTAGACATACCTTAGAAATATCTCTAGGGATCTCACTAACATTTTCGCATCCTAGTTTCCAAAGGTTGACTAATCCTTTCCTCTGATACCAACTGTAGAGACCCGTATATTGACGTACATGGACATTACATTACTTTTGCGGAATACTTAGTACATAACAAAAACACACACACAAGGATCGTAATAGTTTAGTGTCTTTGGAAACTCAGAACGTAATCTTCTAATCGTGGTGAAAGATCTTCAATATCTCCCATAAAGATCTTCACTTTTTTTTACCTAAAAACCTTTCTTTATATCCTGGGGAAAAGAAAACATAAAAGGGTGAGCTCAAATGCTCAGTAAGGGTAAACAAAAGAAATATCAATCACATCATATACATAAGAACATAGCTTTTGGAAATCTTAACCTGCAAAAGAGATCATAATATCATAACATGGGATAAATCATAGAAGTGAAAATGAGATCCCCATAATCATAACATGAAACATGAAACATTGTGGCATGCACACATAATCAAGGAAAATCATTTCTTGTTAGTCATCACTCATTGCCAAGACTATCTTAGTGGACAAAGTCCCTTTCTGAACCGAGTCACCCTCGTTCCAGTCCTGTTTCACTGAACCGGTATAACCTACCGTTCCAGCCATGTCTATCTCATGAGATATAAAATCTTTACCCAATGCATTGGAGGGAGATATAGGTCCCACCCATCTTATAATGAATCCTTTCTTATGTGTGCCACATAATCATAAACCATACATCATAGCGTAACCCATGTAATAAAAATGGGATTCTTAAACAACATGACATCATAAAACAATTCATATAAGATAAAGGAATTCATAAAAATGTTTCCATCACAACATAATAAAATACATGTAATAATAGGGATAAAAACAGAACCCTTTTATTATCTTAGATGGAAAATAATTTTGGTAAAATACTTGAACATCATTCTTGAGGAAAATATCCTTTCTACTTCAAAAACACTTTTCCTTTCTTAACATGTCATACAATTTTAAAATAAAAGAGGTTGATTAAAAATAAACTTTAATACTTGTAAAGGAAGCTTCTTGGAAATAATTTTTTAGAAATCCATTCATGCTGTATAAGTTAAAAAAAACATTCTTCGTACTTTTGTCAGAAAAGTCAAAAAGTACATCGTACGAAAAACGACAAAAGATTCCTTTCATACATATTACAAAAAACTCACCGAAGGGTAAAAATGGATTTAAACAATTTTAGGTGGATGGAAATAGTATTAAATATTGATGAAACATGGATGTGGATGATAAAATACACCCCAGTAAATACTTACGAATAAACAATCTCGGATGAAAATGAGATTGTGATATTTCCCTTACCTTAGGTCTGACTTGCTTTGTAAGTGTCCGAACCTCCTGTATAATGATTTAAATCATGTTATTGACTTATTCCAGAATCATATTCATTGTTATGATATCATATATGGGTCACTTATGACATTATATTACCCGTTCTTTTGTAAATTTCATGTTAAAGAAGCGTTTTGGGTAAAATCGTTTTATTTATCGTAGGTGTTTTGACTTGTTGTTCTTGACATCATTATTACTTATATCATGATTTAATCACTTCCAGAATATAAAATATGATTTATATATCATATATATTCAGTATATATATATATATAATAGGTAGATAAATAAAATGAAAAACACCGTTCATGGAGACGGTAGTCCGTACGTACGCATGAACGCTGTTTTCCTTTCCTTATTGTCTTGAAATGGAAGTAAGTAGATGACATACATATGTATATATATACATAAATCCAGTAGCTTTATAATGTCATATATTTCATTATTATTTCTTATATATACATTATAATCATTCTTAAATGGTTAACATGGAGAATGAATCTCATCGCATCGTGGAGACGGTAGTCCGTACGTACGCACGAGCGATGATATCATTTCTATAAATATTGAATTTAATTGGAGTGGATTATACAATATATCAGAATCAATATGATGTTGTAATAACTATGTATAGTTATTCTTTACACCATTATACCCATCCATGTAAGGTGGTGGTGGAAAATAGATTACACCACGACGTGGAGACGGTATTCCGTACGTACGCACGCGCGGTGATTTCTTTTTCCGTAGGATGGATAGATGGTGAAATAGGGTTGTTTCATACATATAATAACATATCCGTATATGAGTGATACTGATGTTATTACTTCATAATGAAACAACCTAAGAAGAATAAGTGGAAGAAGAAATAAAGATGAAAGAATTGGTAACGGTAATTACCTCTTCTTTGAAGCGCCTTTTGGAGACCTCCTCTTAGGGAACTAAAATTGGTCTTTGAGTAAGAACAGAACCTCTAGGATTATTCTAGGGAAGTGGAGACAAGATTTTGGCAGGGGTTTTCCGAGCTTGAGTGCTCAAATTGGTGTGAGGAGGAGGGGGAGGAGGTGTCCTTTTATAAGGGAGGAGAGGGGCACCTTAGGAATATCTCAAAATATTATTTTATATTAAAGTCAAAATCGGTTTATAATGGTTACAAAGGGTCTTATTTCGAAGATAATGTGGGGATGGGTCGAAATCCTATCAACCAATAAGATTTAGACATGTTTAGGTTATTATTTTAACCTTATCAATTAGATTTAACTCTAAGTTAAATAATTTAACTTTTACCGTGTCTTTTTGTTTTCTTTCACTATATGGTTAATACGCTTACTATAACATGCCAAACGAACCCCAAATTGTATATTATTAATACATATATCCTTATCTTAGTCATTTGGCCGAACCTTAGATTTTTAGGAATAAAATAACAATTAATAATATAATATTTGATTTAAAAACTATTTTGTGTCAATTTTGACACTATTTGATATATGATTTTTGTGAAAGTCATAACAGAATTATATGTTCTAACCAAGTTGATTAAATCAACAATAATATATCATAGTAACCTAGAAAATTAGTTTAAGTCATAAAAAGTCTCAAATTACATTCATTTGAGCATTTATAACATCAATTATGTTAATATTTCCTTAAAAGGGTAATTACTGCATCATCGTTGTGTCATAAATAAATTAATTTATTTAAAGTCTAAAAATTATAAATAAAATATCATTATGTAGGAAATATTTTTATCTTTCTAATTAATATTTATAGTCGAATTTATCTTATGTATAACCCCATATTACAAATGTTTTAGTTATTAAACTTTGATTTTAACTATTTTAACTATTCATTAAATAATATAATAATAAATGTCATAATCTAATCCAAGTGGACCTAAATGGTCATATTATATTCATAAGGTTGTTTTTGGTCGAATTACACTTATCCAATAGAATTAGTACATGTGTTAGGGTAATAGTAATATCATATTTACCCTTAGTTACCCTATTTACTATTAACCGTGGTAAAAAAAAGTAAAAAGTTACTATTCACCAAAAATTATTTTCATCTCATTGAACCACATTTTACTTACTGACATCAACCGTGTCTCTCGGATTTTTGAAATTCCATCCACAGAAGCGGTAAAATTAAGATTTATGAAGAAATTAATTTTTTTAACTACCACTTAGTAGTTTCACTATTCATCAAAAATTGATGTTTTTCAGAACAATGCCAAAATTTCATCCTAAGCTATATTTCATATTCCGAATTTAAAAATGAAGTCTATTTTACCAAATTCATATCATAGAATTTGCATTAATTAATTTTATAATTAAATCCCGCTGTTAAAACAAATAGCGTGTTTTTAAGAAACATTATCTATCAAAAGATTGACACTTGATTATGTCTGGTTTAAATGTGAAATTATATCCAATGACCAACATTGTATTAAATTGTAAAAATATATTCTAAATATACTTTAAAACAACTCAAATTAATAATTTATCACTATTAATTATTTTGATTAAAAAAGTTGTTTTTAATTATAATTTAGTAATTTTCACTATTCATCAGAATATGAAAGTTATCCGAAAAGTACCAAAATTTCACCTTAGGCTAAATTCGATACTCCGAATCCAAAAATGAAGTCCATTTTGGGAGCTAAAATTTCTAAAATTTTAAAAGGTGGTTATTACTATTCATAACGGCTAGTTATAATAATATTTTAATAGCATATCGTTGTTTAGTGAAACTCGGTATTGCGTACTACACACGCTATCGAGGAAGGTCGTGATTGCGTGTAATGCAAGGCAAGTCAAGGATGCGTGTTGTGCAAGATCCTTTTGGTGTAGCGTACAACACAAGACATTAGTGAAATAAAAAGAATATTTTTCATAAAATCTCGGGCTGTTACAGTAATCCCACAACAAAGTCCATGGATATATTTTCCCATTTTTACTTTGGCACTGGTAGAGGCTGAAGCATTCTTTTCGGTAACTGCCACTTTTCTTTAACCTACTGACAAGTCAAACACTTCCCAGTAAAATCAGCAATATCTCTTTTTATTCCATCCCACCAGTAATACTCCCGAAGATATTTGTACATCTTAGTACTACCAGGATGAACTGAAAATGGGGAACTATGAGCTTCACATAACAAATCATTCTTCAACTGTGAATCATAAGGAACACATAATCTCTTTCCAAACCTCAAAAAACAATCATTATAAATGTTAAATTCAGGAAACTTTCCCTTCTGAACAAACTCTACCTTTTTCTGCAACTCACTGTCTTCCTTCTATGCTTTCTTTATTCTGTCTGATAGAGATGATATCACTAACACATAAAAAATAGAATAATTTCCTGCACTAACAACTTCTATGACAAATTTCATCAAATCAAAAACCAAAGGATCATGTTCAAAACATAGCATGGCTAATGAGACATTACATTTCTGACTCAAAGAATCAGCCACTTTATTTACTTTTCCTGGATGGTAATGGATCGTGCAATAATAATCCTTAATTAATTGTAGACATCTCCTCTATCTCATGTTCAATTATTTCTTAGTGAATATATACTTTAAACTTTTGTGATCAGTATATATTTCACACTTCGCTCCAAAAAAATTATGCTTCCAAATTTTTAAATCAAAAACAACAGTAGCTAATTCTAAATCATGTGTTGGGTAATTTAACTCATGTGGTTTCAACTGAAGTGAAGCATAATAAATTACTTGATAATTTTGCATTAGGACGCAACCCAGTCCTTTTAATGAAGCATCACAGTAGATAACAAACTCACCATATCTGGAAGGCAGTGCCAAAACTGGAGCATTCACCAATCTTCTTTTCAATTCCTGAAAAAAATCATCACATTCTTTTATTCAGAAGAACTTAACACCTTTTCTAGTTAACCTAGTAATTGGATTAGATAAACGTGAATTTTTTTTAACAAACCTCCGATAATAACCTACCAATCCAAGAAAACTATGGATCTTGGTTATATTTGTGGGTCTTGGCTATTCTTCAACAACTTTTATTTTAGAAGGATCAACAATTATGACATTTTTTGAAACAATGTGACCAAGGAAAGAAATTTGTTGTAACCAAAACTCACACTTGTTGAATTTACCATAAATTTTCTTTTCTTTTAAGGTTTTCAAGATACCCCTTAAATGAATTTCGTGCTCCTATTTAATTTTTGAATAAACCAAAATATCATCAATGAACACAACCACAAACATATCCAAGAACTCATGGAAAATTCTATTCATAAGATCCATGAATATAGAAGGTGCATTGGTTAAACCAAAAGGCCTAACTACAGATTCATAATGGCCATATCTAGTAAGAAATGCGGTCTTTGGAATGTCTGCATCCTTTACTTTCAACTGATGGTACCCCAACCTCAAGTCAATCTTCAAAAAATACTGAGCTCCCTGGAGCTGATCAAAAAAATCATCGATATGAGGCAAAGGATACTTATTTTTATCAGTAATGTTATTCAATTCTCTATAATCAATTCAAAGTATCCTTGAAACATATTTCTTTTTAACAAACAAGACAGAAGCACCCCATGGTGATTTGCTAGGTTGAATGTAACCTTTATCTAATAACTCCTGAAATTTCTTCTTTAACTCAAAAAGTTCAATTTGAGCCATTCGATAAGGGGGTTTTGAAATTGGCTTAGCATCAGGAACTAAATTAATAATAAATTAAACATCTCGATCAGGTATAATACCAGGCAAATCATCAGGAAAAACATCAAGGTACTCATTTACCACTGGCACATGATTAATCTGAACAGTTCCTTTGTTTTCTACAATATGTGCAAGGTAACATTAATTTACATATTTTACTAGTTTCTCAGCTTCCTGATATGTAATCAACAACAAGGGTTCATTTTTTTATACAAACAGAAAATTATTCTGAAAATAAACCTATTTATCTCTGCAATCAATTCATAGCATGATAAACAGAAAGCCAATCTATGCCCAAAATAACATCAAAATCTACCAGAGGCAAACCAATAATTTTTGTAGGTAGATTCTTTTCGCACACAAGGACAAGAATGATCTTATGTTTTCTTTTTGTCTCATCATTTCCTCCAGGTGTTTTTACCGTAAGTTCTCTATTCATATCTTGGGATGGAATTCCCAATTTACAAGAAAACTTCTCAGAAATGGAAGATTGAGTAGACCCTGAATCAAACAACACATTGACATAATCTGAAAAAACAAACAGTATACTTGATATAAGTTAATTTGATGGCCCAACATCTGTTGAAGTAGTTACAAAGTATTTCACCACCCCTTTCTGCATGTAGTCTGACTGCTTCCCATCACTCAATCTCTTTTTCGGACACTCATTTTCATAATGACCCATTTTATTGCACTGAAATTTTTTACTGATTGTAAATCAGATTTTGTCTTACCATTATCCTGATCTTTTTCAGTGCAATTACGAGCCATATTTTTCATTTTACCACATCAGTAGCACTTACTAGAATTCAAATACATTTCCCAACATGGTTTTTACCACAATTTTCACAAACTGTAAACTTAAGTTTCTTACCACCATAATTTTTTGAAGAGTTCTTCCCTTTCGCCAACCACCTCATCCTCTTATTCTGTTGTTTGTCAAAGAATACCTGATCATCGGAAAACTCCATTTCCACCTTCTCTGCACAACGAACAAGTTTTTCCTAAATTTTGAACTCATGAGAAGCTAAAGCCCTTGGATACTTTGGCTTTAATCCTTAGTAAAAACGGTTGATTTTACTATCAAGATCTCGTATGAAATTTGGAGCATACCTTGCCAGTTGAGTGAATTTTTCTTCATAAACAGCCACTAAGTCATCCTCCTACATCAATTCCAGGAATTGTTTTTCCATCCTAAGACGAACTACCTTCGGAAAATATTTCTCCAGAAACATACCTTTGAATTCATCCCAATAAAGAGAATCAATCTCCTCAATATCCCTGATATTTTTCACCATCGACCACCACTGATCATCTTGACCTTCAAAACGGTAAACAGCGAGACTAACCTTTTGATGTTTTGAACAACCCATTACATTGAAAATCTTTTTCAGTGCTTTAATCCACCCTTATGCTGGCACCAGATTAGATGATCCTATGAATGATGGGGGATGTTGCCTCAGGAAATGCTCAACTACTAACATGTTCCTCTGTGGTTGATCTAGCTGATCTCGTACATGGATACAACCACCATTTATAGCCTGAGTCAATTGTTCCATCGCTGAAACAAACAGTTCAGTTCCGATTCTGACCATCTCAGGTTGCTGATTTGGAAGGTTGTCTCCCTCCTGATGTCGTCCCAATATAGCTGCCATATATCCTCTATGGAAAACCATTCTGAACACAGAAATATCGTAGGTGAAGAAACATGGTAATCTGTAAATGCTACATGATGTCAATATTAACATAAATTACATAATGTATATTACTTTAACAATACCATAACACCTAAATTTATCTAAACTGACCTTTGATACCAACTATAAGGACCTGGCCTTAAACATTACATAATAGAGAATTAAATGAATAATTAACATTGAGGATCTTTTCAAGTTTAGAGTTTTAGGGAATTAAGACATAACTATTACATCTCAAAAGATTACAAGGTAGAAATATCCACATAGTTTCCATTTTTTTCATGAAATAAAAACTCTTGATTAAAAAAATCATGTCTAGTTACATGTTTTAGACAACATGTTTTTCCTCGATCCCATCCTTGACCTTATTCATCTTTAAGTCCTGTGAAAACATTTCAAAACATGGGATGATCATAAAAAGATTAGTAAGGGTTAGAAAACAAAGAATGATTTTTTTTCATAAATACATAAAAAACATGAACTCTTTTACTTACCTCATGAAATAAATAGATTTATGAGAGACACATAGAAATCATAAATCATAAAGGTAACTTGTGGAATCCATATCATACTTACATTGTACCTATCACAGCTATATAGGGATTTACTTTGGAATACCCATCACAGTATATTCCCTAAATATCTTAGGAGAAACATTCACATTTACCTCCATCACGTTACCCAATGCATTGGAGAGATATCTCAGGCTCACCTGCCCTAGGTTTATCACGGAACCACCCGTATATGTAAATAATTCCCAAGAACCATAACATGATCATAACAAAAGCATAAAGAAAATATAACATTTCCACATTTCAATAATAAAATTTCATTTCAAGATATTGAAATAATAAATCCATTATCAAAATCATTTTCATTACCAAAATATGTAAAAATAGTATATGGTATTTATTTTTTCCTTTTAAAAATAGTTCGGCTTGCTGAGGAAGCCAAATATCAAATAATACTCGCGCCGGCGGAAAGGTTGTTGTCACTGCTTACGTTAAAAAAAACCTTCCTTTTTGTCGTTTAGTAAAACGCTTCCTATAAAAAGATTCCATTTGAAGGAAATTTCAAAGGGTTTTATACACTGTATAAAATAAAGTCATGTATAAAACTAAAAATGCCTCAATGAAAGGAGATTGAGACGAAGTCCCTTACCTCATGTCCGACTTGACGTGTTCATTCTTTATTCTCCTTAATATTAAACTAAAGTTAATTTATACTTTCTTAAGAACCTTTTTCAAGTTTATTATTCGTTTTATATCAATTATTTCCATGTTATAAACATTATGTAATCATTTTAGTTAATAACGTCCATTTTGTTGATATTTGGTACTTGAGTAAAAAATGAACACCATATATTTACAAGTTGTCCATGTGGTCAATATTCCATTATATCCAGAATGTTATTCATGATTTTAGATATCATTTGTATCATATATATCCAGTATATATATGCTTTTATAATAGTGCAAAACATTTAGAGGTAAGATATGAAATGCACCGTTCATGGAGACGATAAGCTGTACATACGCATGAACGCTACATTCATTTATATTTCTTATTTTAATGAAAATAAAACATAATGATACATACAAATATAATAATTCTAGTATAATATCATATATAATATCATTAACAACATCCTTTATACATCCCACATAAGGAATTAATGAATCACATCACTTTTAGGGGGCGGTAGTCTGCACTTCCTCAAATGAGATTATCGTATTTACCCACTATAGAAACCATAAATTATTGATATAATTGGGAATTAAAAAACCATAATAAAATAATAAACATAACATATATCATATATAAATACATTTCCATCATAATGGCCACCATTAGAGGCAGTAATATGTAATTGAACAATCATTGTTTCGTGAGGCGTTAGTGTTCCATCCACAGAAACATTATGTTCTTCACCCATTACATGAATGTGTGTGTTAGTTTATTTCAAATACTTCTGATAAAAACATCCAATTATATTGAGGATACTGGTGTAGTTACAAAAGAAATAAATAAAGAGATTTTAGGGGTTGGAGATATAAAATAAATGAAAACAATTTAATAGAAATCATTACCTTTAATTTAGGAAACTTCCTTTGGATTGAACCAAAACACTTCTGGAATTGCCTTCTGATTAAATTAAAAATTCTAGGGGGATGAGAGGGATGTTGGGAGCTTAATTAGACAGACATTGGATGAGAAAAATGTCTTGAGAGGTGTGAGTAATTGGTTATAATTGGTCTCCTTTTATACGGGAGAGGAGGGGCTCTTTAAAAAAGCGTGAAAGTATTATTTTATAATATTATGATATTCGGTTTCTAATGGTCCAAAAATAATTATAGTCAAAGATAAGATGATTAATGGTCTAAATAAAATCATCCAATCATAATTGGACATGTTTTGGATAATATTTTAAGAATTATAATCTTATTTATTTAACTACGTTATTAATGAGGTAAACTCTGTATCATTATTATGTCATAAATAATTTAATTTATTTGTTGTATAAAAATTATAGAAAAAAATACCATGATGTAGGAAATCATTTTATCTTTCCAATTAATATTTATAGTCAAAAATATTCCTTATATAAAAAAATATAAAAATTAATTACTAATGGATTTTTATTTATGTCTATTTTGCCTTTACATTAAATTAATTAGTCTAAATTGTCATTATCACTCCCAAGTGGCTCAAAGGGGTCCCAAAATTGACCCAAGGATGCCTATGGTCGGCCACGACTCATCCAATATGGTTAGGGCAAGTGTTATGGTAATTTTGAATTATTATAATATTCTTTTTACCTTGAATTACCTTATTTACCATTAACCGCGGTAAATAAAAGTCAAAAGTTACTATTCACCAAAATTTATTTTCATCCCAATGAACCACATTTTAATTCTTGATAACAACCATGTATGTTGGATTTTTGAAATTCAATTCAAAAAAGTGGTAAAATTTTATTTACATGAAAAATTCAGTTTTTTTTAACAACCACTAAACAGTGTCACTATTCATAAAAAATTGAAGTTTTTCAGAAAAATACAGAAAATTCAGCCTAAGAATTATTTGGTATTACGATTTCAAAATTGATATCTATTTAACCAAATTCAAAACATAGAAGTGTAATTAATTAATTTAAAAATTAATTCCTGTTGTTACAATAAATAGCGTGTTTTTACGAAACAATAACTATCAAAAGGTTGATACTTGTTTATGTCCAATTTCAAAGTGAAATTAATTCTAATGACAAAAATTGGATTAAATGGTAAATATATATTTCAATTTCACTTTAAAACCAACTAAAAAGATAATCTAACCTTATGAATAAATTAGATTAAAAAGCACTTTTGAATTAAAATACATTATATTTCACTATTCATTTAAAAATGAACATTATCAAAAAAATACCAAAGAATTACCCAAAGTAAAATTTGATGTCCCCATTCTAAATAAGGATTTTATTTAGTAATATAGAATATATAAAGATGAACAAGACTTGATTTAATGAGGTTTCTCCATTAAAAGGCGGTAAATCGGCCTTTTAATGTAAATTATGCTTAAAATTAGGTTCATTCATATTTTAAGCCTCTAACCTTTATTGGATAAATATAAATACATGTATAATCATATTATAGTTATTTTGGTTCATTCCCACCAATACAAGGGCTATGTTTTAAATACCATTTTAAATAATAATATTATATTATTAGTGTGCAACGTAAGATTCCAAAGAAACTCGTTGTTGCATGTCGGGTACGCTATTGAACATAGAAACCCTTTTAATGTAAAATTAATATTTAATTCATAAATATTAATAAATATGAAATATATCTTATTTTTCATTTACCTGGTATGTTACAATATATGTAACCAATGAAGTAAGATTGATCATTTATTTGATGGGTTAAAACTGTTTCTCCGTCGAGCAATTGTCTCACAATACTTATTGTCATATGATGATATTGTCTCGTGTGCTATCCAGACAGAAAAAGAATTCTCTAAGTCTTATGAATTTAAAGAAAAGCAAGTGAAGAAGAGATCTTTTGATCATTCTGGAAATGGAAATAAGGGGCAGAAGGAAAAAGTTGAATATCCATCCTACAATAAATGTGGGAAGAAACACCCTGGTACTTTCTTGAAGGGAATGGGAGTCTATTAAAAGTGTGGTGAAAAAGACCACCAAGCTCGTGATTTCAAGGGGAAGAAAGAAGCTACTGATGTTCATTGCTATAACCACAGAGAGATGGGACATTATGAAAATGAATGTCCAAAGCGTAAGCGGAACTTACCATAGAAAAGGCCAAGGGATCAAGGCTAAGCTTATTCTATCACTAATGTTGATGTAAAATCTCCAAAAGACATGGTGACAGGTAATTTAATGGTTTCCTCATGTTTAGAAAATGAGTTATTTTATTCTGGATCATCTCATTGTTTCATATCTTCCCAGTTTTCTATGAAAATTAGATATTTCAAATTTGATTTAACAAGGGATTTGTTAGTCAAAACATCAATGGGAAGTATCATTGCAACAATTTTTTGGTGAATAAGTCCCCATTAGAGCATATAAATGTTCTTTATCTATGGATCTCATTGTCATAACTATGATTGAATTTGATATGATCCCCGGTATGGATTGGATTTCGGACCATGATGAAAAAATTTATTGTAAGAAGAAGGAGGTTACTATTTTTGATGATGATGATGATAAGGAACTCCTTATCTTTAGAGAGGAATCTTCACCACCTAATTCTTACATAGATCCACCCCCAATAGCTCAACTAAATTCAATTATTGTGGAGGAAGAGAATGAAATGACTGTGGGTGGGGAAAGTAATGTTCAAATAGAGGATGTAACTATTGTGAGAGAATATGTTGATGTGTTTCTAGAATATTTACCTAGATATCCTCCAGAATGAGAAATTGACATTTCCATTGATTTAATTCCTAGATCCAGGCCCATATCGAAGACCCCTTATAGAATGGCCACTGTGGAGTTAGTTAAACTAAAGAAACAACTAGAGGAATTGAGTAATAAGGTATTTATTCTCCCTAGATTTTCTCCATGGGGATCCCCTGCCCTTTTTGTGAAGAAGAAAGATGGATCTATGAGGTAATGTATCAACTACAGGGAAATCAATGCTATAACAATAAAGAACAAGTATCCCATACCTCGCATTGATGATTTATTTGATCAACTGCATGGAGATCAATACTTTTCAAAGATTGACCTTCGATCTGGATACCATCATTTGTGTGTGAATAAATAAGACATTCCAAAGGTAGTATTTCCAAACCAGGTACGTGCATTATGATTTTAAAGTAATGCCTTTTGGGATAACTAATGCACCCTCTATATTCATGGATCTAATGAATAGAGTTTTCAAGGAATATCTCGATGATTTTGTGGTGGTATTTATTGATGATATATTGGTATACTCTAAAAGCTACGAAGATCTTGAAAATCACATGCGCATTATCCTGAAGACTCTGAGAAGACATGAATTATATGGGAAGTTTAGAAAGTGTGAATTCTGGTTTCATGAGATTTCATTTCTTGGTCATATTCTCTCTGAAGATGGAATCTCTATTGATCTTTGTAAGACCAAGGAAATCCAATAATGGCCTGCAGCAACTAGTATAACTGAGGTACGCAGTTTTATTGGCTTAGTAGGTTATTATCAGGGTTTCGTCCAGAACATTGCCCAATTGGCTAACCCATTAAGAAAGCTCACACATAAAGGGGTAAAAATTGATTGGAAAAAAGAGTCTGAAGAATGTTTTGAATAACATAAGAGAAGATTATTCACTAATCCTATATTTACTCTACCATCGGGGAATGATGGGTTTGTTATTTATAGGGATGCGTCGAAGAAAGGAATTGGTTTTGTCTTTATGCAGAATGATAGGGTTATTGCCTATGCATCACGATAGTTGAAAATTCATGAGAAAAACTATCTTATTCATGATCATGAGTTACCTACTATAATTTTTGCTTTGATGATATGGATAAATTATCTCTATGGTGAAAAATGTGAGATTTATACTGATCACAAGAGTTTGAAGTACATTTTCTCACAGAAAGAACTCAATATGAGGCATAGGTGATGTCTTCAACTACTCAAGGATTATGATTGCATGATACACTACCACTATATGAAGGCAAATAAGGTGGTATATGATTTGATTAGAAAAGATCATGGAGTTTTGAACATGATGAGAATTGAAAGGGATCTTATTTTCATGGATCTAGTGAAGATGGATATGGAAATTACCATAGAAGGTGACACATCAATGCTTTTTAAAATGGTTGAGAAACCATCTTTACTTGAAATGATTAAGAGTTCTCAGATCGATGATGAAGAATTTAAAAAGAGGATTAAAGCTTTGAATGATGGGAAATTGAGAGACTTTGTGTAGGAAGAAGGAAATTTGATATTTCGGAAGAGACTTTGTGTTCCCGATATACCTGATCTGAAAAGGGTTTTTTTAGATGATGCTCATAGTTCTAATTTCTCTATACACACTGGGAGCACCAAAATGTATAGAGATTTGAAGAAACATTTTTGGTGGGACAACATGGAGAGGGAGATTGCTGATTTTGTGTCAAGATGTATGGTTTGTCAACAAGTGAAAGCTGGAAGGCAACAGCCTGGAGGAGTCATGGGACTACCCAAGAATCCTATATGGAATGATGAAATATGGGTTATTGTTGATCGTCTTACCAAGTTAGAAAATTTTCTTGCTTTATAAGAAGATCTACCACTCAAACGCCTAGCAAGACTATATATTAATGAAGTTATAAGACTTCATGGAGTACCCATATTGATTTTTTCTGATCGTGATCCCCGTTTTACTTCAAGATTCTAGAAAATTCTTCAGACAACCCTGGATATTGAACATCGTTTGAGCACTGCCTACCACCCCCCAAATTGATGGACAATCAGAATAGACTATTCAAACCTTAGAAGACATGTTGAGATCTTGCTCATATGACTTTAAATGTAAGTGGGATCAATATTTACCTGTGGTGAAATTTTCCTATAACAATAGATTCTATTAAAGTATTCATAAGGAACCATATGAAGCGTTATACGGAAAGAGATGTCACACACCAACCTGTTAGGATGACTTTGGTGAAAGAGAACTCGTAGGCCCATAACTGGTGGAGGGAACAATGGAAAAGGTAAAGGAAATCCAAAACCACATCAAAGCAGCTCAAAGTAGGTAGAAGAGCTATGCCGATAATAGAAGGAAGGATTTGGAATTTCATGTAGGAGATCATGTTTTCTTGAAGGTATCTCAATGAAAGGGAGTTATACATTTCAGTAATAAAATTAAATTGAGTCCTGGGTACATCAAAACTTTTGAAATTCTAGAATGAATTTATGTTGTTGCTTACTGATTGGAAATGCCGCTAAATCTCTCCAAAGTTCACGATGTGTTCCATGTATCACTGTTGAGAAAATAAATGCTTGACCCAATGCATGTACTCACTTACGAGGAATTAGAACTAGAACGCGATCTGTCTTACTGCGAAGAGCCCATCAGGATTCTTGATACCAGAGAACAAGGGTTGAGAAACCAGACGACTCGTCTGGTAAATGTTCTATGGAGAAACCATAAGATGGAAGAGGAAACGTGGGAACCCGAGGAACATATGATGAAGAACCACCCATGTCTTTTTATATGGTGGTATTCTAGAAATTTTGAGGAAGAAAGTATTTGAAGTAGGGGAGAATGTAACACCCCAAGCTTCCACGGTATGCTTATCTTTGAATAATACAGTAGCGTGTGTTGTACGCAACTTTGAGTTCTAACACACACCACAACCAATCAAACTAGCTGTTATGAATAGTAATACCCACATTTTGAAATCTTATAATTTTTATCGTTGAAAGTGGACTTCATTTTTTGGATTTGGATTATCGAAATTAGCCTTGGGTGAATTTTCGGAATTTTTCTGAAAAACTTTAAATTTTTGATGAATAGTGAAAAACACTGAGTTATTGGTTAAAACCGACATTTTATTTAAATAATTATTTATTTTATTTAAATTTATTTTAGTTTAAAATAGATATGTAATACCTATATAATTTCAATGTAAATAATTGGAGTCAGTTTATAATAATTTTAGACATATAAAAATTTTATTGAACTTTTCACCGTTTTTACCCATCTCCAAGGAGAATTTGAAAATTCACATAAAACTTAATTTTAACGCTTATATTAGTGTAATTTATAAAATTCATGAGAGGAGGTTAATATCAAGGAGTGAAATGTGGTTCAATAAGATAAAAATAATTTTTGGTGAATAATAAAATTTTACTTTTATTTACCACAATTAAAAGTTAATATGGTAATTAAGGGTAAAAATGATATTAATATTACCTTAACACATGTCTTAATTCTATTGGAAAAGTTTATATCTAACAAAAAAAAAATTCGGAATACAATATTATCATTTAGGTCCACTTGGATTAGATTTGGACATTTATTAATATTTAATTCAAAGAAGAGTTAAAAGAGTTAAAATCAAAGTTTAATTACTATGTCATTTTTAATATAGGGTTATACATAAGATAAATTAGATTATAATAATTCATTAGAAATATAAAAATATTTCCTAAATAATGGTATTTTATTTATAATTTTCAGACATTAAATAATTTAATTTATTTATGACACAATGGTGATGCAGTATTTACCTAATTAATGAAATATTAAAATAATTGATATTATAAATATCCAAATAAATGTAATTTGAGAATTTTTATGAATTACACTATTTTTATAGGCTAATATTACATATTATGATTGGTTATATAAATTTTTTTCTAAGTAATAATGTTGTTATAAAATTATCAAAAACAAAATACCCAATAGTGTCAAAATTGAAATAATAGTGTTTTTAAAACAAATATTATATTATTAATTGATATTCTATTCCTAAAAATCTATGGTTAGGCCAAAGGACTTATATAATTATAGTTGTATCATTAAAGGACCACTTTGGGGTCTCTTGGAAGTATATTGTGAGTTTATTTAACATATCATATAAAAATACAAAGAGACATGGTAAATGTAAAACTAATTAACTAAGAGTTAAAACTAAAAGATAAGGGTAATATAGTGACTCAAACCTGTCTAAAAACTATTTCTTGAATGGTTTTAGACCTATCACCACCTTAATATTTAAATAATCGACATTGGATCCATTAGAAACCGAATATGAATTTATTATAAAATAATATTTCTAGCTTTTCTTAAGGTGCCCCTCACCCCTCTTATATAAGGGCACTCCCCCTTCTATCAAATTCACATCTTCAAAGCCTTTTGGCGAGGCCAAAACCTAACCAAATATTCACTCAAAATCCCTCAATTCAACATAGATTCACTAGTTTTATCAGAAAGCCAACCTATGGAGCCCTTTTGATCAAATCAAAAGGAAGAACCCGAAGAAAAGGTAATGTTTTCACCACCCTCTTTCAAGATCCTTTCTTCTTCAACATCTTATTTATTTGTTATTCCCATTATAAAATAATAACTATAGAATATTCTGTATACTGTGATGTTATTATAAATATGGTACAACCATATTCAATATTCTATCCATCCATTTAATGACATGTCACCATACATGCGTACGTACAGCCTACCGGCTCCACGTCGTGGTGTAATTATTATTCAATATATTATTATTTGGATGGGTATAATAATGATGTGTAATTCATGTAAATAATAAATATTAAATTATAATGATTATTAATATATGATATACCATCCAATTATATATTATTTTAATATCAAAAGAATGATATTGTCGCTCGTGCGTAAGTATGGACTACTGTCTCCATGAACGCGTTGAGATTCATTCCCCATCGTATCCATTCAAGACTAATTCTCATTTAATGATTAAAAATAATGTTTAAGGACTTGATATAATTATGGATATGAATAAGATACAACCTATCCTAATTAACACGACTAATGTAACAAAACGTATTAAAGAAAATGAGTGAGTTAACACCCGAAACAACGATAATACTATGATTTTAATAACAATGAAATGTTAAAAAATCATATATGATATCATATTAATTTAAATGATTCTTGTATAATTTAATAACAATTATTTCACCATTATACAATAGTTTAACCTACCCTCTACCAAGTAAAATTACAATGTAGGGGTTTATTTCACAATCTCTTCATTATCCGATGTTGTTTATACATAATTATCTACTGGGACCTCTTTATCATCAACATCCATGTTTCTTAAAAATGTATTTCAAATCATTCTTACTATTTTACAGACTATGGGATAAAGTTATTTATATCCTTGTTGACTTTTTATAAGATGTTTATAAAGGAATCTTTCTGTCGTTTTCCAAACAAGGTCCTTTTTAAACCTTTTCGACAGAATTAAGGTAAGAATGTTTTTTTAACTTATATGGAAGGTGCGGATATTTTCACCCTTTATAAAATGATTGAAGCTTACCTTAAAAGTTAATAATAATATTTTTAAAACAGTTTTTTTATTTAATAAATATTTTACTTTTAAATGATGTAAAAAAAAGATATATTTCTCTCAAATAGTTTGGATTTCATCTATGTCAACATCCTTTGATGGATTTTAAGCTTATTTGAAGATGATTTATTATGATACAAAACTTCAACATTGTATTGAAGTTTTTGTGATATTTTTGACTTTGGATGTGTTATTTTTATACCATTCATGGTTTATGGATAATGTATTGACATTTCGTATGCTAGTTTTAATATGAATGTTTATGTTATGTTTAAACCTGTTTATATGAGGAATACATTGGACTTAATTAGTGAAGAGTGGAGCCCGCTATAGCTCCATGATGAATCGGTAGGTCTCATGAGACAAACTAGTATCTTGGCACAAGGCCATTAGAAAATCTTATTTGTAGTCTTGGCACAAGGCCTTGACTATGTAGTTATGATAGTCTGGAATTATGCATTCCATTGTTATGAAAGTGGTTATTGATATTGTATGTGATTATTTGACTAGTAGAATATCAATGTGAATAAGTAAATGGCATTATTTCATTTTTATCTTTTCCATATTATGCTGAAGTTCAAGTTTAAAAGGCTTTTATTTTAGTTATACATTGCCTTAAATGTTTATGCTTATTTATGAATGTTTCCACTATATTGTTATCCTTACTGAGCATCTGAGCTCACCCCTTTCAATGTTTTATTTTCCCCAGGATGTGAATAACTATTTTATGAATAAAATGTAGGGATAGTATAAGGGGATATGAATTTGGAGACAATATGTTGTTGTAGTTTTCACTTTATGATGTAATGTAATCTTTATGAATGTATCTACTGATTCCAAGGCTACTAAACTAATCTGTCTTTCGAGACTTGATATTTAGTGATCATTCCAATGTTATGTAATAATCACCAAATTTGGGTAATTGGGGTTAGGGTGTTACAATGATTTTCCTCCATCCATATCGTGACATTCCTCCTCCACTACCCCTATTACAAACCCTCCATAGAAATCCTCTTCATCGTACAACTCCACTGAAATCAGCATCTCAATACAAAAAAAATTATGCTGCATCTCGCTATTATATCTTCCCAGCCTTAGAAAATCCACACTATCACTCCTTAACTACATCATCTTCACATCTACGGACCTCCTCCCCATTGAGACTTCAATAATTTGATTCACCGGTTCTAAAAGCTCCACTATTTTCGCTTCATCATCTATCAACGTCTTCACCAAGATCGTTATCATAAATCTATGGTCTGTACTGACTGTCGACACATGGCCTCCACCTCTTTGGATATCCAAAAACTATAATTTTGGAACCTATAACATTCAGTGTCCAAAATCTATGACCCTCACTAACTACAAAAGGTTTGTTCTCTAAATTTCATAGAAAGTTTCACCAATCTACTTCATTTTGTTTCCAGATTTCTGTGGTAAAACAACGTTGGAGATATAACTTACTCCATAGAATCATTCTACAACTAATGTTCTTTGGTTTCCCTATGGTAACCTATTGATTCATCCACATTTGATATTATATACAACAAATTAACCACTACCCTTCATTTTTTATTCAGTTCTAAAATAATTTATATTTACCCATGATGTGTTTTCATCAGATTTGTTTCATGATTTCCACTTCTAAACTAATTTATAAATAGATGATAGAGATGATAAATAATATGAATATATCTTAACCAGAGGCTGAAGTGATGTGCATGGGATCCCCTTGGGAAAGCCTTTCGATGATGACTTTATTTCAATCACTAAAAACACATCAAGTTATGTGTTTCATATGTTTTAAACTATTTTTCAACAAATAGAATTATTTTTATTGAACTATTAAATATGTTTTTTTCACTGTATAAGTTAAATAGTTTTTATGTATGTGAAAAATTCAAATACTCTTTACGATTCCATTCACCATCATAAAAACATCTTTTTCTCATTTAAAATCTATCTCTTTGAAAATATGTCTCCCTATTCTATTCCTATGCTTAAATAGACAAGGGGTATTACTTTTCCCTAATAGAATATGTATACAACTGTCAACATATCCATAATATGGTATTTTCTCTTCTATAGCTTCTCTGTAACATTTCTATCAACTTTATATTTTTGCATTTCACTCTGTTCATCCAAAATGTTTCTTAAATTATGATGTGCCTACAATTTCTCAAACTATATTAGAGAGATTTATTAGAATTGAATATAAACAGGAACTACTTCTTTTAATTTCTCCCTTTTAATTTTTTAGAAAACAAAGACAACATTATTGTAATATTCATTTTTTTCTTGCTTGACATGAGAATCAAAGAAGTGGATCATTAGGATTGTGTTGCAACAGTGACAATGAATTTTTTACAACAGGTACTACTATTTACTGTACTCAGTTATATTTTCTTTACCATCATTGATTCTTCCTATCATGATAAAATTGGAACAAAAAAATTTCATTTTTTCATGTCATTAGCATTTTTCTTGTGATTAATACATAAAATACATTTATTATTCTCAATTGGATACTATTAAGCATCAGATTTAGGGTAATATGATTTTAATTTTCAAGAATATTTTGTACTTATTATTTAATGTGAAATATTTTTATAGAAATTTATGTTTATTGACTTTGATGTTGATGATTCAGTTCAAATTAATGTTGTAAAGTCTCAAGAGTATGGGGAAACAAAAATCAATTCCAAGGTACTAAATCCCCCCGCATGAATGAAAACATACACATAAAGACTGAAGAATATGATTGATATATTTTGGTGTAATGGAGAGGAAATAATCACAAGTTAATGCTTCTATTGTTTTCAAATTATTAATTCAATTTTTAATTAAATTAGGAACTCTTTATATCAGTTCATGAAAAATTTTCCGAACATGTTTTTTCTACAGTTTTTTAGTTTCTGATGACTATACACAAAACAGATTACACGGTTTTGTTTGTCACCATTTTTCACTACTGAAACAAAATGATGAAAACATCCAGGATAAGGGCTGCAGAGTTTTAAATATTGAAATCACTACTGGATGGCTATTATTTAAATGGATTTCCTTCACAATTTCTCATCTTATATTATATGATTTTCTTTTATCTATATGTTCTTTTAAACACTAGAACATTTTGTTTAATAACCCAACCTTCTTCTCTGAATCAAACTCTTTTCTCAAAGACATACTTATGTAAAAAGTCTTAATATCAATACCCCAACTGATTTCAACTTCAATGATATTCCATGGGAATGACTTTTTCAATCTATCAAAAGTTATTCCTTCTCGAGCTTTTGGGACTGTTTTCTATGCCCATGGTCTCTTCTCTATATAAGATGTAATTACTGGATAAGGGTGTGTTTTTTCTCTCAATTAGCTTAAAGGCCAATGGATTTTCAGGATTCTGGGTTGTGAGTCAATGGATATGAAATTTATACATGGGCTTGAAGGTCTCTAAGGGAATCATAGGCTTTTCTATGAATTCGATTTCTTCCTGTTTTTGAAGAATTTTGGGGTTTTACCTCCATGATATTGTGTTACATGATTTCATTTTTTGAGGGTTTCCTAGATATCTTAGCTTTCTCACACTGGATAGTGGCTTTTTCACCCTGTTTATTGATCTTATTTGAGGCCTTGATGCTATCCTGGAGTTGCTTCCCGATTTTGTATGATGATAGGTATTTTTCTCTTTTCATGGATTCTTTCTCCATTGGAATTGCCTCTATTTTCTGATTATCAATTTGATAGCTTTATGGAACTGCATGGATGTCTTCGTGATATTTCTATTTTGAGGAATGTGTAGGCTTGGCATGGTCGACCAACTCTTGTACAGGCTTCTATAATGCATTTTCCACTGGTATAACCTCCATTTTCAGTTTCACTTATTTATTCTGGAAGTACAAGTATATCATCGGGTAGTGGATGACCTACGACAATAAGTAGTTATTATAGAATGCATTCCCTTCACTCATTAGTATGGGATTATAACACAATTATTCATTAATACAAATGATTTAGTACCATGTGAATAATTAAATTATTTAATATTCATTAATAATAAACTGATGAGTTGTTCATTTGTTTTTTCCAAAAGGTTTTATTCTCTTGATGGTCATGTTAAATTATTTTTGGGAAATGTATTATTTTAACGGTCTATTTTTAATATTCATGTTATTATATTAATATTCCTAATCTATTTAGAATATTTGGGTTATGAGAATAATCTATAATATGTAGATGCACACTGCATATGCTGCATATGAATATATCATATCCAGAACATCCATTATCAATATCCGTTATACATAATATTTGTATCTTGCCATTTATTTTCTGGGTCTCTAGTAAAAAAACCTTTGCATGAGCTTGATCTTTCCATTTATTTTTTTGGCAATGATTTTTATAATTTAGTTGATTGGAATTAATCTCCTTCAATAGTTGTATCTATTGGGAAATATTTTTTTAACTGGATATTCTTTTAGAATACCTGAGTCACTGAACACATTTTTCCAGGTGAAACAGTTTCATCTATATTCACCACCTACCTATTGATAATGACATATTGTCTGTTAACTAAGGTAGTTTATGGAACACTATTTTTATCAGATTTATTTTTTTATCTTTTTGCTTAATCCTTTTAAGGGAATGTTTGATGATGGACACTGTTGGAGAGTTCATCACAATGAGGATCTTGCAAGGTTGAGGGAAAATCTAAAGCTATGTATAGAACAACTCATGAATGGTTGTCTAAATTACAATGTTACATATCTTAAACTCGTGTGTGAACACATACAACCAAACTCACAAGATAAAAGATATGTATACTTGGAAGGATAAGATTGGGACATTGATCAGTGATTTTAGAGGCACATGTGGGTTGCTGGAATCTGCCCTTTCTGTGGTACTACAAGCATTGTCCAAAATTGTAGTATTTACATTTTTATTCACCTTGTTTTTTGTTTACTGTAATGATATTACTTTATTTTATTGGTTTTATAATTGTAGTTGGAAATGATTCATGCTGAAATACTGTAAAATCATTATCCTCATCATATTTAAAATTACAGTTTAAATCATGTGATATATATTATTATTATCTTACCGTTTCACATCTATAGTTCTATGACAGTGATACTCCATAACTTACTATTTTTCTTTTTTTCACATGACAACTTATATTTTTATCTTCTATGTTCTACATTCACTTATGATACTCATTAATCCTTTTTTATGTGTAGATGAAAATTTTGCCACAGTGCCTCAATAAATAATTAGTTCATATAAAACAAGATGAGGTGGTTCCTACTCTGATGACCACACCCACAAATGGATAGGGGTTGACCTTCTAGAACTGTCTAGATGTGGAAAGATTAACAACATCACCTGTTCGGGGTTTGAAACCTAAAAATTATTTTCCCTTTTCATTTCTTTTATTTCCTTTTGTTATTTTACTATTTAATAACATTTTTCTAGTGTTTTCTGGGCAGGAAAAAATCTGGACACCACCTCATTCACATGTTGAAGATCGAATAATACTGTTATTGGAAGCATAAACAAACATCCAAGTTTGTGTTTATACTTTGTTTTCAATGTTTTTTTACATTTTCCACCTTCCTCTTTAAATTGTATGTGAGACATTTTCCAATTAATTTGAAGGTTTCTATAAACGAAATTTAATATGTAGGCTCCAGGACAGTGTTATACAAGATGTGATTTAATGCACTCTATAGTGGATGTTTATGAGAATATTCAGGTAAATATCCCACATACAATGTGATTCCCCTGATGCTTCCATCGAAGGCATTAGGTAACCCTACCTCCATCAATACTAAAAGACGCTCCAAGAGGCACTCAACTCATCCTCCAATTTTCATACTGCATGGTTTATTTCATTCAATTTATTGTCTTTATTACTTTCTTATCTCCTACCTTATCTTCAAGCCTCTTTCTTGGTATTTTTAATTTGTTTCAGATGACGGTAACATTAAATTTATCAATGGTGAATGTTGATCTGTAGGATTCTGTGTGTGTGAAGTATATGGAGAAGATCAACCAGTTTAACCATGTATTTATTGTTACGATGTCGGGGTCCTTTTCGGATGGTGTTTCTTGGACTATAACTTCACCCCTTGATGTAATCAAGATAAGATTCCAGTTGTCACTATAATTCTATGATTTTCATTTTTTTCAAAACTTCATTCTTAACAATAAATTTTTATATATGAAAACAACACTCTATGACCTGCCTTGTGACATTGAAGCAAAGATTAGAACAATGTTTATGTTGTATATCAAGGTTTGGAGGTGTTAAATACTGGATGTTAGATAAATAAATTTAGATTTACTAAAATCTGATCATCATAAGATGGTATGATATGCTTATCATAATAGTAAATTATATTTTTGTACAAATACCACATTCCAGTGTTTTTTAATAAAGTATTTCTTAAAATGAAATATAACATCATTTTATCATTTTGTATTTTTTACGATCAATATTCAAAAATGAAATTATATTTCTATTTGCAGGTTGGTGAACCATAAGTTTCATGAAACCATTATTTTGTTCATTGATATTGATGATGTTGTCTCAATTCTAAGATATAGCTTTTAAATGGGTTCTCTATTTGAGTTTTTAGAACACAAAATATTAGTTCAAGTTCTGAATTTAAATCATAAATTTCATATTTTTTTTGATATGGAGACATTATTCTCCATAAGAAGAATTGATGTTGTGGAAAATGTTATTATTATTGGTTGATGTCATTGAATATTGTCTGAATTCATCCTCCATATTTCATCTAATATAGATATTTTGTATGCTAATATTCGATCTAGGAACTATTCACCAAGCTGTTTGAAAATACTAAAATACTTTTTTCATTTGAATTAAATTTTTTATGGCCAGATTCTCTCCCTATTATTATAATACCTGCACATCATGTCTTTACCCTTATCTAAATTGTAAATAACTACACCATGTTGTTGATGGCATAACCAACAGGAGTTTTAACTTAACATCAAGTGGTAATTTTCATCAGCTTGTGGATACCCTCAAAAAAACCAATCCATAATTGATTCTCAACCATAATTGATGCTCAACATGATGTGGACGCAAAATCTTCCATCCAACTCACATGAAATAAAGTGATCATTCTGGTAAAATTATTTTATATTTGTGTTTTTCCTTTAATCACACATGTGTGATCCCTCCCTAGATTACAAAAAAATTATAGAGGCCCTTCTGTAAGATGTAGATCTTTTATGAAGCACATGAAAACAATGAGTATAAATCCGTCAAGTTAAATATGTTGCAATAGATCTACTTACAGAATTTGGATTTTTCTATAGGATCTTTGAAGTGCAATTTCATGTCAATAGACTCAGCAGTGAGTAGAAAAATAATGGGGTCATCACTTCAAATTTCCCCCTTCAACTTGGAAAAGTAAGGGATCTTCACAAGCACAACAATCTTGTAGTTAGGATTTTTATAGACCATCCTGCTTACAACATGATATGTAATGAATCCATCTACTATAGTTATGATGAGGTTTTTGGGTGAGTATATAGCCAATTAAAAATATTCCACGTAAAATCAATTATATCATATCTTCTGCTCAGAAGCACTGCATGTCTTTCATTCAAAGCTTGTTTTTATTCCAAATTTTGGAAGCAATTTTGTCAAAACACAGTATTGTTTTTTATATGCATGTATGTTTTATTTTTATAAAATAAAATTCTGTTCATTATTTGATATCATGAGCCTATGTTTTCCATTATATTTTCTTAATTTTTAAATTTCTTTGCTATTTTTTACTTTTTAATTAGATAAAAAACTATTCGTTTGTATTATTAACACATGATATACATCTATAAAAAATTTTATTGTGTTTATATTGTGATATGGATTATTTTTATTGTGTGAAACTGATTTGATTTGTTTTATGTATTGATTGTTATTTTTTATTAAATGGTATGTTCAATGTTTTTATGAATCTTTTTCCTCCAACTGAGTGAATGTTCTGATTGGTAAAATCAATCGATGGCAATTAACAATTTCTACAAAAGTTTAGTGCGACTTATGATTGGTTCATCTGTGGGAAAGATGGTGCAGAACCCATAGTCAAGGGGCACCATCCATTCTTGGTAATAGAGAATATGAATATGCTTGATATAATCCATTTTATTGTGTTTCTACTAATGTGATATGGATTACTTTTTTTTCAGTTAGATTGATCTGATTTGTTTTTTTCTATTGACTACTGATTATTATTAAATGGTATGTTAAAGGGTTATATCAATCTTTTGTCAGCATGATTACTCAATAACATAGTTTTATTAATAATGTAGAATCCATATAAGATATTGGTCCTTGTGGGATGATGTAGTAGTGAAATATTTATTATCATTTAAAATGTTATGAATATATCATCCCAAATGATCCAAATAATTATTACTGTCCACATTCCGTGAATCGTCGTTATCTTGTTCCATCATTTGACTGATGTGTATCACATTTTCAGGATCATCATTCCATGTCGTTGTGATCAAAATGAGCTTTAGTTGGAGATATAATGGAAAAATTGATATCTTTATATTCTTGAAACATGTTTTGTTAAAATATAGATTCTATATCAATGAAATAAACAGAATGTAAAGTAAATATAATTTTTATTTATTGTGGATGATTTATCGATTTCAGATGGTATGATGTAATTTAGTGAAAAATTATTTGTGGTAGTGGATCTAATTTGGTGGGATTTTAAATAAATTCCCTTATATGCACTCATTTTGATTATGGGAATAAATATATTTTTAAGAGAGTATATAGAAAAATAGACACCGAAAATCAATCACTTATTTTGGGAATATTCCACATCATCATGTTTTCTATTTTTCTTTTCTATCACAATATGGTGAGTAGAGTTTTTTGAACCAGTTCTTATTGTACTTCCACTTTATGTTCTTAATAAAAGAATAAATTATGTCTATTTTTAATCATAAAATATATATAATGAAATTGAGTGTATTTGAAATAATACTAAAAAAATATAATAGATAATAGCACAATTTTCTAAAATGATTGAGATATAAAAATTTGATCTTTCATATGGTTTTGGGGGACTTTGATACACAAAGTTGTAGTTTCATTCATGATATAATCATATAAATATGGAGAGGTATTCAATATGTGATATTACTTCATTATTTCTAGAATAAATACATTGTGTTGAGGCCATTTTTCATCACTTCATTTACAACTTTCAGTCATTTTTTCCTTCCAATTTCATCCATCTTTCCAATCATAAAATGACATTTACATATGATGATGATAGATTAAAGACATCACATCAAATTCTTAATGATACTTCATGTTTTTATGAATCTATTTATATCATGTTATTTCATTTTCATTCATTTTCATATATATTTTCACATAAATGTTATTATTTTTCATTTCTTATTATTATAATCTATCACTAAAGTTGTAAGTTTATCATATTTTATGTAATTTTCATTATTCACTAATCTAACTATTAAAACACTTTTGAATATTATATTTTAATTATAGCGTCGTGTGTATGCACGGGCGAGGTACTAGTTCTTCAAAAACATACCCTTCTTTACTTATTTCATGTTATTCATCAGTAGGGATAACATAATCAATATAATACAACCCAATTTCATTATGTTCAATACTATGATCTACAAGATCTCTAGGTCTAAATTTATACTTAAGTATATTAAACAATTCATACAAATTTTCTTGGTTAGCAACCGAATATTATTAACAAGGATTATAGTTAACTTCCAACAGATTATAGGTCTTTTGAGTAATAATAAACATATCATAATTCATTATATTATCTTCTACCTAACGAAATAGTAATTAATAATTTATAAAATAATAAATAATTTTTGGCTATAGTAAGTAGGTGAACCTTGAAGCAATCCTACACAACTCAACCATATGACACATAAAAAATCCTCATATATTGATCTAAATGATATTCATCATTATGAATTTGAAAAATAGATATTGATTCCATAAAATAATAACATCACAATTCGTTGAAAAATAATATGTTTAATGTAGATAACTAGGAGAGTGAATTATCCACTTAGCTCAACAGTTGGGGTGTTTTGGGAGTTAAATTCCCACTGAGATCATATAAGGAATTCTCTAACCTGATGTTTGATTGATGAAAAAGATAATAAATTTTATAATTTTAATAATCACTATCATATGGTATTCCAATGACATTTTATGAGAACATCGATGGTAATTTTGAAACATCCCCATTAATCATTGATTTTGATTTATATTTCTTTTATCTAGGAATAATGTCATGATAAGAATAGAATTCCATGACATGATTCTGTTATAAGAATCTACCATTTTCTAAATCCATTTATTCTAACCATTTTGTAGAATCACATTACAAACTAGAAATAAGACATCATTTGATTATTGAGCATTGACTACTTTCTCCACTAAAACAGGATGATTAATGAGATGAAGGCTCTTCAGAGCTCCAAAATAATTCGAGATGGATTTAATCATATTGGACTTATTTATGGATGGATGTGAATTCTCAAATCCATTTCCATCAAATGATTCCTCCTAGGAAATAGTATTTGATTAGATATATTTAAATGTTCAAAAGGTATGAGGTAAAATAGAGTGGTTTGAGATGAGAGAGATAGAAATGCTATAAATGATAAAAAATGGTCCACTAAAAAGATACTATAATGATAAATTATATATTAAGGGAATGAAAGGTATCATCTCAAATTGAGATTCTAATGTTTCATTTTAAACATTCATGGAATAAAAATTAATAATAATAATAAAATATCATTATAATATTTTCCATAAAATCCAATATTAAAAAGACACTATAAGTCTAATTACCATGGATATATAAATATAATAAGGATGATAGTCATGTTTACCATAACATAAGGTATGTGTGAATCCATACATCCATGAAAATCAAGATTATTATTTACTAATCATGTGAATATATATTAACAATAATCATTATGATTGTGTAAGATTATATAACAATTTAATAGGTGGTCATGGTAGGAAAAATGACTCTATGAACAAAAAAAGCTTATGATTAGCCTACTAACATTATTTAATATATAAGACAATTATTTCTAGATAAAAATTCACAATATAAGTACAAAATATTAACATTAAAATTAATATGTTATAATTTAAAAATAATTTATCATGCCCAATTCATGTCTCATATAGTTTAATATCTCACTATTCAATGACATAGTAAATATAATAGATTGATGATGTTTGGATTCTAGGAATTAAAGATTAATATCACCTTTATAGTAATGATATTTCAGAAATTGATATCATATATCAATATTATTTTATATAGAATGAGATATCATATTCTTAGAAATATTTTTCACACTTTTATTATCATAGTTTTCAGTTATTTTCTTGAATTGGTATCCATAGTAGAGTAATGTGTGTTTCATCCATATAATCTATACACAACAACAACATGTGGCTATGAAATCATCTATATATGTGAATAATTTCCCAAAGTTCTAATTGTCACTTCATTGTGATACTAGATGCATTAAAAAAAATTACATTTTATAGAAGTTTTTTCTCTATATAACTTTCAATCACCAAAATTTTCATCTAAATAACTAACCTAGTGAAATGTATTCCATATAGAAAATAATAATCACATGTTGGTTTTTTTATTGAGGTATAAAAAAATTAATTTTATCGCTAATAGATGTTATTTTTTTTGGTTTCTTGAAAACTAACACACATATATACGATAATCATTATATATTTTCAGACAATAGTTAGTTATATTAGACTTTGAATCATACCTCAATAGGTGATTTGGTATACTAAATTTCGATTTTCATCAAGATAAAAATTTCAATTAGTAATAATTGGAGTTACAATACCTTTAGTACTATCAACACGAAAACATTCTTTTATGATATTTGGTATAATTTTTTTGATTTCAATATTTTCTTCCTTATTTTGGATAACATTATAGTCAAGAAATAATATAATTTTACCCATTAAACTAATTTCTAATTCACTTTATATTATTTTTGAAAATTAAATACATAATGTATTTAAGGAAGATTTAAAAATAATATCATAAACATAAATTTTTCAATTAATGACCCCATTAAATATGTTTTAATAAATAATATATGGCCAAATATACCTTTTGAAAAACTTTTAGAAATGTTTAAATAGTTAAGACTATCATACCAAGATTTAAGAGCTTATTTTAAAGTATATAAATATTTTTTAAATTAAATAAATGATTTTTAAAATTAGTATTTTTATTTCCATGGAGTTGTTCCACAAAAATACCTAAAATAATATAACCATTTACGAATACTCTCTTGACCTCGATTTGATATTTTTTTAATCAAAATGTTCCAAATTGGAAAGAAATATTCAAATGTCTTCATGTCTGGCTATATGTGTTGTCGTTTACTCAAAGTCAATACCTCAATCTTGACTGTATCCTTTTGAAAAGAATATTTCATTGTTTCTAACTATAGTTCCTAACCCATCAACCTTATTTCTAAACACCAATTTAATACCCATAGTTATGTAGGATTTACGGCTATCCACTAGTTCACAGTAATTATTTCATTCCAATTAATTATGTTCTTTATGCGTTTCAATTAACCAGAATTCCTCATTAATTGCATCAATAATGTACTTAGGTTAATGAATTGACATTAAATCTTGACCTTCATCCTTATTTACAAGAGAATTTCTAGTTTTTGTTTTTCTATTTTGGTTTCCAATTGCAACATCTATGGGATGGTATCTTAGAGTCCTGATAGTTCTCAGAAACTATGGGATGAATATTTCATTATCCCTTATATGTTTAGGTTTGGGTTGTTAATCAGAACTCCATGATTCCTTATTGATGGTATGAAAAAAACATTATCTGGTTTAATATTTATATCTAGACTAGAAAGATCATCCTCAAGATTTTCTAAATTTACTTTAGGATCATGTGTATCTTTTCATCAAATTTTACATGTACGGATTCTTTAACAATTTTATTACTAATGTTTAACACCCAATATGAATTACTTGTTTTTGAAAACCCAAGGAAAATTATTTAATCACAATTATATTAAATTATTTCAAGATTATCCTCATTACTAAGAATAATGACTTTGAATCCAAAGAATCTAAAATACATAAAAATTAGTTTATTTCATTCTATAATTCAAAAGTGGACTTTTTTGGGAGGTATAATTAAAATATATTAATTATATAACCAGATATATTCCCATATTCTAGCTAAGAATATATAGGTAAATAATTCTCACTGAGCACATTCTATATTTTTTGTTAAAGGGTTATACTTATCTTCTCAATTATAGCATTCTAATGATTTGGCATTCTTATAAGAATAGGTATAAGCTCCATTTTTATGTTCTTGAAAGAATATGAAAGTGCATTTAGAAAATTCATCTACGAGAATATAAAACTAACGATCTCCATTAAATCTAGATACTAAAAAAGTTTTAAAAAATCCATTTCAACGAAAATTATGGGTTTACAAGATGATATTTATTTTTTTATTTAAAATTTATTTTATACTATTACACTTTTTGACAACGGTTACTAACATCATCATTTGTGAACTCTCATTTATGAATATCCTTGAATTTCCCTTTTTAAGTTATGTTTATCTATGAATAAATATTTATTTGGATTAGTATCATATTCCAAATCCATGATTCTTTATGAATGAAACATAGAAACAAAACATTTTATAAAGTAATGAATCAAAATTAACATCATAAAAATTGTCACTTCTTAATGAAATAAAAACTAAATAATTTTTAGAATAAAAGAATATTAGGAATTGTTCTAAAATTTAACATGGAAACCATCATCACATAATTGAGAATTTCTGACAAAATTATGTTTCCGTTTTTCTATAAATGAAAAATTTAAAATTAAAATAGCACTAGAATTTCAAATTTGGTAAAGACCATCTATATTCCATTTAACAATATCAATGAAATTTCCATGTACACCATAAACCATGATTAGGTTCTGGAAAATTTAATAGTCACCTTTCTTAAGTATAGAATAACCTATATCTTGATTCTACAGGCGTTTATAGGAGTACTTTAAGAAAGTTTCCTAAAATATATATTTTAACTAAAAATGACTTGGTTACCCATATTATCCTTGCTTTTTAAATATTATTAATAAATTTTTTGGGAATAAGTAATTATTTAATCATTTTATATAATAATTACTTAAAAATATATAAATAAAAATATTGTTTAGTCAAGTGGAAAAATTAGCTATTAATATAATATGTAGAACTCGTTCTAGGAATAAATTTATTTTTAATAAAACTACTCAGTCCTAGATGATTTCCAATTCCCATAGTATATTTAGAATCCATTTTCATTCCCATAATCTAAGTAACTATTTTTCTTCAATTTGAAAATTTATATAGATCCTCATTTAATTATTAATTAGATAATTTCATTTCAGAATTTTCTTTTGGAAGTTGATCATTTTTATCATTCTCAACGAGTAGATCATTTTTTAAGTGTGATTACGAGGAATGGTGCTTATTTAAAATTTGGTATTTATCTATAAGTTCATGAACTGTGTCTTCAATTATATTATAGTATTCAAAAATATCTTCACTGGATATATTTTCTTCAATATATTTATTTTTATACAGGGTTGAAATTTGAGTAGGGACTTATGGAAAACATTCAAGACCTCATACGTGTTTTTGATAAAACACATAATGGCATTATGACGCTTATCTTATCTGGTTAAATCTGATTCTATTGAACAATATTATTAAGAGGTTTATGTTTTGTTCATATCCTTCTTATAACTTTGGTATATATCCTAAAATATTTTCTTATATCATTTCTTATTATATTCATATTTTATATTTCTTTTACTCTTACATTCATATCAAAAAATTTCATTTGCTGAATCTTAATTCTTCCAAAATTTCTTTATTTTCCATTACCACACATACACATATAATTTGGTTTCGTAAAGAAATTTTTTCTGTAGAAGTTCTTACAATACCTTGGTAAATGTTTCAATTCCTCATCAATATTGGCATGTGACTTTCATCACATGATTTTTAATTTTTGATCTTCAGGTTTTTTTTGAAGTAGTATTTTTCAAAGAAATTTACTTTCATTTTAGATCATACTATTTTTAATTGTTTAATTGATGTTATTATTCATATATCATTAACTTTTAAACAATTTCCTTTACTGGATGTGTAAAAATGTCACATGTTACTATTTTTTATACATATACTCCCCTCTAACTTTCTGATAAACACCCGTGAAGTCATGTGATGTTATCTTTGTTAGTGATTTTCTTTCACTGTACATGCATTTAATTCTCTATATCATTTAAACTGTGATAAATTTATAATATAGACTCGTCAGAATTTATCATAAATAAATAATATCCAATAATGTACCTACTTAAGCATATTTATGTAAAATATGATACTCTTTCAAGAGATATTTCTTGTGTATCCCCAGTTTAATGGTAGTAGTACAAACATATGTTATAATAAATTCAACTTCACTTGAGGAATAATATAATGCATTTATATCTTTAAAATTATTTCTATTTATTGTTTTAGTAGTACCACTCCAAGTAGCTATATAAGTTTCATGTTACCCATATTTATCTTAAATAACATTCCATGTATCAAAACCCATACTTTCTAAATGAATGTTAATTTTAATATTTCAATGATAATAATTAGTTCAATTAAAATAATGAGTCTAATTGGTGGAATTTAATTCTTTTCTACTGTTATACATGAAGGATTAAATTTATAATTAAGTGAAATTATAGAACATTAAACCAATATTAAATCACATCTAAAAATATGGTTAATGACATTGAATATGAAATGTTTGTCAGAGTTAGTGGCTCAAGTGGTGGTAAATTTAGTTCAAAATAAAATTTATATTTTCAAAATATAATAATTTAAAAAATAAATCCACAATTTAATAATAACACTCTATTGATGGAAATAGTAGAAATATATAAATTTCATCCTTCAAATAATTTCTCAGAATTTTGTATATGTATTAGTTAAAATATGCTAATAATACCTTAACTTTTAAAACTAAGTTACTTGATCAACGACATTATAAAAACAATAACTGAGACTATCTATCAATGTAATTTTTTTAAGATTATAAAATGGAAATATATTTGATGTTTAATGTAATAAAAATTTAAAAAATTCATTATGTTTATAAAACAAGGGGGTGAAGGACCCCTGGACACCCTGAGAGGGGAGGGGTGAATCAGGGTGACCACTTTTTCTTTTAATGTGTTGGATCTTGTTCCCACGTTGGTAGGAACTTGTTGAATCTGTATGATGATTATGATCAAAATGAAAACATTCACATGCACAGAGAAGACACGACCATTTTTACTTGGTTCACCACTAAGGGCTACGTCCAAGGAGCATACGCCGACAGGTTGCCGGTCGTACCTAAATCCACTATGCTTCACTAGTTGCGGATACAAAAGTTCGGGTACAGACACTCTGTCCCAGGCTCGCTGCCTTTACAATAGTTCAGGGATAGCTCACTGCGTCCCTCGGGTCACTCCCGTTGACTCCCCCTGGCTCACTGCCGTTGGTGAAGTCCCACTCAGTTTATAGACGTGAAGGTCTCTTCTTCATTTGCATAGGAGTGCATCCTTTGTTGTATGTAGATGCTCTATTGAAGTCCGATTCTCACCAGAAGAAGAATATCACTTTTCCTTGAATGAACCGAGTAGTCTCTCGACTTTCGTGCAGCTCCAAACACACCGGTGGGCTTCAGCAAAACCAGGCGCGCTTCTCCAAGACAGTCGCGCAAGTCCCACTACGGCGCGCAAGTCCACACTGGTGCGCAAGTGTCATCAACACAGTTGCGCAACTCTTTCTTCCCCAACTACAAACATGCGAGGTCCACTTCCTTTCTCTTCCAAACCACCTTGGGCGCACAGCCAAACACCGGCGCGCAAGCTCTACTTGCGCGACAAAACAACCACCTGCGCGACTCAACCACCTGCGCGATGAGAGCTCGAACAATCTCTCGGCCTTGAACTTCGTTAGAAATGAGGAGGGGTGGTCAAGTATTTATAGGCAAACTGGACCCCCTGTGCGGCGGCGCGCAAGTCCCTCGATGGCGCGCAAGTCCCTCGACGGCGCGCAAGTCTTGTCTTCAATAAACTCTGTCGCGCAACTCACTTGCGCGACCCAACCAACACTTGCGCGACCTTCTTTCCTTAGACTAATTTTGATGTTCTGATCCTCAAAAACATATGGCGCGCAAGTCTTTTATCCTGCAAGAGCACGGCGCGCAAGTACCTTTTCCAAAAACACTTTACTTTATTGGCCGATTTTTAGGCCCAAAAATTTGGCAAACACTGGGAAACAGCGCCACCTTCACAACTGTTTTCTGCTTGAACGGTATGATCGATTTGTTGGTACACACCCTGAACTTCCACTGAGGATTGACAACAAACACAAACCATACACCAAACCATGCTTTGAAGAACCTGGTTCCAACAGGGGGTTGGTCTCAAGGAGAGACTTAATCCCCTCCACATGGTAATCACCTGCTACCTATTTTTTATTATAACTAATAATAGATCCATAACCATGATCAGGTTTCAAAAACAATTTAGAATATTGTTTAACAAACACAAATACAATTCCACAATTCTATATGGGATGAAAAAAATACTGAGTCACAGTTGTTATCTTCATGATTATTCATGGGAATACAATAAGATATTTGAAAAAATGTATCAAGAACACTCCAATATTAGAAATGAAAATAGTGTCTATAAAAAATTTATTACAAAATCACACTACTCAAATGTAAATAATAAAATGGAAACATACAGAGATAGATATAATTTTGGATATATCTCAATCCATAATGATTTAGCAATCTAGAGTAATTGTTTGTTTTCATTGGATGGAGATTTAATATGTTTCTTAGTAACTTAGAAAACATACAGTGTCATCGAAGGCACTCTTATAAAATTCCAATGTTAATCTCTATGTGTCTTCAATTTTTTTTGAATAGTGCATCATCAATTTTATTCTTATAATGAGATAAATATATTTAATGCAATATTTATCAAAATTATCCATTATAGTTTATTCATCCTTCATTAAATAAATTAATACTTAATTTAATGCATCAAAACAAGATGTTGAGGATTTGAATGTCTCGATGGATATTTTAGACACTGTAATATTTTATATCATGAAGTATGGTCAGATGATCTTAGAACAAATTTACATGATTAGATAATGTGATAAGGTGATGTAGTAAGTTCATCACATCTTATGCTCAGATCACTATTAAAACAATAACCTTAACTCTTCATGAAGTTAGTTCGAATCATTATGTACTCTACTCCACTCGTCATGGAGTCATCTCAACATTTCATGTTATCATATAAGGACATTGAATATTGATCTTTTCATTCATCTGGTAACTATATTAAAATCATTCAATCAATGTATCACCTTATTTAAATTTTCATGAATTGGAATGGTAATATTATTTATTCATTAAATTAAGTAGTTTCATTCTTGTGGTAAGTTGGTTTTCTTCATACAGTAAGGCGATTTCCTTCGTATAGTAATGTGACTTTATTCCTGTGGTAAGTTAGTTTCCTTGTTGTTTTATTTTTGTTTCCATATTAATATGTGGTAGTTTCCTTCTAGTGGTAATGTTGTTTAATTTTTAAGGAATGTTTAATTCTATATTATGGGAAGGTGGTTTCCTTTTTCAGTAAGGTTATAACTTCGACAATTTTTATTCATCTATGTCATGGTAATCAATTCATGAACCTATGTTAGGGTGAAACATAATGTCCATTATGGTTCCACATAACATGTAGAAATGTGTCATGGTAAGCTCCATACTTTTCAACTTTTACAAATTTCTCCAATAAAACATTTTCTAAAAAATATAATAACTATTAATAATATGATTATCATTATTTTATATCATTAAAATATCATGGTTCTATCCTAATACAAGATAAGAAAATTTTTATATTACAACCAAGAATGATGGACACCATGGGTGATATTAATAGGATATTCTTGAATGATCTTATGGTATTACATAATTAAATAAACATTTTAGAAACATGTAGATATTACATCATGAACATTAAACATAATATATGAATTCCCTAATCATAATGAAAGAATCTAAAACAATTGAAAGATAAACAAAACAAATGAGTGTGAAAATAAATATGATATCCTAGAAATAATACAAGAATACCACCTAATAAAATAATAATGTGAAATACTACTCTCACTACCCATATCCCATAACATAGTATACTTGGCTATCAAAGCATGTCGCACACATAAGAATATCATGTGATATAATCAATAACCAAATTAATTATATAAAGATATAAATCTAACAAAACTAATTACATTAAAATATATCATAGTATATGTTTTCTACATGGACTAGAAAACAATCATCAATCCAACAGAAATCATTTAATTATTATTTAATAAATACCAAATGGGATACATAAAAAATTTCATAATGTGTACATAAAAAACATTAGAATAATGAAATTATATGATACCATAAAATAATATCCACATGAATGAGGGATTAAATATTAAATAATAATCATTCAAATACTATAAAAAATATAATTTTTATTTTGATAGAAAATCAATTTTATGAAGACAACAAATTGTATGAATATAATGAAGAAATATATATAAGATTTTAATGTATTTAACTATATTTTTTTTTGAAATAATGAATTCCATAAGATGTTGAATTTAAATATTAATCCTCTTATTAAAAAGATATAATAAAAAAATATAATTGAAATAGACAAAATTGAACAATGTGGTGAGAGAAAGAGATCATGTGGGGAACATAAATGTAGAGACCTGAAAAATGGCCATATAAATCTATAATATTTCAAAAATGGATAGAGAAATAAAAAATCTTCAAAATGTGATAGAGGATATAGAATCTATACGGAAAATACCTATAGCATATATAAAATTTATATTTTAGAGAAAGATCTAACAATAAAGTTCCAATGAGAATTTCACATTATAAATGTCATAGTAGATATAGTAGGAGTTAATCAATGAAGAATATTAAAAAAGAATTTAAATATAAAAATTAATACGAGGGAAGGAATACAGGGATTTAAATGGAAATTATGTTCGAATTGTTCTATGTTTTATTAGATATACAGAATTTTAAATAAGAATTATGATAAAAAATAACACCTTATAGAGTTTCTAATTTATATTTTATTAAGAATGGATCAATCAAAGAGTTGGCATGAGGGGGAAATAAAAATAATCCAAATTAATAGAAAAATAAAAAATATAATTTAATAAGAAAGTATGTATAAAATATAAGATATTTTATATAATTATAAGGGTTAAGAGATTAGTGAAATGTGATTGGGGCCTCAATCCTATTACATTAACACAAATATTTTCAGAACACATTAGAAATCTAGTTATAAATAAATAAGTCCAATAAATATTCAAATTATAAAGAAATTATATATATTTCAATTAATAATTATAAAATTATAAAATTTGTTTCATATTTCATAGTTATTCAAAAATTATTTTGATAGTTAGACACTAGAAGTTATTATTATACCATGTTTGTTTTAGTATGCCAATGTCTATTAATATTATATGTCTTTGAGATTGTATCTCTAAAATAGTGATGATATTGGGATAAAAATTTTATTTTATTTTACATTTTCCCATGTTAATTATATAGAATACAAATTTATGGCCCATTAGTAAAAAATCCCTAACATTCTATGTAACATGATGATATTTTGTGAAATTGTTTTTAAATTAATTTATTCTTTTTCATGATTTTGATATCAAACAACAATAAAAGTAGTTTATTTTAAATTAAAGAACTATGTTTTGATTGTCTTATATGTAAACCCATGTTAATAATAAACTAATCATAAAATAAATTGTATGTTTATCTACACATAACACTGGGGTTATCATGTGTTACATGCAACAATGACCTTCCTCATTGGACTGTATAACATGCAAGACCATGTTTTACAGAATTATGATATATTATTTTATACAACCTAGACATTAAATTAGTGTTTATGAATATGGTTAAAAAACATATTAGAATATATGGCTTAAAAATTAAAAAATGATTCCATTGTTTATAAATTAATTAATAATGAATATGAAACAAATTTAATATTAAGGAAAATATTATTATACCCAAAAATCTATTTTAACCTGATAAATTAAATTAATTACATTTTTAGATACAATAATTATATATATATATATATATATATATATATATTATTTTCAATAAAAAAATTTATATTCATCCAATTTATAGGATATGATTAAGATTAAAACAAACCCAATTTGACTCATATAATACTGTATTTCTTATTAAGGAATTTTTACAGCCTTTTAATTTCGATCTTATTTTAGATCCAATTTTTGGAATTTTTTTGGTTAATATATTTCAAAATAAATTCATTTTTAAAATAAAAAAAATGTTAGGGTAAATTTTTGATAATTTTCTGTATGGTTTCATTTTTTAATGAATAGTTAGCCAAATATTAAATTTTAGTTCAAAACAGATTTTTAATATAATTTTTTATAAGGTTAAATTATATTTAAAAGTTATTTAAAGGTATAATTTTATCCTAATATTATCAATTAAAAAAATTTATTCCATTATAGTATATTTCACATTGACATTTGGTATAAAAATATAGGAGACCTTCAGAAGTTTTTACTTTAAAATCACAAAGTGCCATCTTGTTAGTGGGATTAAATTTAAATTATTTTCCTCCAATTATGTGATTGTAATTTAGAGAAATTGATTCAATATTTTTAATCAGAATAATATATAAATCTTAATAATTTAAAATTTCTTTTTAATAAAATTTTGTATTGAATGCAATTAAAATTAATTAGAGTGATTAATGTAAAATTAAGCGTAGCAAGGTCATAAACCCTAAAAAAAATGGAAAAAATGTCTTAGAAATTTTTTAAAAAGCTTATTTATATCTATATTTAGTCTATAAACCTTTTATTCACTATTTTTATGGTTTTTTTGATATTCATTAGGTAATAATATGGGTACACATAAATTGTTTTCAAGAATTCATTTTGTATCCTTTCCCTCCCCAAAAAATGGCCACAAACTCTCCTACTTCCTCACTACTCTAAAACAACTTATGATCCGAAAATATATGGAAAATAAACTAAAAAATTTTCCTTAAGTCTTCATTTAATCCTTACTCTTGTCATAACTACATTCAAGGTATCTCATTGGTTCAAACAAAAAGGAGTTACATGATTAAGAATTAACACACCCCTTAATGTAACGACCTGAAATTTTGAATAAATCTTTGTTACTAAATTTTGTGTTTTATTTTATTTCATAATAAATAAAACTTTTTCATTTAATAAAATGAGTATAATTGAAATAAGACTATAGGGTTTGAAAATTATATAACGGTTAGTCAGTATAACCTTTGAAAACTAAATGTTGCAATTATTGTCTCTAAATAAAAGTGATCATGGTTAATTAATATAGAAAGAAGATTCGATGGCCTCATCCAGTAGTCTCGGGCCAATCGAAGCCCATCTAACGAAACTTGGGAAGGAGGTAGCACCATTGGGCTTTTCTCTGGACCAAACCCAAGACGAACTTCATCGTGTGAAGCTAGAATGGAATCGCCTTCGCGAGAAGTTCAAACTGATAGAAATTACTACTCCTGCAATGTTGGCTGAGCCGCCGCAAGACTCTCTCACCTTAGCACACCGTACTCTTAGGTCTTATTCTGGTGTTATAAGGGGTATGTAATGAGACCATGAAAGCCTTGTGTAATCCTTTGACTTAAATAAAAAAAAAATTATTTCTTCTTATGATGAAGTTTGTGAATTTTCACATGTCCTGATAAATATTGTATGCATATTTTTGAATAATTCTAGAAAAAGGATATTTGAAAATATTTATGTAAACCTTAAATAATTAATTATGTGTAATGATTTTCAAAAAATAGTCTTCTACAATTATGTTCAGTATGAAATTTAGAGTCTAATAAAATCAACTTAATTTTTGATGAATAGTAATTTATGAATAATGATTTTATGCTTAGGATTTGTAATGTGAAAAAGTAGATTAGTAATCTCACATAAGTAAAGTATTAATATATTCTAGGCACCATGATTAAATAATGTGATTCAATAAAATAGGTAAATAACTGTTTCATAAATTATTATTCAAATATTAGTTTTTTCAGGTGAATAGTGTTTTTTAATTAAAAGTTATATTAAAAATATTCATAAAATTATTTTTATAAAATGGATTTCATTTTTGAACATAGAGCATCGATATTATGTTAAGATAAATTTTGGGGATTTTTCTGAAAAAAATGAATTTTCGGTGAATAGTGTTTTTATTTAAAAATTAAATTAAAAAAATTTAGAAAATTATTTTTATAAAAAGGAGTTTATTTGTGAATTCAGATCATTGATATTATGTTAAGTTAAATTTTTGGGAGTTTTCTGAAAAAGTTGAATTTTCAGTGAGTAGTAAAAATACAGTTTTAGGGTTTCAATATGTTTAATGACATCATTACTGCATCATGAAGATTCCATGAGATATTTTAAGTAATGGTTGACTTTTGAATAGTAAGATTAGGTATTAGGTGTACCAAGTGGCCAAAACCATGAGGAAATACCACTTGTTTGGAAAATACCACCAATGAGGTGTCCCATGGCCATTAATGTCTTGTCCCTTCACTTTCCCTATAAATATCAACCCATTCTCTAATCCATTCTATTCCAAAATCCTCCTAAACAATGTTCTGGTCTCCTTACTTTCCAAGGAGTCTTCCAAATGTTCCATCAAGCATCCCAATGTCCCAAACATCAAGATTTTGAGGTTACTCTTCAAGGTAAGGGATCATACCTCTCTCCTTCTTTCCAAGTACTCTCTTTTATGTCATTTCTTTTATTCTCCATGTTATTATGTTGGGGATGTTATTTTATATTAATATTACTTTACTTTTCATGTTCATATTATGAGAGACATCTTCTTTCTCTCATCAATTAGTTTTAAGAATGTTTAAGTGGCATCGTTAGGCTGCCGAATTTTTAAGGGATTCTTTCACCCATCTCGTTTTCAATATCTATTTTCATGTCAAGCCTTTAAAGTTCCTTTTTATTATGTTGGGATGTGATCTATATATTTATAATACAGATATTTTATTTTCATAAAATTATAGACCCTATTTGATCCCGTCAATTCATTTTTTTGAAGTTTTATGTGACGCCATTAGGCTACCGAATTTTCAGAAGATAAATCTTTTTTTTTCTTCCTTCAATGTTTTTCATTTCATATGGCATGTATTTTAAATTTCATTACCATGTTCTTATATCCATTATAATATGTACGACTACTGTTTTATGGATCATTTATGAGTGGGTGAACCATTTCCCCTCTCTTTTCAATGTTTTCTAAAACCCTGCTACATAGCGGTTATACTGCCGAATTTTCGTCTCAAAATCGCTCTCTCTTTCTCTCAAATTATTTTATTTTATTAAGTGAATACTCAAACCTCATTCTTCTATAGAGGTATTCCCGTATATATCAAAATTTCCTATTTTAATTCTCTTATTTACATACACGAAACCTGATTTCCTTTTCCGTGGGATTAAAATGACATAAAAATCATGTCTTTAAAGCAGTTTTTAAAACGTTATGATTATGATATGAAACCCATTTCTTTTATGCTATATGGGTTATTTATGAAATTTTTGATGATTATATATTTTTATCACATGATAATAAATAAAATTTAAGGGTGCACCCTGATAGCGCTCCAATTCATTGGGTAATGATGTAACCACTAGAGACTACAATTATCATGATTTCTTGGTGAATAACCTTGGTAATTTTCAAATAACACCTTGAGGATGGAACTTGATGATATGTTCATGATTTTCTATGTTAAATGTTGTAGCCACATCTTCAAGTTATGACACACATTATTTTTATTATGATATGCCTCATGAACTCTTTCTCATGCCTTAATATTATTTTTCATGACTTTTGATGTAGCTCACGTTCTCATGTGAAATGTTTCCCTTGATTCCCTTACTGGGCCTTCTGCTCACCCTTTTCATTGATTTATGCTCCCAGGTTATGAGATACTTTAATGAACATAGGATGAATAAATTAAGAAGCCTTTCATGTGTTCAAGAAGAATGTTTTTTGTTGTTTTTGTCATGTATTAGGTTCCTGGTTTCCAAGACACTAAACCTTAAAGATCCTCGGTTTTCTATAATGTAATAAAAGTTTATGTGATAAAAGGCTGCATTCTATAGTTGGTATCAAAGGATGGTTTAGTTATTTTTGGAAATTAGGATATGAAAAAATTAGGAATAACCCTAGAGAAAAGTTTAAATATATGAAATCTTTCTTGTATTTTGGTGAGTATTGAGTAAGGGGTTTCCAAGAAAATACATCCCTGTCAGGATACGAGTAGGTAGAGGTGGATCTGGCACAAATGTACATAGGGGTAAAACTTGAAAACCCCGCTTTTAGCTAGACTCGAATGGGAACTGGTACACGATAACGTGACTTGCTGCACTCTTGGTTATGACACTCCCAGGGGATATTCTTTGGTGAATTCATAAGCTTTGTATGAACCATTATTAAAGGAACAAAGATAAAATAAAATAAATATTCAAATAAGAATATATGATCATGGATAACATAGATTAGATCCTAGGAGATCACAAGTTGGGGTATACTTTCCTTCTACAAGTTTATCCTTCTATGCTTAATGTTTTCTTTTTAATGATTATTGGCTAAGTATTTAAGCCCCTAATTATACTTTTTTTCTTAGTTAATGGCGGGAAATGGAAGAACATGTCCCAACAACCAATGTGATAGGAAATGTGACAATTTCCCTAATAATATGACAGATATGACGAGAGATTAAGTTGAAAATATAGAGATTATTCCAAACGAGCTATCAAAAATCAAAATTAATAATTGGTACCTAGTTGAATGCCCAAATGCATCAAGGAAGAAGAAGACAAAGTCTTAAGGATGTTCATCTGATAAATGAGATAGGGGAAAGAAGACCGAATTTCTTATTTGCAAAAAGTGTGGGAAGAGGCACCAAGGAGAATGTCACAAAGGGATCGGGAGATGTTTTAAGTGTTGGAAGATAGGGCATAAAGTATCCAAGTGCTTTAAAAAAGTGAATAATGTGATGAATGGAGATAAGGTTCAATCTAATGTTTTGTATACTATTCAATGTGGTAAATGTGGAGAAGTTTGACATTATCCAATGAAATTCTCTCTTGGAAGGGATGAGAAGCCTGATGAGCATCAAAAATCTTCAAGGAAAAGGGAACAATGCAAGTCCTATGCTGAGATGGATCATGATGACTAATGTACATGTAACATATTTATAATAATTGTCTATATCATGTTGTATTTTAGTTCGTGGCCTATGAGAACATCATTAACATTTTCTATGAACTTTGAGTAACTACTTAAGATGGTTTTATATCATTAACAGAAACATCTATTGTTATGTACCACCTATTGACGTTTTGAAGTTGTTCTTCTTGAGAAAAAAAGATGATTAGGGGATTAAAAGATGATTATTATTTTGGAAGACGTTCACTATTTTGGGAACCCTATATGATGAAGGTAAAATGATTAATACAATATTTTATTTGAGGAGTCAAGGTTGACTTATATTTTGACAAATAAATGAATTTAAGGCGGACTTATGGTAATTTAGGTTACTTATGGAAATGATTAACCTATATTGGGGAAAATATTATCAGGTTAGTTACTTTTGTTATAAGATGATAACAGTGGTTGATGTTATTTGGAGATGAACAATAATGTTTATCTTGGAATACTATGTTATCAAATTCTTTTTGTATTTGGGTTTCAATCGTAGATTGGTTTATTATGATGAATTATAAGGATAGTTATTTATGGAATGGTCTATGATGAGCTTTGGGTAGTGCTGTGGAATTTTGAATATTTAAGAGTAGTTTTCCTTCCTATGGGGTTCTTTCTTTTTGAAGAGTTGTTTTATCTTACCATTTCTGTTTTTGGGATAATGTTTAATGATAGAAGAAATAGATAGTTAATATTTTGTGGATTATGTGATTCTCTAGAAGATGATTATTGTGCTTTTGATGAGACCAATTGTTTTTGAATGCTCATCGTTTGGATAAAAGATTAGTTTTGGTAGAAACTTATTAAAGGATGAAACAATACTTGAAGGTAAGTATATTTCCTTATGTTCTTATTCTATGTAGTAAACGAATTCCTCAAAAATAAGAAATGTAACGTAAAATAAAAACATTTTTTGTTTTCGTTTCCTACTGGTTAATCAAAGACCATTTACACACATCATAAGTTTGTTATTTTCGTGTGGTTAACTATCTCTTAATCATGATTTCTGTCACTCTCCCTCAGAACTTGACCCTTTCATTTTTTCTTCCATATCCATGTTTTCCTACATCGAATCCTTGTATGGGTTAACGCGGGTGACCTTTTTACTTCCTTTTCTTTCTTTTAAAGTAATAGTGTTGCTGAATCTATTTCTGATGTGGGACTTTCAATGAAATTTCAAAACATGATTTTTAAAAAATTGCGAGGATGCAATTTGTTAAGGGGGGAAGATTGTAACGACCCAAAATATTGAATAAATCTTGTTTCCTAAATATTGTGTGTTATTTTTTTCATACTCAACAAAACCTTTTCATTTAATAAAATGAGTATTATTAAAATAAGACTGTTGGTTTTTGACTATTATATGATCGTTAGTCAATATGACCTTTGGAAACTAAATGGTGCGATTATTGTCTCTAAATACATGTGATCATGGTTAATTAATGTAGAAATAAGAATTGATGGCCTCATCCAGTATTCTCGGGCCAATTGAAGCCCATCTAACAGAACTTGGGAAGGATGTAGAACCACTGGGATTTACTCTTGACCAAACCCAAGCTGAAATTCATCGTGTGAAGCTAAAATGGAATTTCCTTCATGAGAAGTTCAAACTGATAGAAATTATTACTCGTGAAATATTGGCTGAGCCGCCCCAAGATTCTCTCACATTAGTACACCTTAATCTTAGGTCCTATGCTGGTGTTATATGGGGCTATGTAACAAGATTTTAACAGCCTTGTTCAATCCTTTGACTTAAATAAAAATTGTGACTTCTTCTTATGATGAAGTTTGTGAATTTTCAAATTTCCGGATAAATATAGTATGCATATTTTTGATGAATTCTTGAAAAAGGATATTTGAAAATATTTATGTAAACCTTAAATAATTAATTATGTGTAATTATTTTTTAAAAAATAGTCTTCTACAATTATGTCACTAGTGGAAAAATTGTTTTTAACGTCGGTAGTTTAACGTCGGTTTTAAGAGACCGACGTTAAAAAGTCCTTTTTGTCATCAGTTTTACAAAACACCGATGCTAAAGATCAAAATAAAAGTTTTAGATAATTTCTCTAGCATCAATTTTAAAGGTCTTGGAGCAAAAACGGACTTACAGATCAAAAGTTATGGGCGTTCGAATTTTGCGATTATATGACTTGATTTTTGGCGTCGGTTTTTTTAATAACCGATGTTAGAAGGCCCCTTTGGTGTCAGTTTACAAACAACCGACGCAAAAGATCACAATGAAAGTTTTAGATAATTTCCAAAGAATCAATTTGACACTCTATGGCACAAAAACGGACTTACGAATCAAAAGTTATGGGTGTTGGAATTTGAAAAATATATGACTTTATTTTTGGCGTCAGTTTTTTTAATAACCGATGTTAAAAGGCCCTTCTTGGCATCAGTTTTACAAACAACCAATGCCAAAAATCACAATTAATGTTTTAGATAATTTCCCAAGATTCAATTTTACATGTCGTGGGGCAAAAATGGACTTACGTATTAAAAGTTATGGGCATCGAATGTTAGAAATTATATGACTTGATTTTTGGCGTCGGTTTTTTAATAACCGACGTTAAAAAGCACTTTTTGGTGTCGGTTTTACAAAAAACCGATGCCAATGATCAAAATAAAAGTATTATATAATTTCCCTAAATTCAATTTTATAGGTCTTAGAGCAAAAATGGACTTACAGATCAAAATTTATGGGTGTCGAAAGTTTGAGATTATATGACTTGATTTTTGGCGTCGTTTTTTTAATATCCAACGTTAAAAAGCCCTTTTTGGTATCCGTTTTACAAAAAACCCATGCCATAGATCAGAATAAAAGTTTTAGATAATTTACCAAGCTTCAATATGACAGGTCTTGGAGAAAAAACGGACTTACGGATCAAATGTTCTGGGCATCTAAAGTTGGAAATTATAAGACTTGATTTTTGGCGTCGGTTTTTTTCAATAACCGACGTAAAAAGGCCCTTTTTGGCATCGGTTTTACAAAAAACCGATGTTAAAAGTTACTTTTTTGCATCGTTTTTTCAAAAACTGATGTTAATACCCCAACATGAGAATAATTTTATCATCGTTTATATATTTAACAGATGTTAAAAGTAAAATTTCAAATACACGACTTCGATATTTCAATTTTTTCCAAACGCGTGTTCCTATTTTCAAAATCCCGCTTAAATTTTATTGAATCGCCGCTGTAGAAATTTTCATTTACACTATATAAAACCTCATCTTCTTTCTTTAAACATTTTTGAAATCTATGATACAATACATATTTCAAATATTCTTCAATCGACGATTTGTACATGGTATTTATTTTGATCATTTAATTTCATTATTATTGTTTTCCTTATAACTAAAAATCTTATTATTCTTATAATGATGATGAAGGATTCTTCTAATCGAGATACCAAAATAAAACTTCTGCATAAGATTAATTAGTTTTTGGGAATTTTTTTACCACTCACTATTTTCATTACCTTGTGAGTTCTCCCTTAAAATGAAGTGAAATAATTATAAACAACATATCGATTTAAATGGCCCAAATAAAAGAATTAAAGTTAGTTTCAATCATTAATTATATTTTTTTGTTCATTTTTCATATTCATTTTGGTGCTTTTTTTCATGTATTCTTTGAAGAATGTTGTATCGATTGACCCATAATGAGGTACAACTTACGGCGACCATAACTCTTGGTCCGTAAGTCCATTTTAGCTCCATAACCAGTCAAATCGAAGCACGTGAAACGATCTATATTCCAATATTCAGAGTTTCGAGGTTTTGACATTGGTTTTTTTGAAAACCTTCGTGGAAAATATTTTTTTATAAAATGTATTTCTCGCGTCGGTTTTTATCAAAAACCGACGTTAAAACTCTTGTAGAAGCCAGATTTATATGTCGGTTTTCTGAAAAACTGACGCCAATGACCCCTAAGGTCATGAATTTTAGAGTTGGTTTAGAAAAATGATGCCAAATACCACAAGGGCCTGATTTTTGGCATCGGTGTATATAAAAAACGACGCCAAAGATCCCCAAGGCCCTGAAATTTGGCGTCAGTTTTTATATAAAACGACACCAAAGACCCGCGTGGTGAATATTTTTGACGTCAGTTTATAAAAACCGACGTTGAAACATATATTTATTACATCACATTTATTGACATCGGTTTTTAACCGACGTCGAAATACATTTTTCCACTAGTGTGTTCAGTACGAAATTTAGAGTCTAATAAGATCAACTTAATTTTTGATGAATAGTAATTTAAGAATAGAGATTTTATTCTTAGGATTATTAATATGACCAAATGGATTAGTAATCTCACTCAAAAAAAGTTTTAATATAATATAGGCACCTTGATTAAGTAATGTGATTCAATAAAATATGTAAGTAACGGTTTCAGAAATTATTAGTCAAGTATTAGTTTTTTCAGGTGAATAGTGTTTTTAATTAAAAATTAAATTAAAAAAATCGTGAAAATTATTTTAATAAAATGGATTTCATTTTTGAACTCAGAGCATCGATATTATGTTAAGATAATTTTTGGGGATTTTTCTGAAAAAAAAGAATTTTTGGTGAATAGTGTTTTTATTTAAAAATTAAATTAAAAATATTTAGAAAATTATTTTTATAAAATTGAGTGTATAAATGAATTAAGATCATTGATATTATGTTAGGTTAAATTTTTGGGAGTTTTCTGAAATAGTTGAATTTTTAGTGAATAGTAAAAATACAGTTTTAGGGTTTCAAAATGTTTATTGACATCATGACTGCATCCTAATGATTCCATGAGATACATTAAGGGATGGTCGCCTTGTGAATAATAAAATAAGGTATGAGGTGTTCCATTTGTCCAAACCATGAGGAAATACCACTTGTTTTTTCAATACCACCAATGAGTTGTCCCTTGGCCATTAATGCCTTGTCCCCTCACTTTCCCTATAAATAGCAAGCCATTATTTCATCCTTTCTATTAAAAAATCATCCTCAATGAAGTTATGGTCTCCTTAACTCCCAAGGACTCCTTCTAAGGTGCCCTCAAGCCTCCCAAGTTCCCAAACCTCGATATTTCAAAGATACTCTTCTAGGTAAGAGATCATACCTCTCTCTTTCTTTCCAAGTACCCTCTTTTTTGCCATTTCTTTTATGCTCCTTGTTATTATGTTGGCGATGTTCTTTTATATTCATCCTACTTTCCTTTTAATGTTCATATTATGAGAGACCCCCTCTTTCTCTCACCAATTTGTTTTAAGAATTTTTAAGTGGCGTCGTTAGGCTGCCGAATTTTTAAGTGATTCATTCACCCTTCTTGTTTTCAAAATCTATTTTCATGTCAAGTATTTCAAGTTTATTTTTATTATGTTGATGTATGATATATATATATATATAATACTGATATTTTATGTTCATATAATGATAGACCCTAGTTGATCTCATCAATTCATTTAGTTGATGTTTTAAGTGACGCCATTAGGCTGCCGAATTTTCATAAGAGAAATCTTATTTTTGTCTTCCTTCAATGTTTTTAATTTCATATGGTATTTCTTTAAAATTTCATTAAAATTTTCTTATAACCATTATATTATTCACCTCTACTATTTTATTCATCATTTATGAGTGGGTGTCCCATGTCCCCTCTCTTTTATATTTTTTATAAAACCCTGCAACATAGTCGTTATGCTGCCGAATTTTCGTCTCAAAATGTCTCTCTCTTTTTCTCAAATTCATTGATTTTATTAGGTGAATACTCAAATATCTTTCTTCTACAGATGTATTCACATATATATCAAAATGTTCTATTTTAATTCTGGGATTTACATACAAAAAACCTGATTTCCATTTCCGTGGGTTTAAAATGGCATAAAGATCATGTCTTAAAAGCAGTTTTTAAAACGTCATGATTATGAAATGAAATCCATTTCTTTTAGGATATATGGGTTATTTATGAAATTTTTGATGATTATATATGTGGCTCACATGATAATAAAAACAAATTTAAGGGTGTGCCCTGATTTCCATTTCCGTGGGTTTAACTCTCCTACTTCCTCACTACTCTAAAACAACTTATGATCAGAAAATATATGGACAATAAACTTAAAAATTCACCTTAAATATTCATTTAATCCTTTCTATTGTCATAAAAAAATTCAAGGTATCTCAATGGTTCAAACCAAAAATAGTTACATGATTAAGAATTAACACACCCCTTAATGTAACGACCCGAAATATTGAATAAATATTATTTCCTAAATTTTGTGTGTTATTTTATTTCATACTCAATAAACCTTTTTCATTTAATAAAATGGGTATAATTAAAATGAGACTGTTGGGTTTTGACTATTATATGACAGTTAGTCAGTATGACCATTGGAAACTAAATGTTGTGATTATTGTCTCTAAATACAAGTGATCTTGGTTAATTAATATAGAAAGAAGACTTGATGGCCTCATCCAGTAGTCTCGGGCCAATCAAAGCCCATCTAACGGAACATGGGATGGAGGTACCACCACTGGGCTTTGTTATGGACCAAACCCAAGACGAACTTCATCGTGTGAATCTAGAATGGAATCGCCTTCACGAGAAGTTCAAACTGATAGAAATTACTACTCCTGCAATGTTGGCTGAGCCACCCCAAGACTCTCTCACCCTAGCACAACTTAATCTTAGGTCTTATGCTGGTGTTATAAGAGGCTATGTAATGAGACCGTGACTGCCTTGTGAAATCCTTTGACTTAAATATAAATTGTGATTTCTTCTTATGATGAAGTTTGTGAATTATAAAATGTCCTGATAAATATTGTATGCATATTTTTGATGAATTCTAGAAAAAGGATATTTGAAAATATTTATGTAAACCTTAAATAATTAATTATGTGTAATGATTTTCAAAAAATGGTCTTCTATAATTATGTTCAGTACGTAATTTAGAGTATAATAAGTTCAAATTAGTTTTTGATGAATAGTAATTTATGAATAATGATTTTTTGCATAGAATTAGTAATATGACAAAATGAATTAGTAATCTCACTTAAATAAAGTATTAATATATTATAGGCACCTTTATTAAGTAATGTGATTCAATAAAATAGGTAAATAACTGTTTCATTAATTATTATTCAAGTATTTTTTTTTTCGGTGAATATTGATTTTTAATTAAAAGTAAATTAAAAATATTTAGAAAATTACTTTTATAAAATGGATTTCATTTTTGAACTCATAGCATCAATATTATGTTAAGATAAAATTTGGGGAATTTTCTGAAAAAAAATGAATTTTCGGTGAATAGTGCTATTATTTAAAAATTAAATTTAAAATATTTAGAAAATTAATTTTATAAAATGGAGTTTATTTTTGAATTCAGATCATTGATATTATGTCAAGTTAAATTTTTGGGAGTTTTCTGAAAAAGTTAAATTTTCAGTGAATAGTAAAAATACAATTTTAGGGTTTTGGTATGTTTAATGACATCATTACTGCATCATAGTGATTCCATGAGATATTTTAATGGATGGTCGAATTGGGAATAGTAAGATAAGGTATTAGGTGTCCCAAGTGGCCAAAACCATGAGGCAATACCACTTTCTTTGCAAATACCACCAATGAGGTGTCCCTTGGCCATTAATGCCTTGTTCTCTCACTTTCCCTATAAATACCAACCCATTCCCTCATCCGTTCTATTCCAAAATACTCCTCAACAAAGTTATGGTCTCCTTAAATCCCAAGGAGTCCTCTGAAGTTGCCTTCAAGCATCCCAATTTCCCAAACTTCATGATTTCGATGTTACTCTTCAAGGTAAGGGATCTTACCTCTCTCTTTCTTTCCATGTACTCTCTTTTATGTCATTTATTTTATTCTCCATGTTATTATGTTGGGGATGTTATTTTATATTCATCCTAATGTCCTTTTCTTGTTCATATTATGAGAGACCCCCTCTTTCTCTCATCAATTCGTTTTAATAATGTTTAAGTGGCATCGTTATGCTGCCAAATTTTTAAGGGATTCTTTCACCCATATCGTTTTCAAAATCAATTTTTAGGTCAAGTCTTTAAAGATCATTTTTATTATTTTGGGGGGTGTTATCTCTATATTTATAATACTGATATTTTATGTTCATAAGATGAGAGACCCTATTTGATCCCGTCAATTCATTTTTTTGATGTTTTAAGTGACGTCGTTAGGCTGCCGAATTTTCATAAGATAAATCTTTTTTTTGTCTTCCTTCAATGTTTTTAATTTGATATGGTATGTCTTTTAAATTTCATTACCATGTTCTTATATCAATTATATTCTGTAACTCTACTTTTTTATGGATCATTTATGAGTGGGTGACCCATTTCCCCCCTCTTTTCAATGTTTTCTAAAACCCTGCTACATTGCGGTTATGCTGCCGAATTTTCGTCTCAAATGTCTCTCTCTTTTTCTCAAATTATATTATTTTATTAAGTCAATACTAAAATATCATTCTTCTACAGAGGTATTCACATATATATCAAAATTTTCTATTTTGATTCTGGTATTTACATACACGAAACCTGATTTCATTTTCCGTGGGTTTAAAATTATATAAAAATAATGTCTTTAAAGTAGTTTTTAAAACGTTATGATTATGAAATGAAACCCATTTATTTTATACTATATGGGTTATTTATGAAATTTTTGATGATGATATATTTGGATCACATGATAATAAGGAAAATTTAAGGGTGTTCCCTGATAGCGCTCCAATTCAGAGGATAATGATGTAACCACTAGAGATTATAATTTTCACGATATCTTGGTGAATAACCTTGCTAATTTTCAAATAACACCTTGGGGATGGACCTTGGTGATATGTTAATGATATTCTATGTTAAATGTTTTAGACACATCTTCAAGTTATGAAACACATTAATTTTATAATGATATTCCTCATGAACTCTTTCTCATGCCTTAAAGTTATTTTTCATGACTTTTGATGTATCTCAAGTTCTCATGTATAATGTTTCCCTTATTTCCCTTACTAGGCCTTCGGCTCACCCTTTCCTTTGATGTATGCTCCCAGTTTATGAGATGCTATAATGAACTTAGGATTAACAAATGAATAATCCTTTCATGTGTTTAATAAGAATTTTTGTTGTTGTTGTTGTCATGTATTAAGTTCCTGGTTTCCAAGACACTAAAACTTAAAGATCCCCGGTATTGTATAATGTAATGAAAGTTTATGTGATAAAAAGGATGAATGCTATACTTAAGCTCAGTTATTTTATTTCTATTATCTACTAACTAAATTATTCTAATTTAATTATATTATAAAAATATATTATTCAAAATATACGTGAATGTTTTAATTCTCTGTTAATGCTACACTTACACACACATCCATCTAATCGGTAATAGAAACATTGCATATGTGTTTGACAATCTACCACCTCACAGAATAATAATTATTCATTTTATCATTTACCACCTCTCACGGTGGACATTGTGATGAGCAAACTATTTATATATGATATATATGGTATTTATAATGTATTTATGAATATATAATTTTTATTTAGAACATAACATTATTCTTTCGATCTTGTATAAATATGATAATTTTGTTTAAGTGTGGACTATTTCCCCCTCATAGGGATGTGACTCAAACACACACTACATGTAATTTATTAATTATATTTTCAGTTAAAATATATTATATATATATATTACATAATAATTCTAATTTATTGATATTATATACAGATATATATACATATATTTCATTTACTTACATTCATTCAATACTTCAATAAAACAGCAGAAATGTTCATGTGTATGTATGAACTACCATCCCCATGAACGATGTATTCCATTTCATACAACTATATAATATAGATTCATATAATAAAAATATATATAATATAAAATATTTTTATATCAGGTTTTAAAATTTTTAAATAATGAAATATGTATAAGGACTAAATATTTAAGAAATTAAGACACACACGAAAAACTAAGTGAATATTTTCCAAAGCATTATCTTAACATGAAATTGTTAACTAGCTGATAATAAAAAGTCATAATAAAACCATATATGTTATTTTAAATAACAATAATATTCATTAATATATGTATTATAAAATTAAATTTATTATACAAGAGGTTTGAATGAATGTGACAACAGTCAATACAAAATGTAATGGAATTTCAACTCACTACTTTTTTTCTTTGAGATACACGCCTTATTCACCGCTCAATTATTATTTTTGGTGAATTTAATAACCATAAATATATTATATTCCTCTTATTATTATATATATGGTTGTTTAAATAAAAAATATTATGATCATTTTATCAAGGGGTTTATGTTTTAGACATTACGAAACATGTAAATAAATTTTGTCTCAATTTTCATTCTTTGAGGCCCATGGCATATTATACCTCTATATTTTTATACAAGGTGTATAAAATTCCTTTTACATGTTATCACATGAATACATTTTATTTAATGATATTTTAAAGCACCGTGTAATTTTATTTTCATACATGGGGATTATGCTTCAATGTTACCATGTGGTAATAGTTTATTGAAACAATCTCACTGTTCATCAAGATTTTTTCTGATAAAAATTTATTTATTTAAATATTATGATCCCTAATTCAATTAAACTCATCAATTTTCTTCTAATATGGTCAATATTTATTTATTCATGTGTTTTTATCATTTCACCAGTATTTGGTACATAAGATAGTTAATAAATTGTGTTTAAGAACATTCAAATTTGCCTCCCTCTTCGGACGGAAAACTCTGTTCCTTCTTAATCATGTTTTCTAAAATGTTTTAAAAACTGGATTATGAATAAATGGTTTCCAAAACGTTTTGAATATTTCATTAAGGTTTTTAATATTATTTTCTATATAAAATGGTTCCCCAAATGTTTTATGTTTCAAATATAAATTTTCAATGAAAGAAGGATATTTCCTATAAAAATCTGTCAAAATTATTTTCCATCTATAATGAAATAAATTATTATTACTCATTAGTTGTAGGAAATAATCCAAAGGTTCTATTAAAAAAAATTAATGAATGGTTTATGTTTTTATGGAATGATACACATGACACCCATGAATCTACAAAAGTCATATTCATTTGACACCCACTTATTTTCATTGGTTATGAATTAATAATGTGTTCACTAAACCAATCAATGTTTCATAGTTTATGATATGATGAAATTTTATTGTTACCCATTCCATTTCATGTGTTATTGTTTGATATTAATAAAACCCATCTATTTTAATGTTTCATGGTATTATGGGTTTTGTGTTATCATCTGGATCATGTGTCTATGATTTTATAATGTGATAGGTTGGAGATATATCTCCCAACAATGTATTGGGTAATGATAAGATTTATATGAGCTCAAAGTGTACATGGGTTTTATGCTAAGCCTGAAAAAATGGGGTACATGGGTAGTATCCCAAACATAAAAGTATGATGGTACACATGTTGTATTATAATCCCACAAAAAGAATTTACATGGTATATAGTCCAAACCAAAAAGTAAGATGGTACACGAGTTTTAGCCCAAGCTAAAAACATGTAGTTACATATATTGTATCCCAAAAATAAAAGTAATACAGTACCTAGGCTGTAGGGCTAACCCAAAATGAATAAGGTACATGGGTAATTGTGGAATCCTAATATATTATAAAGGCCTTATTAGGTATCCTTGATATTTGAATTTTTTATTGATATATGTATTCTATAAATTCTATTCCATATTGCTTGGTGATGATTTCATGGATTATAAACTTTATTTCCTCTTGATTAAGGTCTTATGAAAAACCAAACATTATTCCATGAAACCTATTTATGTTCTTTGATATGAAATAAATTATATTTTAATATTTTTATCACATTCTCATAACCCTATGAAAATTCTTATTCTTATATGTCTCCCTTTATTACACATACTAATAATTTTAACTCACCCCATTTTATTTTTCCATCCCTATATTTAGATGATGTGTATTATTTATGATGTTTACAAGAATGGTGATAGTCATGAATGGCCTATTGGGAGATAATTTAGCTCATCATGTATTATAGTTTATGTTTCTATGTTTCTAAATTCAATAAAATAATACATTCATTGGGCGTCGATTTGTGTAATGTTATAATTATTTTGAAAAATTTATGTAATGTATATGTATTTCAATACTGGTTTCTCATGTTTCTATTATTTTAAATTTTATTAAACTTAAAATGTTACATAAAAATGATTTTTTATTTTGTAATCTCACTCCAGAACAATATTATAGAGAGAAATTCATATTGAACAACATATATATTATAAATTTTTTATCCCACTATCATTATACTTAAGATAAAGTGTATCATTTTTATATTGGTGGTTGAGTATAATAATAAACATACCTATTAAAAGTAAAATATTATTATTAAAATAACCATATTTAATTATTATTCAATTATTATAGAAAAATAAAAAAAATGATTATATAATTATGTTGAATAATTTATTATTTGGATGAGTGAGGAAAATAAATTTATTGAACTATATGAACAATAATATGATACTAACTTTGAATAATTTTATTACCTTAACGAACATAATTTTAATAAAGAATTTAATAATAATCTTTTTGACTATATGTAAGAAAAAAATAAGAAATTATATTTAATAAATTTAGAAAAATGTTTAATTTAAAAATTTACACAACATGTTGTATGAAAACGGTTGATGATGGGTCATTTTATATTTAATAATGAATGATATTTTTCCAATACTAATTCCTTAATCGCTATGAAATGTCATTTGTGTGATAAGAATCCTATGAAAAGATTAATGGAATGAAAGATATGATACTAATATGGTTTCTTTATTTTTTCTCCATGATTACTTATTTGATATACATTTTTTTAATTTGAAACTCTAAATATGATAAATTTTACTTTTCAAGAAAATAATCTATACATAAAAAATAATTTATTTTTCATAATAATCATTATTTCATATATAACTAGTGAGTAAATTCATAAATTTTTTCAATACGAAACTTTTCTGTTTGTATAAAAATTAATTTAAAAAATAGAAATATATGATTTATAATGTATCATTTAATTATTTATATATCTCTGCTGTTAACATATTCTGAAAATATAATGTTCAAATTTTTTATTTTTATACCTCATAACATAATATACCTTACAACTATAAATCAATCACCATAGCCTAATAAATTCATATACATATTAGAATATATATTTTGACAATCATTTATTTTTCACTTTTTAAAATTCCTAGTATATTTCATATTTTTATTAATTGTTTCTATATTTATACAAGATGGTATATTATGTAATTTTTTTCAACATTTCTTTAGTAATTAAAACACTAAACATTAGTCTATAGAAAACTAGGGTAAAAAATATTTGAAAAAACAAGGTTTCAATAAAAAGAACACAATATTTAAAGAGTATTCCTTTAAAATTAATATACCAATATCCAATAAAAAGCACCACTACTCATCCAAATTACTAGTTGATGACCTAGTTTTGGTGATACATAATGTTGGAAAAATGTCCCCCTTATCCATTAAAAGTGATTTTTTTATTTTCAATAATTCTTATTTCATCTAAGATCTTTTAGACACTACAATTGTTTTCCCAAATTGGTTATGCAGTATAATTAACGTTAATGAGAAAAGAGTCTGGACCATTTTATCATGAACAATACGTGGGTAAATAATATAGTAACTTAAGGGAATATCATTCGATTGGAAATCCTAATTATCAAGGCATTTTTTGAGTATATTTCCACTAAATATTGATCACACATCCATAGATACCATTTAATTACTAATTCCAAATAGGATATTATTGTGGAATTTAAAATTTGAGGATAAACATGGAAAATCACATTATTTTGATTTACTAATGAAGTAGATATTTTATGGAAATTAGTGGGGAATAAATCCCCCTTTATGGAAGAATATATAATAGGTTTAGGGAGTTAAACAAAATGATCATTCCATAGACATGTTTTCAAAAAAAAAACAATCACAAGAAAACCAAAGTGTAGTCAATGATCAATGACGGTCACTATCGAATATATTCCACGTCCTCTATCATGTCTTTGTTCAATTGAAATAGTCCCCAAAAATAAGTCTCCCAATAGAACCTATTGAAAATATTTGTTTTTGTTAGGTAAGATTATATGTATTTCTAGAAATAAATTTAAGATAATGGGAACAAGAAGAGTTAATAGATGATTAGGGGACAAAAATTATCCTCTTTATCCATTGATGATAATATATTATATGATAATATAGGTAGATATTATAATTCTCAATAATCTCACACCTCTGGATCTAGTTCTTCAAATAAATAACATTACACATATTTATTGATACCAACTAAGGCCACCGTGGTATAATGTCCATATATTTTTAATTATTTTTCATGAATATTCCATGCTGCTCAATAATAAATATAAAACTAGAGAACCTAGTGAAATTTTTTCCATTTGAGAATAGATATCTGATCTCTTTATTGCATAAAGTGTCTTCAACATTGCCCACAAACATCCTTCTAAGATGATAACACTTTTTAGAAAGTGTATATAATATTCTTCATTATATACTATGGAATGGAATTATAGCAATGTGGTGATATCAAATTCCTAATATGGGAATATTTAAGAGATATCATTAAAATATATTCATTGATCAGAAGTTCAGAATATGGGTATGATTACAAGAAATATTCATAAGAAAATAGTACCCAAGAAAACTGAGATCATAAAAAAACAATTGCATAATTATTTCGAGATAATGTAAGTCATGATTCAAAATATTTTGGTAACAAGAGTAAATAATAATGGCCCCATAATATAAAATAGGCATGTTGTATAACCTTGAATTTAAAATTGTTATAAAATTAAATATTCTAAACATTATTGGTATAGAAAACCATAATATGGTCTAAGAATAATTTTTCTACTAAACAATACTATCGATTCATAGAATTTAAAACATATTAATAATTTTGATGAAAGAGGTCAGAGATTAACAATAATCAAAATGAATAAGGTTTTGAAGATAACAACCATGTTCACCAAAAGTGTTTTTAACAAATTATATCATCAGAAAAAAGTCCTAATCTAATTCACTATGGGTATATATTAGATGAAACTATCAAAAAATTATCGACATTATATATTTGTTCCATTAAAACATAAAATTATTCACAATCCTATAATATCTTAATTATAATATAGAAAAAAATATGTTACATAGAAACATCAATAAGATATTATTATATAGAATCCTAACAAAGACATTGGATATTATTACTAGATAATATCCCAAGTGAATCATATGAAAATTTGAATTGTGTTCCCAATGTGAAATAACCCTTTCATAATATAATTCAATATTTTCTTTAAAAAAATTATAAACATATTTCGGGATTGATAAAATTTCATTAAAAAATTAACTAATAATATAACCCGATTACATATTAAAATAAAAATTAATGAAAAAATAATTGAGGAATTATTTATAATATAATATATGACTACATATGTAATGACTCGAAATTTTGAATAATATTTTTTTCCTAAATTTGTGTGTTATTTTATTTTATACTCAACAAAACAATATCCTTTAATTAATGAAGTGAGTATAATTAAAATGAGACTGTTGGGTTTCCACTACTATATGACAATTGGTCAATATGAACATTAGAAATAATGAACTCAATTTAATGATTGTTGTTTGTAAATACAAATGATCATGGTTAAATAATACAAAAAGAAGAGTTGGTGGCCTCATCTAGTAGACTTAGGTTGTACGAAGACCATTTGTTGGAGCTAGGGAATGTGGTGTCGTAACTAGGCTTTTCTTTGGACCATGTCCAAGTCGACCTCTAAAACATTAAGCATTAATGAAATCACTTATAGGACAAGTTCAAGCTGATAGAAATCACCACTCAGGAAATTTTATTCAAACCGGCCCCAGATTCAATCACCATTGAACACCTTACTCTTAGGTCCAATGAAAGTTATATAAGTGGCTATGTATTGAGGACTTATTTAATTTTTGAAATCCATTTTTATAAATAAAATTTTTATTACTTATTATGGTAAAATTTGGGAATTTAAAGTGTTAAAATATATATAGGATAAAATTATATATGTTCCATATTATTGGTGAAATTTGAAAAAAATTGTATTTTAATATATTTTTGGATACATTAAATAATCAATTATGTGAAATGATTTTCAAAAAATGGTCTTCTACAAATGTTATTAGTAAGAAATATAGAGTCTAATATGATCAAGTTATTTTTTGGTGAATAGTAATTTAAGAAATGTATTAATACCCTTATAAATAGTAATGTGACTAATATAGTAGTAACATGATTTAAGAATGTAAAAGTATTATTTAGGAATCATGAATGGTAATGTGATATAATAGCATAAGTAAATAACTATTTTAGAAATTGTTAGTTAGGTATCAGTATTTTTTTAGGTAAATAGTCTTTTTAAATAAAAATTAAATATATCATAATTAGAAAATTGTTTTCATAAAATTCAGTTTATTTTTTAATTCAGAGCATCAATATTAGGTTACAGTGAATTAATGATATTTTTTAAAAATGATTTATTTTTCAATTAATAGTAAAAATACATTTTTATGATTTGGTGTGTTTAAGGAAATAACTAATGATTTAGTCATTATTTAATAATAATGGTCAAATTTTTTGTAGTAATATGTGTTATGAGATGTCCAAAGTGGCTAATACCATGGGAAAATACCATGGGAAAATCCATGGTTTTACAAATACCAATGCTGTGGTGTCCCTTGAAAATTAATACAATATTCCCTCAATTTTTCTGTAAATACCAACCCATTCAATAATTACATTCCTTCTAAATTATTATTGAATGATGTTATGGTCATTTCACCTCTCAAGGAGTGCACACAAGGGGCCCTCAATCACCAAAGGTCCCAACCTTAGATTTTTTGATGTATCTCTTGAAGGTAAGAGAACCTTTCACCCTCCTCTTTTAGTCATGAATTAATTTTTGTTATTTTTTATAGATTCCATTTTATTATGTGGGGGTCTGTTATTATATATTATTATTTAATTCCATTTTATGTCCAAATGATGACAGACCCTTTTTCCACTAATCAAATGATTTTCTAAATTTTTATGTGTTGTCGTTAGGTTGCCAAATTTCCATAAGGGAATCCGTAACTTATCTTTTTTTCATTGAAGTTATATTGCTTGTGGTATATATTTCAAGTTTACATACCATGTTATTTTTCCATTTTATTTATTCCCTATACTACAAAATGAATCATGTATGGATGAGAGACCCTTATCCCCTCTCTTTTTTATGTTTTCTAAATCCATTATATATAGTCAAACATTTCGTCTCAAAATATCTTATTTTCTATGAAATTAAATTATTTCATTTATGTGAATACACAAAAAATATTATTTCTAGGGTATTTCATCCAAACATAAAATTTGTATATATTTTTTATATAATTGAAATGCATATAACCCTCCCTCCCTTTCCATGGGTAATAAATTAAATAATGATCTTGTTTTTAAAGAACTTTTTAAACGTCACAATTTTGACATGAAAACAATTCATTTAATTCTATTTGGGTTATAAATGAAATGTTGTATTATTATTAATGAGGCTCACATGAAAATAAAGACATATTAATTGTGTGCCATGTTTTTATCCAAATCAATAGATAATGAATTTAATCTCTAGAAATGACAAGATTTACGATTCCTTGGTGAATTACCTTGGTAATTTTTATGACACCATAGGGATGGACCGTGGTGATATGTTCATGAATATCTTAAATAAATTTTGTATCAACATATTCAAGTTATTATTCACATTCTTTTTATTATTATATTCATCTTCTTCCACTTCTCATGTCTTTATGTTTTTCATCAGGTTCTTATTGATATCACAAGTAAAATGATTCACTTGATTACCCTTACTAGGAATTATACTCACCCTTTCCTTTCATGTATTTCTTCAGGATATGAGATTCATTAATTGAACTTTGGGTGAAATTTTCAAGAAGATTTTAAAGGGGATAAAATAATGTTTAATTTTTTTAAAGTATTATGTTTCTGATTTCCAACACACTAGACCTTAAAGATCCTCTATTTATAAATTTTAATGAAACATTATGTTATATGAATGAAGGATTCCATAGTTGGTATCAAAGGACATTTTAGATATTTGTAGATATTAGGCTATTTAACTATTAGTAAGAACAATTTAGTTTAAATATAGAATAACATCCTGGTATTTTGGTGAAATATTATGTATGTGGTTTCTCAAAAAATAAATCCCTATCCAGATATGAAGAAGTGGATATTTATCTGGCACAAATGTACATAGGATTAAAAACTCCAACAAGGAGTTTCGAGCCTGACCCAGGGTATCCTGGTACAAGACAACGACCCTTGATGCACTCTTGTTTTGACACTCCATGAGAATAGGTTTGTTTAATTACATGATTTTTATGAATCATTATGATGGATTTATAGAGAAATTTAATTGTTTTATAATTATGTTTAAATGCATAAAATCATCTATAGTTAAAATATTTATAAATTAAATAAGGTTCTAACTAAGCATTTATTATTTTAAAAAATTGTGGGTAGGGGAGAAACTGTGAAAATGGTAACTGCAATGGACAATGCGCTGACGACCCTCCGATGGAATCCAGAATAGAAACTTTCAGGATAATGATGAACCTACTGACTCATGTTATGGGAAATAACATGAACCAATCTGAGAGACTGATCTCACCACCATGGGAACAACATTACGTTGAGTACTTTATGCATCAACAATAACCAAACTTCAGTGGATGTTTCGACCCATTGATTTGTGAACAATGGATCAGCTCTATCAAGATGATCCTTTATGTGCTCCACTGTTCTGAACTAGATAAGGTTACCCAGGTTGTTTACTGCTTAGAGGGAGAATCTGATTAGTGGTGGTAAATGATTGAAAAACAAGGCCATGTGTGGAGTTTGAATCCATGGATTGGGAAGAGTTCAGATGGTTCATCTTCAATAAGTATGTCCTTCGTTCTATGATAACAAAAATGGAGAAGGAGTTTCTCAAGCTGAAGTAGAAGGAGAATGAATATGTGGGAAAATAAGAGATGAACTTCACAAGGAATTTACATTACACTAATAGATTTTTAATGGGTCAAAATGGGATGTTTGATAGATTCTATGGCGGTCTAAGATCTCATTTGTAGAAAAATCTAGCTAACAGAGACTATGTTAGCTATGTGGAGATCATACAGAGTGCATTGATAGTCAAACCGGAGTTCTGTGAGATATAGTGGTCTCATAAAACCAATAAGAAGAAGTGATTTATGGAGCCAATATTAGGGAAAATCTTTGATCATAGAAGAGGAGTAAAGAAAGTGAAACATTTTAATTCCCCAAGATTTCATAGTATGTTATTTCTTCAAAGTAATTCAATAACTTGCACTACACGCAACACTGAGTTCAAGTGCACTACGACTTACCAATCTAGCCATTCAAAAGTGGTTATGAATTTTAGTAACTCCATTTTGATTATCATATTCTACAAATAATTTTAACATCCATATTATGTGTTTCTTAGACATAATATAAGAACAAATTCAGTTTTTTAGATAAAGGAAGTATTTTTCAGAAAATGCAATTTTACCACCTTTTGAGGGTGAACCCTTTTTAAATACAATATTTGACACTTTTATATATTTAATTTGAGAAGATAAACTTCTTCTTTAGAATAATAAGATAAAAATTTAGTTTTGATAAATTTTTGGTATATTTCTGATAACTTTCATATTTTGGTCTGTAGTGCAAAATACTAAATTTTTATTAAAAACAGATTTTTAATCAAATACATTTATAGTGTTAAATTATTAATTTGATTGGTTTTGAAGTATAATTAGATTATATTTTTATCAGTTAATACAATTTAGGTCATTATAATTAATTTCACTTTAAAATTGGACATAAACCAGCGTCAATCTTTTAATAGATATTGTTACTTAAAAACACGCTATTTGTTTTGCCAATGGGAATTAATTTTAAATTAATTAAAGAAAGTTATATATTTTGAATATTTTTAAATAGATATCATTTTTTAATTCGGAATATCAAATATAGCTTAGGTTGAATTTTTGGTATTTTTGTGAGAAACAATAATTTCTGATGAATTAGTAAAAACATTGAGTTATTGGATAAAAACTGACTTTTTATTTAAATAATTTTTTTAATTTAAATTTATTTTAGATAAAAATAGATACATAATACTTATATATGTTAAAAATAATTCATTAGAGTAATTTTATAAGAAGATTATATATATATAAAATTTATTGAACTTTTTACCGTCTTTTACCCATCTCCTAGGAGTATTGGAAAATATGCATAAAACCTAATTTTACCGCTTCTGTGAGTTGAATATAAAAATTTTGAGAGAAACTTTTAACCTCAGTAAGTAAAGTGTGGTTCAATAAAATGACAATAATTTCTGTTGAATAGTAACTTTTGACTTTTATTTACTGCGGTTGAAGGTAAATTTGGTAATTTAAGGTAAATAGAATACTGTAATAATTAAAAATTACCTTAACACATGTCCTAACCTTATTTTATGAGTAATGGTAAACCATGGGCATCCTTGGGTCTATTTTTTGACCCCATGGATCCACTTATGAATGATAATGACACTTTCGATTTACTAATTTAATGTAAAGGCAAAATTGACAAAAACAAAAATATTTTAGTGATTAATTTTTATATGGTGTTATATAAGTAATATTTCTGACTATAAATACTCATTGGAAAGATAAAACAATTTCCTACATCATGATATTTTTTATAACTTTTATACATTGAATAAATTAAATTATTTATGACATAATAATGATGTAGTATTTACCTTATTAATAAATGATTTAAATATATTAGATTATAAATATTAATATAATATCAAAAACATATCCAATTCTTATTGGATAATTTTATTTCGACCATGAGACATCTTATATTCGACCCGAATGATTTTTGGACCTTTATTAATTGAATATAATTATATAATAAAATAATATTTTCACACTTTCCTAAAGATCCCCTCCTCTACCTTATAAAAAGAGACCACTTCTAACCAATTACTCACACCAATAAAGCTTTTAATATCACCCAAAACCTGTCAAATTATGCTCCCTTCATCCTAAGGCTCCTCCTAGAAGCCTTACCTTAGGTAGAGGGCACTTCAAGAAGTCCTTTTGGTTCAAACAAAAGAAGTTACCCAAATTAAAGGTAAGAGTTTCTCTTAACTTTTTTTCTTTTATTTTACTTCTCAAACTCCTAATATCATATTATTCTTTTCTTTTATAACAACACCACTATCCAAAATATAATTGGTTTTTGTTACAATAAGTATTCAAACTACCCTTACACACACCCCCATTAATGGTTCAAGAACATAATGTTTTTGTTGATGGAAAACTAACGCCTCACGAAACGATGATTGTTCAATTACCACTTACCACCTCTCATGGTGGCCATTATGATGGAAATTTATTTATATAAGATATATATTATGTTTATGTCTTCTTCATTCGTCTACATTATTTTTTTATAGAACACCTTAATGGTTTACATTATGGGTAAACATGATAATTTCATTTCAGGATGTGCGGACTACCGTCCACTCAAAGTGATAAGACTCATCAATACCATATGTGGGATGTTTAAAAGATGTAGTTAATGATATTATATGTTATATTAAATTGTAATTATTGTATAAATATGTATCATTATGTTTTAATTTCTTTAAAATAATAAATATAAATAAAATTAGCGTTCATGCATACGTACGACTTACTGTCTCCAAGAACGGCGCATTTCATTTCTTACCAAGAAATGATATGTATTGTAATAAATACATGTATATAATGGATATGTATGATATATATTTTAACTAAATCATGAATATAATTCTAGATATAATGATATTTTGATCATATGAACAACTTGTAACTATAAGGTGTTTATTTTTGACTCAAGTTCCAAATATCGACAAAACAAACGTTATTAACTAAAATGAATACATAATGATTATAACATGGTAATAAGTGATATAAACAAATAATAAAAATGAAAAAGGTTATTAAGTAAGTGGAAATTAACTTTAGTGTATTATTCTAGATATTAACGAAAAAACAAGTCAAGTCGGACACGAGGTAAGGGGTTTCTTATCTCACATTTAATTCTCTTAGATTTCCATTTTTCACCACTTATTTATTTCATGTGGTGTATTGTGTACTAAAATTTGATATATATTATCATTATTATATTTTTTTATTCAATATATTATGTGATTCATTTGGTTTTTATTTACTATTTTTTATATGATTTGATTTATTACAATGAGGTGAGGGTTAATTTCACAACAACTTCATTATCTGAGGCTGTTTATACATAATTATCTACTGGGACCTTTTTATCAACCACATCCATGTTTCTTAAAAACGTATTTAAAAACATTATTACTATTTTATTGAATATGGGTTAATGTCATTTATAACCCTGTTTGAATTTTATAAGATTTTTATAAAGGAATATTTCCTTTGTTTTCCAAACAAGGTACTTTATGACCTTTTCGACAAAATTAATGTAAAAATGTTCATTATACTTATACGGTGGGTGTGGCTATTTACTGCTGTTATAACATCGTCAAAGCTTTCCATACATGCTTATAAGAATATTTTCAAAATAAATGTTTTCTTTATAATTATGGGACTCTTAAATGATTTCTAAATAGAAAGATATATTTTTCTAAAAAAGGTTTTGATTTCATCTATGTCAACATCCTTTGATGGATTGGAAGTTTATTTGATGTGGATTTATTATGATACAAAAAATCCATATTGTATTGAAATTTTTGTGATATGTTTGACTATGAATGTGCTATTAATATTACATTCATGGTTTAGGGTTAAAGTATTGAAATTTTTTATGTCAGATTTTATACGAATATTTGTGTTATATTTCGAGCTCTTCTTACGATTAATGTGTTGGACTAGTATGTTCTAGATTGGGGACTGGTAAAAGTAAGTCCTCTGGGTTGGGGTCCGGTTACAGCTGACCCTCTGGGTTGGAGTCTGGTTACAAAGGCTCTCCGGGTTTAATTCTAGTTATAGAGGCTCCCCAGGTTAGATTCCGGTTATAGAGGCTCTCAGGGATAAAGTCTGGTTACAGAGGCTCTCCGGGTTGGGATCCAGTTACAGTTAGCCCTTAGGTCCTAGAATGAGGACTTGACACATAAATTAAAGTCTAGTACTATACATTCCATCATTATGTAAATAATATTGATGTTTTATGTGGTCATTTGTCTAGTAGTATACCCATGATTATGTTTTATTGTGGAATTATTTACTCAGCTCATATTCCTTCCATAAAAGTATACATGCCTCATATTGGTAAAGGAATGGGGTTTCAATTATATACAATGATTAATATTTATGTTATATTCCACTGTATTTCTTACCCTTATTGATCATTTAATCTCACCTCTTCCTATGTTTTATTTTTCCTATGATTCCAAGAAGTTTATTGTGATTGATATGCAGGGTTAAGCTAAGGGAATAATGGCATTCAAAAAGGATTATTTATGTTGTGTTGTATGTTATAAAGTGAAATGTAATAGTCATGTCTGTAATCTATTTTCCAAGACTACTAAACTGATCAGTCCTTCGGGACTTGATTCCTTGTAATCATGCCAATGTATTAAAATAATGCACTGACTATGGGTAACTGGGGTCGGGGCGTTACAGTTGGTATCAGATATGGTTTAGAAAGAACCTTGGAAACTAGATTTAGATAAACTCTGATTAGAGCACATTACCCTAAGATAGAAATTGATGATTAGTATATAATAACTTCCACTAATTTTGGTAATGTGGAGATTTTGTGAGTTTTACAAGAAAATACATCCCTGTATTGATACGAGTAGGTAGAGGTGGCTTTGGAATAGATGTACCTTGCGGTAAAACCTGAAAACAACACATTGATCTAGACTCAAACAGGAACTGGTGCATGAAAACTGGCCTTGTTTCCCTCTTGGTTACGACACTCCTGGGGTATATGCTTAGGATAATTCTCATTTTATTTACAAATCATTCAGAAGGTTTTATGAGTATAAACTTTCTCAAAGAAAACATTTTTATGATTAAAGATTATATCCATAAACTGTTCAATTTATATTAGGTGTTTTACAAGTTTGGAATTATGTATTTAGATTTAAAAACTAATATAGTTTATTCCATTGTATAGAAATGGCACCCAATAGAAGGAATGTGAACTCCAGCAATACGTATGATCCAAAGAGTAAGAAGGATCATATCTTTCACGATATTAAGCCAACATTTAGAAGGGAAATAGTCTCCCATGTAATCTCAACATATGAAGAAATAGTATCTTGTGTTATTAAGATAAGTCAAGAATTCTCGGAGTCCTATGGATTTGAAGGGAATCAAGAGAAGAAAAGGATGGAAGAGAAAATGTTGGATAAAGGGAAGAGGGAAAAGAATGATTTTTTCATATGTGATAACCATGGAAAGAATCACCTGGGTAAATGCATGAAGGGAATGGGAGATTATTATATGTAAGGAGAAAATGGACACCAATTACATGATTTTTAGGGTAAGAAAAAGGTTTCTAATGTATAATGCCTCATCTGCAAGGTGTTGGGACACTACGCGAATCAATGTCCAAATCATCCAAGTATACCCCAAATGCTTCTGTTGGATAATAATAATGTTATGATACTACCAAAGATGAAGAGTAATGATTATATTTCTTATGTTGTTATTAATATATTATGTAATTTTAGTATTCTATTAATGATGTACATGTTATAAGAATTATAGAGTATATAAGGATTGTAATACAGTACTATTTCATTAAGGACTTGAGATTGTGTGGAACCATGAAAAGTGACCCAATTGTAAGTTAAATTTTTGGAAAATATATGGTTGAGAGAAATATAGACCATAATATGGTTCTGATACCGAGTTAGTGATTTTGGAATAAGAGATGGTGGACTTGAAAAAATTATATTGGATATTCTTAACTTCCTTGGAACTGAGTAATAGTTTCTTTATTTTATCATTGTTGAAATATTCAATATTTTTGGATATATGGAATATATCCAGTATTATATAAAGGATAAGGGAGCATGAATGTAATCAATAAGGTTTTATAGTAATTTTGGGTGTTACCAAGTTTTAAAATAATACATGATGAATATGTTCAAATGTTATTACGTGGAAAAAAATATCTTCACTGTGTTTAACTTCCTTATAAATTTTGGATTGTGTGTTTGGATATAGTTATTTTGGATTAGTATAAAGGTTAAAATTGATTAAGATACTATTGTTAAGGTTATTTTTTTGATTTTTTATAAAAAGGACAATAAGCAGACCGTGTGACAACCCGTCGTGTCAGAAAAAGCTGTGGTAATCGAACCCACAATTGTAGTGTGATTTGGATTTATCGCCTACCACTGGACTACGTGAAGTCCTTGGATTGTATAATGTGGTTTCTTTTTTTAAAGGTTCTGATAGGTGTAATATAAATTCATATTTTTTGAACCCTATACGAATAGGATGAATAGAATATTTTTTAATGTTCTATTATCTTTTATAGTGAAAGATGAGTTTTTGGTAAAAATTAGTTAAAGGATGGAACTCTACTTATCAAGTATATATTTTTCCCTTTTTTATATAAAGAAATTAATTCTTTAACATTAGGTAAGGTATATTATAACTAATTTTTTTTATCCTAATACCCTAGGTTTTGTTGAACTGATGGTATTTTAAATCATCACAGATTGATGGCTTTGTGGCCCTCAATTCTAAAATTGTTTATGACTGATGACCTCAATCACTCCCTATAAATATTTATGATTTTCCTCCAATTATGTGTCTCTAATTTCCACCAATGTTCTCCTAATGGAGATCATAATTTGGTGGTGACATTTTCATTCCCCATTTCCTCTTATTAAGACTAAATTTTATTAACCAAATTTCCGATGTGGGTTTTCCCACAAAGGTATTTTATATTTTCATCCTTCTATTTTTGAAGATCAATCTAAATTGTGAGGATGAAATTTATTGAATTAGGGAAGAATGAAACACCCCAAAATTTCATAGTACGTTATTTATTCAATGTAATTCAATAACTTGCACTACACACAATGCCGAGTTCAAGCGCACCACAACTTACCAATATTGCCGTTCAGAAGAGGTTATGAATAATATTAACTTCATTTTGAATTTTATATGATCCATATGATTTTAACATCCATATTATGTGTTTCTTAGAAATAATATAAGAACAAATTTTCTTTTTTAGATAAAGGAAGAATTTTTCAGAAAATGCAATTTTACCAGCTTTTGAGGGAGAACCTTTTTTAAATCCAATATTTGACACTTTTATATATTAAATTTGACAAAATAAACTTCTTCTTTAGAATCATAAGATAAAAATTTAGTTTTGATAAATTTTTTGTATTATTCTGATTACTTTCATATTTTGGTGAATAGTGGAAAATACAAAATTTTAATTTAAATTTTTTTTAATTGAAATAATTTATAGTGTTAAATTATGAATTTGATTGGTTTTGAAGTATAATTAGATTATATTTTCATCATTTAATACAATTTTTGTCATTATAATTATTTTCACTTTCAAATTAGACATAAACAAATGTCAATCTTTTGATAGATATTGTTGCTTAAAAACACTCTATTTGTTTTGACAACAGGAATTAATTTTAAATTAATTAATGCTAATTATATGTTTTTAATTTGTTAAAATATAAATCATTTTTTAATTCATAATACAAAATATATCTTAGGCTGAATTGTTGGTATTTTTCTGAGAAACATCAATTTTTGATGAATAGTAAAAAAACATCGAGTTATTGGTTACAAACCGAATTTTTATTTAAATAATTATTTATTTTATTTAAATTTATTTCAGGTAAAAGTAGATACATAATAACTATATATGTTAAAAATAATTCATTTATGTCATTTTATAATATGTTTAGATATATAAAAATTTTATTGAACTTTTTACCTTCTTTTAACCACCTCCTAGGAGTATTGGAAAATTTTCATAAAAATTAATTTTACCACTTCTGTGAGTTGAATTTAAAAAATCATAGAGACATGGTCAACCTTAGTAAGTAAAATTTCGTTCAATGAGATTAAAATAATTTTTGGTGAATAGTAACTTTTGACTTTTATTTACCGCGGTTAAATGTAAATATGGTAATTTAATGTAAAAAGAATATTGTAATAATTCAAAATTACATTAACACATGTCCTAACCTTATTTGATGATTAATGGCCGACCATGGGAATCCTTGGGTCTATTTTGGGACCACATGGAGCCACTTATTATTGAAAATGACACTTTAGATTAATTAATTTAAAGTAAAGGAAAATTTGACATAATAAAAAATCTTTTAGTAATTAATTTTTATATGGTTTTATATAAGTAATATTTTTAACTATAAATATTCATTGTAAATATAAAAATATTACCTACATCATGGAATTTTTTATAACTTTTATACATCTAATTAATTAAATTATTTATGACACAATAATGATGCAGTATTTTTCTCATTAATAAATGATTTAAATAAATTAGATTATAAATATTAAAATAATATCCAAAAAAGTCCAATTATTATTGGATGATTTTATTTAGACCATGATTCATCTTATCTTCAACCCTAATTATTTTTGGTCCTTTAGAAACCGAATATCATTATATAATAAATTAATATTTTTACACTTTCCTAAAGATCCCCTCCTCCCCCTTATAAAAGAAGACCACTTCTCACCAATTACTCAAACCTATAAAGACTTTAGGCTCATCAAAACTCTGCCAAATTATGCTACCTACATCTGTATCCTCCTCTAAGAATTCTTACCTTAGGCAGAAGGGACTTCTAAAAGACCTTTTGGTTCAAACCAAAGGAAGTTACCCAAATTTAAGGTAAGAGTTTCTCTTAACTTCTTTTATTTTATTTTACTTCTCCAACCCCAAAAGTCATTTTATTCCTTTATTTTATAACAAGACTAGTATAATGAATATACTATTATGTTTTTATAAGAATTATTGTAACTACACTTACACACATTTCCATCTAATGGGTGAAGAACATAATGTTTCTGTGGATGGAAAACTAACACCTCACGAAACGATGATTGTTCAATTATCTCCTGGCACCTCTAATGGTGACCATTAAGATTGAAATTTATTTATATATGATATATATTATGTTCTTGTTTTCGTAATTCTTCCTTATTTTTCTTTTAAATCATACCTTAATGGTTTCCAATATGGGTAAACACGATAATTTCATTTGAGGAAGTGCGGACTACCGCCCCCTCATAGTGATATGACTTGTTAATACCATATGAGGGATGTATAAAAGGATGGGTTTAATTATATTATATATGATATTATACTAGAATTATAATATATCTATGTATCATTATGTATTAATTACATTAAAATAAGAAATAGAAATGAAAGCAGCGTTCATTGGTACGTACATATTACCGTCTCCATAAACGGTGCATTTCATTTCTTACCCCAAAATGATATGTACTATTATAAATACATTTATATACTGGATATATATGATATATATGTTATCTAAATCAGGAATATCATTCTGGATATAATGAAATTTGGACCATGTGAACAACTTGTAACTATAAGGTGTTCATTTTTGACTTAAGTGCCAAATATCGACAAAATGAATGTTATTAACTTAAATGATTACATAATGTTTATAACATAGTAATAAGTGATATAAAAGGAATAATAAAATGGAAAAAGGTTCTTAAGAAAATTGAAATTAACTTTAGTTTATTATTCAGGAAATTAATGAATGAACGGGTCAAGTCGGACATGTGGTAAGGTGTTTTTTATCAAACTTTTAATTCTGTGAGATTTACATTTTTCTCCACTTATTTATTGCATGTGGTGTATTGTGTACTACCATTTGATATATATTATCATGATTATCTCTATATTCATGATATTCTGTGATTCATTTTGTTTTTATTGACTATTTTGTATATGACTCGATTAATTACAATGAGGTAAGGGTTAATTTTACAATCTCTTCATTATCCGAGGTTGTTTTACGTAATTATATACTGTGGCCTCTTTACCATCCACATCAATGTCTCTTAAAAACATATTTCAAAACGTTCTTAATATTTTATAGACTATGGTTTAAAGTAATTTATACCCTTGTTCGACTTTTATAAGACCTTTATGAAGAAATCATTCCGTCGTTTTCCAAACAAGGTACTTTATGTCCTTTTCAACAAAATTAAGGAAAGAATGTTTCTTAACTTATACGGTGGGTGTGGCTATTCTCTGCCATTATGACATCATCGAAGCCTCCCTTACAAGATTATAAAAATATTTTCAAAATAAATGTTTTCTTTATAATTATGTGTTGCTTAAATGATTTCAAAATAGAAAGAGATATTTCTCTATTTTTTTTGATTTCATCCATGTCAATATCCTTTAATGGATTTTATGTTTTTTTGAAGTTGATTTGTTATGATACAGAACATCAATATTGTATTGAATGTTTTTTTATTTGTTTGACTATGGATGTTCTATTCGTATTCTTTTCATGGTTTATAGTTAATGTAATGACATTTTGTATGCTAGTTTTAATATGAATATTTATGTTAAATTTCAACCTCTTCTTATGATGAATGTGTTCGACTAGTATGTTCCGGGTGGGATACTGATAAATGTAAACCTTCCAGGTTGGGGTCTGGTTACAGTAGACCCTCTGGGTTGGAGTATGTTTATAGAGGATCTCTGGGTGGGAGTCCGGTTAGAGAGGCTCTCCAGGTTGGAGTCCGGTTACAGAGACTCTTCAGGATAGAGTCCGGTTACAGAGGCTCTCTGGGTTGGGGTCCAGTTACAGTTAGCCCCCAGGTCTGGGCACAAGGCCTTGACATAGATATTAAATTTTGGTACTATAAATTCTCTCATTATGAAATTAATATTTATGGTTTATGTGGTCATTCGACTAGTAGAATAACCATGATTATTTTATTTTATGGCATTATTCACTCATCTCATATTCCTTCCATGAAATTAATCATGTTTATTATTGGTAAAGTAATGTGGTTTGAATTATTCACTATGATTAATATTACTTTTTTCCTATGCTGTATTGCTTACCATTAATGAGCATTTTAGCTCACCAATTTCTATGTTTTATTTTTCACAGGATTCCAAGAAGTGTATTATGATTTATATGTAGGATTAAGCTAATGGAATAACGACATCCCTAAAGGATTATTTATGTTGTGTTGTATGTTATAAAGTGTAATGTAACATTCATTTATGTAATCTATTTTCTAAGACTGCTAAATAAATTGGTCCTTTGGGACTTGATTCCTTGTAATCATGCCAATGTATTAAAATAATGCACCGAATCTAGGTAACTGGGGTTGGGGAGTTACAAACATACCACATTTAATATATCTGGGAAGAAGCTTTTAGGGAAATACCTACTCAAGAGCAAAAAGTGCTACATGTGTGGAATAGATATCCAAATCACACGGAATTTTTGTAGTGAGGTGTATCCCCAAATTCCAAATACTAATGATAAGGGATAGATGGTGCATGACCTACCTAATGTCCAATGCTATAAGTGTGGACAACTTGGGAACTTTTCCAATAACTGTAAAAATATGAGGATTGTGGAGGGGAATCACCCTCAGTCTCAGCAAAGGTAAATGGGGGAAAGGTCATGCTTTTTCTATCACGATAGCTGATGTTGAAGCTCTGAATGATGTGGTGGTAGGTACTATTGTTGTTCTCTCAAAGCTAGTTGGTACATTGTTTAATTCTAGTTATACGCATTCCTTTATTTACACCATTTTTGCGATTAATTTAGAATCAACACCTGAATTTCTAAAAGCAGAGTTATCATTCACGGCTCTTGTGGGGATTATCCAAGTATCATCACTGTTTAGAAATTCTGTTATTTACTTTAGTGAGCACAATATTATCGAAAATCTATTAGTCATTCCCATACAGGAATTCGACATTAGACTAGGATAAACCAAATCCCAAAGTATAATGCTAAGATAAATGATTAAGGAAGGAAATATTATTAGTCTTGAGTGGAAAACATACAGTTATATTCCATGGAGAGATATCTCAACCAGATATTTGTCTAAAATAACCTACTATGTTCTTATTTATGGAGTCTAATGGTGAATAAGAAAAAGTAAATGAAAGTATAAGTATATATAATTTCCCCATCGTCAAGGAACACATTGATGTATTTTCTGAGTAGTTACTCAGACCTACCCCCGAAAGAGAGGTAGAGTTCTCCATTGAAATCGTACCTGGATCTCATCCGATATCAAAGACCCCATATAGGATGGAAAATATAGATCTAGAGAAATTAAAAAAATCAAATCCAAGATCTTTGGGAAAAGGTTTTTATCCAACCAACTGTGTATCTTTGGGGAGAACCTATTCTCTTTGTGATGTAGATGGATGGATAAATTCATCTATGCATTGATTATAGAGAACTAAATTGGATCATAGTAAAAAAAAATACCCTCTTCCAAGAATTGATGAATAATTTGACCATCTTCATGGGGATTAATTCTTCTCTAAGATTGATCATTGATTTGGTTATCCTTAATTGAGGGGGAAAAGAATATATTCTATAACATACCTTCCGATCAAGATATGGGCATGATGAGTTTGTGGTTATGACCTTCAGAATGACTAATTCTCTAGATATCGTTACGGATTTGGTAAATAGAGTCTTAAAGGACTACCTTGATATGTTTGGGGCAGTTTTTATTGAAAATATTCTAATATATTCCAAAATTCTTGAAGAGAATGTGGATCATATAAGTATTATTTTGTAAAATATATGGAAGGATAGGATTTTTGTAAAGATAAAAAATGTGAATTTTTGTTAAAAAATTTTCTTTCTTGGGGAACATTGTAACTAATTAATGAATCACAGTTGACCCTACAATGAAAAATTTCTTTGAGGAGTGTCCTCCGCAAAAATCAAATAACTGAGATTTGTAGTTTCCTTAGATTAACATGATATTATAAGAGGTTTTTTGAAAATCTTTCAATACTTTAAAATCCATTAACCATGTTAACTCGAAAAGGGGTTAAGTTAATCTAGAAAATAGAGTGTGAGGAATGATTCCAAGAGCTGATGAAGAGATTTGTTACTCCACCCAAGCTAACAATGACCTCAAGTGGATAAGGATTCATTACTTTTAGCGATGAATATCTAAAAGGGATTGGTTGTTCCCTCATGAAAAATTACATGGTAATTTCTTATTCATCTCGATAGATGAAGACTCATGAGCATAACTATCCTACGCATGATCTGGAGCAAGTTTCGGTCATTTTTAATCGGAAGATATGGAGGCACTATATTTATGTGGATAATTGAGATATATATAATCCATAAATGTTTGATGTATGTTTTTACAAAAAAGTAATTTATCACGAGACAATGGATATTATTGGAACTTATTAAAGACTATGATTGTTCAATTCATTATAATCTCAGAAGAGAAAAAATGATGCTGATGCATTAAGCAGGAAAAGCCCAGTTGTTCGGTCCATGATGAGAATTCAAAGAGATCCTTTGATTAATGACCAATTAAATATGGACATGAAAATTATAAGGGAAGTAAAATCATCAACCCTAACACAAATTATTTCTCAAACATAATTAATAGAGAAGAACAAGAACGATTAGAAATAAGATCATTTGTTACAAATGTTGTTTTAGGAATTAAAGGATGGTAAGTTTCCTATGTTCAGTATTGAACAAGTAGGTGTCATGAAATTTTGTACAAGACTATGTATCCCATATATTCTAGAAATTAAGAAGGAACTGATGGATGAAGATCATTACTATAAGTTCTCAATACATATTGGGAGTACAAAATTGTGTAGAGACCTTCGTGATACAAGGATCACATAGAAATTATGGAGAAGTCTTCAACATGTTATGAGTACTGAATTGAATTTTAGTATGACCTATCACCAGAAAACTTATGCACAATTTGAGATAACAATTCAAACACCAGATTAAATGATGTTAAAATTCTCAATGGAATTAAAAGATGGATGGAATCAACATATTCATTTATTTTAGTTCTCTTACAACAGTAAATTCTACTTGAGAATTCAAAAGTAACCCTATGAATCTCTATATGATATGTGATGTAGAAATCATACTTGTTGGGTTTTATCTGGTGACATATATCTTCTCGAGACTAATCTTGTGTAAAAGATGACATAAAAGTTTCATGCCATATGACAACACATTAAGGCTCCTCATAGTCGGAACAATAGCTATACCGAAAACACTTTAAGGGACATGGAGTTTGATGTTTGTGAAAATTATTTCTTTTAATTTCACCTTGGTAGAGATTCATGAGTGTTGGGATGAAAGGGAAGATCAGACCTAGGTACCCTGGCCCCTATGAAATCCCTGATCATGTAGGAGCAATGGCCTATCTACTTTCACTTCATCCAAATCGAGAAAAAGTTCATGATGTCTTCCACATTTTCCTCTGGAGGATGTACACACCTAAACCTCCAGATTTACTAAATCTATAGGTAGTAGAAATATAACATGACCTCTCTTATGAGGAGCAGCCGGTGGAGAACTTGTATCATAGAGATAATGTTCTATGCAACAAGACTACCCACCTTGTTAAGGTGTTATGGAGAAAAAAAATATGATGAAGCCACATGGGAACCAGAGGACTCTCTGAGGTAGAAGTACCCACACCTTTTCTCTTCTTAGGGTACGAGTTGAAATTTCCGGGATGAAATTTATTATGGGGTAAGAATTTAATGACCCAAACTTTACAATAATATTTCTTTCCTAAATTTTTGTGTTATTTTATTTTATACTCAACAAAAAAATTTCCTTTAATTTATGAATTTAGTATAATTAAAATGAAACAATTGGTTTTCGATTATTATATTACCATTGGTCAACATGAACATTTGATACATTACTCTTAGTGTTATGATTATTGTTTATAAAGTCAATTTATTATGGTTAAATAAAACATAATGTTGAGTCGATGGTATCATCCAATAGACTCGATCCATATGAAGATGATCTGTTGGAGCATGGGAAGGAGGATGCATCACTATGATTCACTCTGGACCAAGACTAAGAATAACTCCAATAAGTTAAGCATAAATAAAATAACTTATGGGAGAAGCTCAAGATGATAGAAATCACCACTCCGGAAATGTTGTCCGAGCCACCCCAAGATTCTATAACCTTTTTAAGCCTTACTCTTAGTTCCTATGCAGGTGTTATAAGGGTCAATGTAATGAGGAGTTAGTTAAATTGTGTAATCCTTTTGTATAAATAAAATGGTTATTTATTATTATGGTAAAATTTATGAATTTCAAATATTTAACTATGTATAGGATGAACATATAAATGTTCCATATTATTAGTGAATTTTGGAAAAAGGTATATTTTGAAAAATTTATTATATACATTAAATAATTAATAATGTGAAATGATTTTCCAAAAATGATCTTATACAAATATGATTATTAATATATTTAGAGTCTAATAAGATGAACATATTTTTTTTTGAATAGTAAATTATAAGTAGTAATATTACCCTTATGGATAGTATTGTGAACAATGGAATAGTAACCTCACATAAGAATGTATAAATATTATTTAATCATCTTGAATGGTGATGTGATATAATAGAATAAGAAAATAACTGTTTGAGAAATTTTTTGTTAAGTATTAGTATTTTTTTGGATAAATAGTTTATTTACATTAAAATAAAATATATAATAATTATAAAATTATTTTCAAAAAAAAGTGTTCATTTTTAAATTCAGTACATCGATATTAGGTTAGGGCTAATTTATGAGATTTTTGTAAAATGTTTTGTTTTTTGATGAATAGTGAAATTACTGTTTTGAGTTTTGGGGTGTTTAATGACATCATTCATGATGTAATCATGATGTAATAATAATGGTCGACTTTTTTACAGTAACCCATGTTATGAGGTATCCCATGTGGCCAATACCATGGGAAATACTATGGTTTTTCAAATACCACTGATGAGGTGTCCCTATGAAATTAATAAAATATTCCTGTATTTTTTCTACAAATACCAATCCATTCGTTCATTAATTTAATTAAAAATTAATCCTAAATAAGGATATTGTATTTTTACCACATAAGGAGTCCTCCCATGGTTCCCTCTATCTCTACAAGGTCCCAACCCTCGAGTTTTGGAAGTTACTCATCATGCTAAGGGAACTTTTCACCCTCCTCTTTTAGTCAGAAATTTATGCTATGTCTTCTAGTTTCCATATTATTATTTGGGTGTATGTTATTATATATTATTATATCTATTCATTATACTTCCAAATTATTATATACCATTTTCCCTATCATCAAATGATTTTTTGAATTTTTATGTGGTGTCGTTATGCCGTCGAATTTCCATAAGAGAAACTGCAACTTCTATTTTTTTATCTTTCATGTTCTATTTTATGTGGTATATATTTCATGTTTCCATACCAAGTTTTTATTTCAATTTTTTTCATTACTAATAATATAAAATGATTCATTTATGAATGTGTTACCATTTTAACCTATCCTTTTTAATGTTTTCTAAAACCTTGTTTTATAGTCGTTACGCTGCAGAAATTCCATCTCAAAATATCTCTTTTTCCATGATATTCTCTTATTTTAATTATGTGAATACACAAAACAAATTAATTTCTAACGGTATTCATCAAGAAATAAAATTGATATATTTTATTCTGTAACTGACATACATATAACCCACACTCCATTTCTACAGGTTATAAATGACATAATGATCTTATTTTTAAAGCACTTTTTAAACATCACGATTTTGGCGTGAAACCAATTTATTTAATTCTCATTGGATTATTTATGAAATGTTTGATTATTATATATGTGGATCACATAAAAATAACGAAATATTAAGGGGGCACCCTAATAGTTCTCTAATGAATTGGTTAAAGAAATTAATCTTCAGAGATAGCAAGTTTTACGACACCTTAGTGAATATCCTTGGTAATTTTTATGACAACATGGGGATGGACCTTAGTGATATGTTAAGAAATTTATAAAATAAATGTTTTAGCCACATATTCATGTTTTTATTCATGTTATTTTTATTATGATAAGCATATTCTTCAAGTGGTCATGTTATTATGTTATTCATCAATTTCTTATTGATATAACAAGTAAATTGATTCTATTATTTAACCATACTACGCCTTTCGCTCACCCTTTCCTTTGATATATGTCTCCAGGTTATGAGATGTTGTAATTTAAATTAGGATGACCTTTTGATGAAAATTTTGAAGGGGTTAAAATAATGTTGTGTGTTTTCATATCTCATGTTTCTGATTTACAGGACACTAGACATTAAAGATCCTATATTTGTAAAATGTATTAAAAAGTTATGTAATAAGAATGTGGGATTCCATAATGTGTATAAAAGTTTTTTTTATTGAAAACTTTAATAATGAAGAGAAATTTAAAAAAAAAATCAATGAAGGTCAACGAAATAAATGATTAATGATACATGAATCATTTGAATAGATAAATTTTAAACACATTTATTGATTCTCAATGATAATAGAAAATTATTTTATGAAATTATTCAATAATAGATAAGTAGACCGATAAAAAAATAAAAAAAATTTATATAGAGGAAGAAATTCATTTTCGACTAATAGAGATAATGTCAAATGCACCTAAAAGAATCCTATTGGTTGAATTGTGTCCAAAAAGTAGGTGAAATT